>OY757013.1:122543313-123143313 GCA_963580285.1 Lucinisca nassula | reverse complement strand
GCTATAATTTGAACAACTGTGGTAATGGTCCATAAGGTGAAGCTACATACCATATATCAAAGACCTGGGCCTTTTGGTTTCAGTCAAGAAGACTTATAAATGTTTCCCCATATAAGTCAATAATAAGCATGTGGGCCCCTGGGCTGTGCCAGTTTTGGCCCCAGGGCTATATTTGAACAATCTTGGTAGAGATCCCCTAGATGAAGCTTCATACCAACAATCAAAGACCTGGGCGTTGCGGTTTCAGAGAAGATTTTAATGGGGATTCCCTGTATAAGTCTATTTGAAACCGGCGGGCCCCGGGACGGTGCCATTTCTGAACCCAGCGCTATAATTTGAAGAATCTTGGAAGAGGTCTCGTAGATGAATATTCATACCAAATTTCAATGACCTGGGCCATGACGATTCAGAAAAGGAGATTTTTTATAAGATTTTCCTATACAAGTCCACATTTTTGGCCACATGGCTATAATTTCAACAATCTTTCTCGAGGTCTCGTAGACGAAGATTCATACTAAATATCAAAGACTCTGACCCCGCTGTTTTAGACAAGAAGCTTTTTATAAAGGTTTTCCCTATATAAGTCTATGTAAATCCGGTGTGTCTCTGAGTGCGGCCATTTTGGCCCCATGGCTATAATTTGAACAATCTTGGTAGAGGTCCCCTGGATAAAGCTTCATACGATATATCAAAGACCTGGGTCCAGCTGTTTTAGAAAAAAAGATTTTTAAATGATTATCAATAAGTCTATGTAAAACAGGTGGGTCCCGGGACGGGGCCATTTTTGGCCCAAGGGTTATGATTTTAACAATCTTGGTAGAGATCCTCTAGATGAAGCTTCATACCTAACATCAAAGACGAGGGGCTTCTGGTTTCAGACAAGAAGATTTTTAAAGGGTTTCCATATATAAGTCCATGCGAAACCGGTGAGCCCCGGGGTGGGGCTATTTTTTACCTCATGGCTATATTTTGAACAAACTTGATAGAGATCCTCTAGATGAAGCTTCATACCAAATATCAAATACCCGGGCTTGCAGTTTCAGAGAAGAAGATTTTTAAAGGGTTTTCCCTATACAAGTCTAATTTACACCGGTGGGCCCCGGGGCGTGGCCATTGTCGGCCCAAGGGCTATAATTTGAACAATCATGGTAGAGGTCACATACCAAATATCAAAGACTTGGGCCCTGCGGTTTAAGAGAAGAATATTTTAAAGGATTTCCCTATACAAGTCCATGTAAAACCGGTGGGCCCCAGGCGGGGCCATTTTCGCCCCAGGGCTATAATTTGAACAATGTTTGTAGAGGTCCGCTAGATTAAGTTTCGTACCAAATATCAAAGACCTGAGGCATCACGTTTCAGACGAGAAGCTTTCTAAAGGTTTTCCCTATGTAAGTCTATGTAAAACCGGTTGGTCTCTGGGCGTGGTCACATTTGGTCCCAGGGCAATAATGCGAACAATTTTCGTAGAGGTTCCCTACATAAAGCTTCATATCAAATATCAAAGACCTGTGCCTAGCGGTTTCAGAGAAGAAGATTTTTAAATGATTACCCTATATAAAGCTATGCCAAACCGGAGGGCCCCAGGGCGGTGCCATTTTTGGCCCCAGGGTTATAATTTCAACAATTTTGTTAGACATCCACTAGATTAAGCTTCATTACAAATATCAAAGACCTGGTTCTTCTGGTTTTAGACAAGAAGCTTTTTTTAAGCTTTTGCTAATTTTCCCTAAGTTGTTGGACAATCAGAATTCTGCTTGGATTCCAAATCTTTGAACTACTTTCAGTTAGTTCTATCGAAGGATCATTTTGGTTGGCACTGTAATTTAGGAGGAGACGTCAACTGTTGACAGACGACTGACGCCGGATGTCGGAGCACTGGTCTATCAGAAAAGCTCACTGTTCGTGCTCAGATGAGCTAAAAATAAAATAAAATAAAATAAAAATAAAAACAAAAAAGCGAAGTGAGTGGTTATTCCCTTTACAAGCTAATCACGAGAAAAATGATTATCATGACTGTATATGTAATGCAAGAAAACGAGCGATGGGCCACCAAAACGCCAAAGAAGCCCCAGGACTAATTGCAAATTATATTTAAATAATATAGCAAATCCCAGTCTGACATCATGTGTTTCATTTACATGAAATGATAAAGTTTCAAGGAGGGTAAATAGAGTAGTTGTGAAGTCTATATTAAGACCACCTTTGGGGCTGTTCATAAGTGGTCTTTAAGATCACTTTTGAACAGTCCCAAAGGTGGTCTCTTTCTAGAGAACCCTTGGTGTATAAAGAATAAAGAGAGGACTGCTTAATAGTGTGAAGGCAATGATGCGGAATCGATTCAATCATTCCACAGCTCCCATCAGAGGCACCAAAGGGAAATAAACACCAGACCCAAATGGAAACATAAACAGCGGGAAGCCAAAAGGACAGTTACTTTCCCACTAAATGGCCAATTGGCTATCCAAAACAAAAATATAAGCGACACACATACTCAAAGACAAACAATAATAAAAATAAACCTCGACAGAAGAACCACATTGGAACGGTTGGTGAAATGAATTCCTTTTTCAACCTTTTAAAGGTACACGTACTTTAAAAACATAATAAGGATGGATTTTAGCTGGTCATAGAGAAGTTTATATTTTCTTGTCTTTTGTTATCAATGAATCCATTGTGGAATTTGGAAATATTTGAGGGTCGCTGATGAGGCCAAATTGGCCGAAACTAGCTAGTCTGGCCCAGAAAAAACTTGTACGCTCCATACTTTTCAGTTCTGTGGTGTAGCTCTTGCTTCCACAGGATAATCGGCCCCGCCCATCGGGGCTTGGAGAATCAGATACGGCTGCAATGTGCTTCCACGCAGCGCTGAAACGAACCGCACACGAGCTCAGGAGGTATAAACCTACCCAAGTACAATGTAAAGTGGTGCGAGTTGCGTCGCGTATGCTCATACACCCTAATGGTTTCATCGGGCGGCAAAGCTTGAGATGTCATATCCTCTCAATGTCGGGTAAAGTCACACGAAATTGGAAGTAACGTTTTCAAAATGACCCAAATAGTATTGTCGTGGACGTTAAATCTCAAATCGATAGCCCTTTCATAGAACATATTTGATATTAGCGGTATTTTCCTGTACTCCGATACAAACTTACTTTGCAACCAGCTTCCTGAGATACCTTCAAAACTGTTTCATTCAGCTCAACAGCCTGTATAAACGACAAAGATTACCATACAGTGGTGTTACTAGAAGAAAATCATAGTTTGTGCGAATTAAAGTATTACACCCCCTTCAACACTATTAAGGTCATATTGGAGACACAGTTTCCAATTTTGTGGGACTTTTAACCGACACTGAGATGAAATGACATCTCAAGCTATATCATAAAAAAAACAATATGGTTTAAGGGGAATGGGAACCCCTTGCAGAGGTTCCGCCATTTGTCAAAGGGAGACAACTTTCGGAACTTCCTATTCGCCTTTCTATAAACTCTGTCCCACTGACAAAGGGGTCTACTCTTAAAAGAAAGAATTTGATTCCTAAAAGCAAATTCTTTTCTTTAAGAGTTGACTCCTATTGACATGGGAGACTAACATACGTCGTTTGAAGGAGTTGCCTCCCCTGAAGGAGTTCCCATTCCCCTTAATTGCAGGGACGGTCCGACTCGTACTACTTTCCCTGGGTAGGCTTAGACCTTCTAAGGTGTTTATCCAGTATTCGTGCGGTCGGTTTCAGCTCAAGAACCATCTTGCAATCATGGTCAATCTATTTCTCCAAGCCCCGATGGACTGGGGCCTTGCGAAAACCATTGTTACTTCTAGCAAAACACATGCATCTTTCTCCAAAATAGTATGGAGGAAATCCCATTAAAAGAAGGGAGTAAACAAGTTTTGTTCCCCTCAGATTTGAATGAAAATGTTTTATGTCTTTATATTTCATACAATGTGCTGGTTGACCGCAAAATCTACAAGACGCGTGACCAGCACAGACTCAGATTAGCCTGTAAATCCGCACAGTCTTATCAGTATAAATCCATTGCGCTATAAACTGTCTTGAGATCCTTACTTGAGGTCTTTTCATCTCTGGTAAAACTTCCCGAAAATTGGAAGCAATGTCTCTAAAATGACAAAAGATAGTGTTAACGGAGACGTAAAACCTCAAACAAACAGTCGAACAGTAAGTAATAACACGAATACCTTTGTAAGGTCGAACTGCTGTGGATAATATAAGAATCTCATATGGGTGTGAGGGGTGAATTGAAAAATCCGTCCCGAGGGACACTGTCCGGCATCACGAGGCTTGCCGAGTGATGCCGGACAGTGATTCCGAGGGACGGATTTTTCTATCCACCCCTCACACCCATATTGGATTCTTTTTCTTGCATACCTTCCATTTCTATTACGAATTTTAATGCTGCTGTCACTTCGGTTACCGACGTCCTTCATTTTGTGATGACACAACAGGAATGTTTAGTGACGTCACGCATGACGACCCCGCGCATGAGGTTGTAATCAACCAGTGCATTTATCAAACAAGCGATTATATTCGATTTGGGGTCGGAACATCAGGGTCAGAACATAATTTCTATCCCAGGATAAAATCACGGATTTCCTTGTCTGGTGTGCAAGAATCATAGTTCCAAGTCATTAGGCATTGTTTGTTTTTGTTTGTTTGATTTGAGGTTTAACGACCCCGTCAACACTGTAAAGGTCATTCTTGAGACATTGCTTCCAATTTTGTGGGACTTTTACCCGACATTGAGATGAAATGACATCTCAAGCCCTGTCGCCCAATGAAGCCAATAGGGTTTATAAGCATGGACGGTCCGACACTCGCACCGCTTTGCCTGGACATGCTTAGATCCTCAAATCGGTTTACCAGTACTCGTGTGCGGGACGGATTCAGCTCTGCGCAGAAGCATCATGCAGCCCATCTATTTCTTCGAGCCCCGACGGGCGAGGGCCACAAGTCATTAGGCATAGCGGGACTTTATGATCTTCTATAAAATAACGGTTTGTTGTGTGTACTGATTAGAATCGCCTCCTCCTATTCAAGATACAGTAAATTCCGCTATTATTCAAGACCACATAAAACTAAGACTTAATCTGATCTTTAAAGCTTATTGAGAAGATTTCAGTTATTATTTATTGTGTTTTCTTCAGGCAGTGGACCACCTATTAAGACCACCTTTGGACTGTTCAAAAGTGGTCTTTAAGACCACTTTTGAACAGTCCCAAAGGTGGTCTTAATATAGGAATTTTACTGTTCTCTATAAACATTATCCAGATATTCCAGCATCTGGAGGTTTTGGAAGACTGCGCTAGGAACCCACGACGCCTGTTACCCCTACACCACGGAGGCTTCTATTTCCACGTTAAGCAACTTAACCTAAATCCGCTAGAAAGTGTCCGTTCAGTTTTCTCCCTTTTCTGGTGTGACAGTGCATTAGTTCATGTTTTTCTGAAGAAACTTTCTGTTATGTTTCTTATTATTCCTTATTTTTTATTATTCCTCAAATATAGGCTGTGGGTACTCTTTAGAACCGCCTCATGTAGGCGGTTCTAACGAGTACACAACCTTATGATGTCTTGGAACAGAAATAAGGAAAAAATACACTCGTGTAAAACCCTGTAAACCTGTTGTGGAGTTTACACGGTGCTCATAACCCGAACTTAACGTAATTTATCCACCGAACGAGCAAACCTTCACCGCGATTGGTCACGTGATTATTACTGACCAATACAATCAAACCGTGCGCAAATTAGATGTTTTGTAGACTGTTTATTATGCCATCACGTGAACGAGACCGTGAAATAAAGACCCCCCTAAACCCCTCTTTATATAGAGAAAACTGGGGTTTACAGGGGAAAACATCATTTTCCTTATTTCTGCTCCAAGACATAGGTTATGGGTACTCGTTAAAACCGCCTCAATGAGGCGGTTCTAACGAGCACCCAAAACCTATGTTTGGAATATAAATAAGAAAAATATCACAAATTTTCATCAGAAATACTGCCTTTTCTGAGGTTTGAAAAATGTATAAAATCACAAGGATGTGTTATCGTAATGCAGAGCACAATGAAATTAAAAAGATTTTTTGTGGATCGATTGATAAACAATCGACCCAAAGTTACTAAGCATTAAAGTCTTTTAGTGCTAAAATCCACGTTACTATCACTGACATGCCAGAAAACCAGGTGAAGGGTACTTATAGAAAATAGCCGGGCAACCTTATGTTATCTATAGAATCAGGTCTGGAATCATTGGTTGGGCTTGGTAAACAGTGAAGATCCTGATCAGATGCGGCGTCTGATCAGGGTCTTCACTGTTTGCTTTAAAACAGGAACTGTAGAGTTAACCAAACTGTCTTAATACCCGTCCAGCACACTGTCAGAGACAATGGCCCCCGCCCATTGAGGCTTGAAGAAATATATGGGCTGCATGATGCTTCCACGCAGAGCTGAATCCGGCCCGTACACTAGTACTGGTAAACCGCTTAGAGGATCTAAACCTGTCCAGGAACTGCAGTTCGAGACGGACCGTCCATGCTAATAAACCCTATTGGTTTCATTGGGCGACAGGGCTTGAGATGTCATTTCATCTCAATGTCGGGTAAAAATCCCACAAAGTTGGAAGCAACGTCTCCAAAATGACCTTTAAAGTGTTGACGGGGACGTTAAACCTCAAATCAAACAAACAAAAACACCAGTGCTGTCAGTGCTTTGATTTTCAAAAGTCAAGCCCACACTCAGTTTTTTTTTTTTTTTTTTTTTGTACCTGTTCTAGATCGCCGGCTGCTGCAGCACACTTCGCCATGCCGGCCAGAACATCAAGCTGTAGCTTCCGATCACCAGTTTCTTTTGTAATGGAATAAGCAGACTCATACCTCGGAAAGGCTCTCTGTAAAATACAGTTGCATCGAATTACACATTACGATAACTCGCCCGTACAATATGATACATTTTTCACATCTACAAAATGGCTACTTTTCTGATGAAAATCCTTGATATTTTTCTTATAAATGCTCAATACATAGGATGTGGGTGCTCGTTAGAACCGCCTCATTGAGGCGGTTCTAACGAGTACCCACAACCTATGTCTAGAAGCAGAAATAAGAAAAATAATAAATACCCCCGTAAACCTCAGTTTTCTCTATATAAAGTGGGGTTAAGAGGGGTCTTCATTTCACGGACTTGTTCACGTGATGAGTCAACCCTTTAGTTGCCAAGAAAAATGCATCTGGAAATGTCGTCTTTTCTGTCGTCTGCTGCAGCTTCGCGCAAAGTTTTTGAAAATATTGTTACATACAGCCAAACAGTGTGGACCCTGATCAGACTGCTCCTCTAGGCGCAGTATGATCTTGGTCCCCACTGTTTCCGATAACTAGCCGCCAACAAAGCACACAGCATTTATGGTGATTGGCATTTTAATGGATACGGGCTTTTTTGTCATTTTCTACAATGGAACATTTTTTCTTGTTCAATATAAACTGGGCTCTTTTGATTGGTTTTCGTTTGACTGCCCTTTCAAGATTATTTCACTCATATCGAGCTGGTCGTTAATCAGAGGTGGGAGAAATGCGGAGCACCCGGACAAAAACCACCTGACCTTCCTTTGCAGAACTCGGCGTCTCACATGTGTCCCGAGCCAGGCTGGAACCCACAGCGGTGAGAGAAGGAAAACAAAGGTCTGCTCTTAAAGTCTTTGCACGTCAACATGTTAGAATGTACTATGTGCTGAGGCCAAATAAAACAATATGTTTAGGGTTTCATGTCAGAAAAAAAAATAAGTTTTGTCTGTTTGTTTGTTTGTTTGTTTGTTTGTTTTGGAGTTTAACGGCCCAGTCAACACTATTTTAGGTAATTTTTGAGCCGGTCAGTTTACCCTATCCACACTTTTCCAGGACAGGCTTAAGCGGTTAACCAGTACAGTGTGCATTCTTTCGCCAGAAACGACAACTGCCCTTCTTGGATCAGCGGAAGGGAGAGAATGACCGTGGAAAAGATGACCGTGGAAAAGATTTCATGATCAATCTCCACGTAAGAATGTTGCCGACTCCGGCAGGTATCGAATCCGCGTCCTCCTGATCACCAGTCAGACGCGCATCCGACCGAGCTGTCGAGGCCCACAAAAGACGCCATTTTAGCATACTCATTACGAAAACACGCCTAAACAAATACAGTGTAAACTTTACCGCCGAAAAAAAAAAAGAAATTTTGAAAAAGAAAAATTGTGATATTTTTTCTTATACAGATAAGAAGCCCAATATACAGCTTGTTGGTATTCGTTAGAACCGCCTCTAGTGGTACCAACAATCTATATTTTGGAGCAGAAAAAAGAAAAATAAGGTTTTTACCCCTGTAAACCCCAATTTCACCATATAAAAGTGGGGCTTAAGGGGGTCAAAATTATATAATGTAATGAACCATCCTATTGTAAAGGAGAGAATTCCCCCAGCGGATTTTGGAGTTTTGTTAAAAGATTTGTCTCCCTTGACCGGTTCGAACTATAGTTAAAAGTCTGTGTTTACTTTTTCATGTTTTGTAGATAAAAAAAATCGAATCGTTCTTTATTTTTGTGGTACATTTGGACTCTTTTGCGCTTAATGTGTATATTTCTAGAAAGGTACAAATAACGGGGAATTCTGCGGGTAGTTTGTGTATATGTTTTCATATTCCTGAGTCAAAACATATGTTGTGGGTACCTCTTTGAATCACGCCATCTAAGCGATTCTGACAAGTAGGCCTACCTTCAGCATAAAGTTTCTGACAAGAAATGAGTAAAGTTTGATTGAATGTGTTTGGGCTTAACGTCATGTGAAACCTTGTACGTCATCATTACGAAAACACGCCTATACCATACATTGTAACATTTATCGTCGAAAAAATGAAAAATTTAAGATGAAAACTTGTGATATTTTTTCTTATTTCTGCTCAAAATATAGATTGTGGGCACTCGTTAGAACAGCCTCGATGAGATTGTGGGCACTCGTTAGAACCGCCTCATCGAGGCGGTTTTAACGAGTACCCACAATCTATATTTTTGAACAGAAATAAGAAAAAATAAGGTATACCCCCGGAAACCCCCGTTTTACTATTTAAAAGTGGGTTTCAAGGGGGTCAAAATGATATAGGCGTGTTTTCATGATGTTGTGCCCTCTCCCATGGAAATTGATAAAAGAGAAAGAAGAGATATGGTAGACGAAATGAAAGAGAAGGGACAATGGAGAGAAAGAGGAAAATGAATGAAAATGAAGAAACAGAAGAAACAACAGCTTTCCCATTTTCTCTTAACCAATTCATTACGAAAACATGCAGATACAAATACAGTCAAACTTCGATGGCTCGAACCCCTTTGGGACCATTGAAATTTGTTCGAGACAGCGGTTGTTCGAGCCACAGAGGGCTACTGTTAGTGCCACACCAGGAGGCATACTGGAGATAACTGTGGATATCTTTTCGATGTTCTGTATTATAAATGTATTCTGTGTGTACTCATTAGAATCGCCTCATCGAGGCGATTCTAATGAGTACACACAGTATACATTTGCAAGATAAATGAAGAAAATCTTCATAAATTATACCTATATCGTATTTGGAGGAATTCCCTGCGGACTCAAGAACGGGTTCGACTCATCGATCGTAACCGAGTCATCGGAGTTCGAGCCATTGAAGTTCTGCTGTACATTGTAACCTTTATCCCCGAAAAAATTAAGATGAAAAATTATGATATTTTTCTTATTTCTGCTCACAATATATATTGTGGGTACCCGTCAGAACAACCTCATCGATCTATATTTTAGAGCAGAAATAAGAAAAGAACCCCAGTTTTACTATTTAAAAGTGGGGTTCAAGGGGGTCAAAATTATATAGGCGTGTTTTCGTAATGGCATGCGGGGAACTCTTAAAGGGATACATTGGCAAACAGTGAAGGCGCAGATCAGAAGGCGGCGTCTGATCAGGGCCTGGACTATTTGCTAAAAAAATTTTCCGTCAAAAATAGAATAAAAACGAAAGAATAAGCCTGACATCCCTTATATGACAAATGGACTTGTCAAAAATGACAATGTCCCCTACATGGTTGTGTTTGTTTGTGTTGAGATTTTGCGTCCCAGCCAACTTTATTTAGGTCATTTTGGAAACGTCGCTTCTAATTTTGCGGAACTTTTCGCTTCTAATTTTGCGGGACTTTTACTGAACACTGAGATGACATGACATCTCAAGACCTACTGCCCAAACAAACCGCTTAAGGTTATGTGCATGATCGGTCCTACTGTTGCTGGGCCAGACATAGACCTGAACGGTTAACGAGTATTCATGTTCGGTTTGTTTTAGCTCTGCGTGGAAGCACCATGCAGCCCAATCTACTTCTCAAATCCAAGATGGGCGGGGCGGCCACTACATGCATGCAACTATAATAATATACGTATTAATTTACACTGCAGTGTATTGAAATAGGCTGACAAGTGAAAGTGCATAGAAATTGGAAACATTATTATTACACGTATTATTATTATTATTATTATTATTATTATTATTATTATTATTATTTGAACTAAACATGAAGAAACTGCACTTGCCTTATTATGTGTGTTTTGACTGTCCATCGAATTGAAATTTGAAATCCCAGGCATTTGCTTAAATTCAAAATTCACTATCAAATTTCAAAATTTTCTGACAATTCCCTGACCTAAAAACAATATTTTCCCTGACTTTTTTCATGACCGTGGTTACCCTGCATTGAGTCTTGGCTGCAATTCCTACATACCTGAAAGTCCATTCTTTCTCTGTGGATTTCAGCGAAATTTAGAAGGCATTTTGCCTGTACCATTCTGTCGCCATGAGTCAATGCTTGTTTGATGGCTTCCTGTTGAAAAAACGAAAAACATAACGAACGTGTCCAAAAATGGCGTCTTTCATATCTGTAGAACAAGTATTTTTCAGAAGAAAATTTAAAATACAGTAAAATTCCGCTATTAAGACCACCTAAATTTAGTCTAATTCCGCTTCAAAAAGCTTATTTAGTAGCTTGCAGTTATTCTTTCTTTGTAATGTCTGAATGCAGTGTTCTCTGGTAAGAGACCACCTTTGGGACTGTTCAAAAGTTGTCTTAAAGACCAGTTTTGAACAGTCCCTTAGGTGGTCTTAATATAGGAATTTTACAGTATTTTTTCTTTATTTCTAATCCGAATATAGATTGTGAGTGCTCGACAGAACCGCTTCATTAAGGCGGTTCTAACGACTACGATATTTGTGTTTGAGCAAAACAACGTAAACCCTTCTAAACCCCCTTTTCTCTATATAAAGTGGAGTTTAGAGGGGTGTTTATTATACGAACTTGTTAACTTGATGTCAGCCGGCGCATCCAACCCATTAACACCACTACCACATAGGCCTCAGCATGTACAGTACAATTCCTATAATAATACCACCTTTTGGACTGTTCAAAAGTGGTCATAAAGACCACTTTTGAACAGTCCAAAAGGTGGTCTCCTTCTAGAAGACACTGAGTGCAAGAACACATAGGAAGATCGACTGAAACATTTTAAATATGCTTTCTAAAGGAGAATTAGTCTTAATTTAAGGTGGTCTTAATAGCGGAAATTCACATGTAAAGAGATTTTGATCACGCAAACGTGCGCCCGGTAAACGACTCATGGCCACTTTGACATCTTGTTTATTTCACTCGAGATGTTATATTCAGGTAATGCAAGCTGCTTTGAAGGTCTATGTTGTAAATGTGAAATGCATACCTGCTGGTGAAAGAAAGCTATAAGCTGTTGTTTCATTAAGTGAATCAGCTGTTTCTTATGATAAAACTGAATAGATTATACAATAGTCACATAGAAGCCTCCGTGGTGTAGTGGTTATGCTACTCGCCTTGTAAACCAGGGATCGCAGGATCGATCCCGGGCTTCTCCAGACTTTCGGATGAGTCTTTAAACCGAGGTCCCGTCTCTGTATGACCTTAGCTGTTGGTGGGACGTAAAACTCAAACACGCAAACGTATACAATAGTCACACAGTCGCGAGTTTTTCTAAGATATGAGCCGAGTTATTATGAGTTAATACTCGGGACATGTCGTACGAGTTAGCGCGAGTTGTTTCTTTGTTCTTCTGGCCAAAACCAGTCTACGGTTCCTGCGACATAATCGAAAAAACAAACAAAAAAAAAAAAAAAACAGATTTTATTCCTTGCTTCCAAAAGATAACCCTTTCTAGAACATATTTAACGTCACTACAGCTGGTGTATGGGAATGTGTGGCGGCCGTAAAACGTCTCCCTGCCCTATATCACAGTGCAGTTTATATTTTCTTGTCCTTTGGGATCATTGATTCCATTGCTGAATTTTGAAAATATTTGAGGGTCACCGATGAGGCCTAATTGGCCGAAACTAGCTTGATTGGCACAGAAAACATGTACACTCCATATTTTCCAGTTCTGTGGTGTATTCCTTGCTTCCAAAAGATAACCCTTTTATAGAACATATTTGTGACATGTACATGTAGCTAGAAATCTCACCGTAACTTGTGCAAAGTCGTACTGTAAGGATCTAAGTCTGCCCAGGCAAAGCGGTGCGAGTCGGATCGTCCATGCTTATAAACCCTATTGATTTCATTGGGCGACAGGACTTGAGATGTCATTTCATCTCAACGTCGGGTAAAAGTCCCACAAACCTGGAAGCAACGTCTCCAAAATGACCTTTACAGTGTTCACGGGGACATTAAACCTCAAATCAAACAAAAAAGTGTGTCGTACAGTTGTCGTGTCTTCTCGTCGGAATGTCGTAGCCAACTCGTGATATCTCTGCATCGTACTTTATCCCAGCAACTCTTGACTAATTCGTACTAGTAACTCGTGGTATGTCATAGTGGCTGTAACTCGCACGAGATGCTACAATATTGCTGCGAGATTTGCACGACACGCTACCGGTTAGTTACGAGATCAGTACGAGTTAAGCTCCCAAACTTTATTTACAAGTTGTCCAAAGAATTTTAAATCGTTTAAAATCTCGACAAGCTATGAGTTGTGGCGAGTTTAGGCGAGATTCGAACGACAACCGCGGACAAATGACGACATCACTCCGACATGCTTTGAGTTGTTAACTCGGGACAACTCGAAGCTAAAAACTCGTGACTTTGTGACAGGGGTATAACGCCCGATGTACAGACTGATTGAATCTTCGCTGGGCGCACATGAACAAAAAGCCCCTTTCGCTCAGTATCATGTCATACCGGTGACAAGTCCATGTAACTCCACTTTATATAGGAAAAAAAAGTTTGGCTAACAAAGGCAACATGTCCTACTTACCATATTTACCGCGAGCATATTCGGACACCCAGGCATGAGCAACCAGTGTAGACCCAGATGAGACACCGCAGAACGCGGCGTCTCATCTGGGTCTACACTGTTTGCCATTTATCCGGCTACTGTTAGTAGTAACATGTCCTTGTTTAACATTTAGACCAGGCATCGTAAGGCGCTGAGGTGTACGAATCCTAAGGGCAAATACGGTATACGACTTGTCCCATTTGACTCAGGACAAGTGAAAAATTTAGTTAACTTGTCCTGAAAATTTTATGGTCAGATTTGCAAACAAAATGCGAATAACTCCTTAAGAAAGGGCAAGTGGTAGAGAGCGGTGGCTAATCTAGCATAATATTTACTTTGATAGTCTTAAATGTAAGCATTTGCAAAATTGTGGTTACTATTTGCTACCATAGGTATCAAATTCTTTTCTCTATGTGTCAGCCCCATTTAGGAAACATCAGAGAAACCCTTCGAGAAAAAGGTTCTTATTTATTTGACCTGCCCATTTCATCTTTTTCTTATTTTCTTCAGAATGACACATTAAGATGTAGCTTTTCATTTCTCAATTAACCCTTATCATGCTGAATAATTTAATTAGCCACAACCATTTCTGACTATCCTACAACCAGATAAGATGTTATATTGTTTTCGTTCAATTCAAAATGAATGACAAACGGTGTAGATCCTGATCAGATGGTTTATTATCATATCTGGATTCACACTGTTTGCAAAGGAAGAGGTTGTTTAGGGTTAAAATGTTTGATTTTAATTTTATTTTTTGCCCTTTGCCTTTTTCTGGACAAGAGAAATTGTTGTTTCTGACAAACGGATTTTCCTTGAACAATCATGAATTTGTTAGGCTTCGCAAACAGTGTAGACCCTGATCAGACGCCGCAGAACGCGGCGTCTGATCAGGGTCTACACTGTTTGCTTACAGTACAGTAATTAAAGGGTTAAACGAAACAGTCTAAGTCCCCGGTCAGGACCATTTATCAAGCCTACACACAGAAACAATATGTTATGAACACCACTGTAAACCCCACTTTACATAGAGAAAACTGGGGTTTACAGGGAATTACATTATTTCTCCTACACGATAAGACATCCGTGATATATATTACGTTCTTTCATACCTCAAAAATGGTCATTTTTTTTCGATGAAATTTTGTAATATTTTTCTTATTTATATACTCAACATAGCTTGTGGGTGCTCGTTAGAACCGCCTCAATGAGGCGGTTCTAACGAGTACCAACAAGCTATGTCTTGGAGCAGAAATAAAAAAAAATAGTGTATACCCCCGAAAACCCAAGCTTTCTTTATATAAAGTGGGGTTTAGAGGGGTGTTCATTACACGGAATTGTTAACGTGATGTTTGCTCAAATTACGAAAACACACCTATACAAATACATCGCCGAAAAAATGAAAATTTTCAGATGAAAAATTTTGATATTTTCCTTATTTCTGCTCAAAATATAGATTGTGGGTACTCGTTAGAACCGCCTCATCGAGGCGGTTCTAACGAGTACCCACAATCTATATCTTGGAGCAGAAATAAGAAAAATAAGGTTTACCCGTGCAAACCCTAGTTTTACAGTATAAAAGTGAGGTCCGCGGGGGTCAAAATTATATAGGCGTGTTTTCGTGATTGTACGCGTGGTGATGTTTACTCGCATACCTAAAAAAAAGCCTAAATAACCCGTACACCTTTTATGGAGAAGCCGACCGAGGACATATTTTAGTACTTAGCCTACAATTCAAAAATGTATCATTTTAGTTCAACTGTACTGAATTACTTATAACTAATTAAATTACAGATTACATTTAAATAATTTTTAATCATCACTCTGATACTTGTATCATATTAGGAAACTTCAGTCCTACTCTGACTTCAGAAATATATGGGCTGCATGATGCTTCCACGCAGAGCTGAATCCGGCCGGCTCACACACTAGTACTGGTAAACCGCTTAGAGGATCTAAGCCTGTCAAGGAACGGCGGTGCGAGGCGGACCGTCCATGCTTATAAACACTATTGGTTTCATTGGGCGACAGGGCTTGAGATGTCATTTCATTCCAATGTCGGGTAAAACTCCCACAAAATTGGAAGCAACGTCTCCAAAATGACCTTTACAGTGTTGACGGGGACGTTAAACCTCAAATCGAACAAACAAGACTTCATATGAACCCACATTATGATAACACGCCCGTTTCATATAGTGCATTCTTTCATATTTCTGAAATGGCTCACATTTCCGTTGAAAATTTGTGACATTTTTCCTATTCAAACCCATAACATTCGTTGTGGCTGTCTCATTTCTAAGGAGAACCCACAACCTATGCCTTGGAGCAGAAGTAGGCAGAATAATAGTTAAACCTCAAGAACTTCAATAATCGAAATTAAATTTAAAAGGGTAGTTCGTAGTACTGAGGTTTAATCAGGAGTCTTTATGGGGGATATCTTTGTGGTCTATAACAACATGTTTACAAGTCTGTGACCCCATGTGAACTCCACTTTATATAGGGAGAAAGCTGGGAGTTTACAGGGGGTATTAATTTCCTTATTTTTGCTCCAAGGCATAGGTTGTGGGTACTTGTTAGAACCGCCTCATCATGTGAGGTTGGACACTATGTCATACGGGTGTGTTATCGTAATGAAATCAAGGTATGTTGTGTACTCATTAGAATCGCCTCACTGAGGCGATTCTATTGAGAACACACAACATACCTCTCTAAAGCTAAAATCAGGAAAAACTTCTATATAATATCCAAATATATGGGTGTCTGGAACATTGGATGAATTATCTAGGGACACAAGAGCGACTTCGATTTAGGACATATGAGCCGTCCGTGTTTCGAGTTATTGAAGTTTTATTATATTGAGCCGGGGCACAGCATTTACTACAATTTACAAGTGCGCCCAGCGAAGACACAGATCAGCCTGCGCATCCGCGCAGCCTGATCATAGACTCCATTGTTCGCTCTGAGGATAGGTAAGGGCCCAATGTTCAATTATGCAGCAAAGTAGTCTCTTGTCAGACTATATGGGATGCGCAGGCTGATTTTATTCTTTGCTGGGCGCACATGTAAATTGTAGGAAATTCTGTGCCCCGGCTCATATAAGGTTTAAGAAAGTTGTTTTTGATAGACATGTCGTGTTTACCTAACATGTAACTGTCAACACGATAATATAAATCTTGTTAAAAGGCGTACAAAATGCAAATCATATCATATTATGTAATTTGTCCGATATATTTACCTGCAAAATACCTTTTAACGCATTCATTATATGCATTAAATTATCATATCGGGTTTCTTTCGAACCATCAGATAGAAACAAATACTTTGTTTAATATGTTAAATATCTTTCATACCAAGTATAAGATAAGAGAAGGAGTACATATTCATGGAAGACAACTTCAAATGAGCCCCGCCAAGCGAATTTGTGTCTTCGAGCATTCCGTCATGACAAATTTTAACTGCGCATGCCCAGCCATTCAGAGGGGCTAGGGATATGGCTTTCTGTCTGAAGGTTCCTCTTGATTCACGGCTTGTATGTGCGAGCAGCGAAGGTTCTGGCGAGACTGCGCGGATGCGCAGGCTCGCCTGAACCTTCGCTGCTCGCATAGGCGATAAGTACCAAATTCGCTTGACGGGGCCCAAATGGTATCTGTTATCGAAGTGTAGATTCCTGTCGATAAGAGAAACAGGTTGCCCCTCCCCCCACCCCCTGTTGGTGTATTGCATCACGTTAACAAGTCCTTGCCATAGACACCCCTTAAACAGGCCCCTCTTCATGTAGAGACAACTGGGTTTACAAGGATATACCTTTTCTTACTCTGCTCCTAGACATAGGTTGTGGATAGGCGGTTCTAGAGAGCACCCACATGAAATGTTTGGAATAAAAATAAGAAAAAAAATATAAAAAATGACATCAGAAAAACCAAACAACACCATATAATGAACAGCATGTACAATGTTACACGGATGCGTTATCGCCCACGCCCATCGGGGCTTGAAGAAATAGATGGGCTGCATGATGCTTCCACGCAGAGCTGAGACCAACCGCCCTTGAGTATTGGAAAACTGCTAAGAGATTCTAAGCATGCCCAGGAAAAGTGGTGTGTGTTGGACTGTCCATGCATATAAACCCAAATAGTTTAATTGGGCGGCAGGGCTTGAGATGTCCTTTTATCTCAATGTCGGGTAAAAGTCAGACAAAATTGGAAGCACCGTCTCCAAAATGACATATACAGTGTTGACGGGGACGTTAAACCTTAAATCAAACAAACAAACCCGTTAGCGTAAAGATTCCCCTTAAAGCATATGCAAAGCGGTCAATTTGTAAACAGCTAATTAGCATATCTTATTACATTACGTTCATACCAACACGTATGCGAATTCTAGTGTTCCCTCACCCCTTGAAAAATGGTTAACCCTTTTTGTACCAAATGGAATCTTCCTCCGTATGTGTTGTAGGAGTTCATTTCAAAATCTAGGGGTGTCAGGTTGTGTTTTCATCAAAATGTATTTGGAAAACGACTGAACTTTTAGCAAACAGTGGAGGCCCTGATCATACGCCGCGTTCTGCGGCGTCTGATCTGGGCCTGCACTGTTTGCCAGGGTACCCGTTTTGGGGTTTCTGGTACTAAATGGGTTAACGCGCTAACAAGGGTGGTTGGCCTCGGAAAATATAAGTCCCAAACGGAGAATAAGACTGTATCGTTAATTCCTTAAACTGATGTGTTTTCGTAAACAGTGTAGATTCTGAACAGACGCCGCGTTTGGGTTTTACGGGTTATCTGTTTACACAACATTTTGACTCCACAATGGGGTGCTATACATAATCAGTGTAAATCGCGTGGGCACTGGCAACATAAAGCTACTCACCATGAAAACACGCCTATACATTTCTGACCCCCTTGAGCCCACCTTTTATACAGTAAAACTGGGGTTTAGAGGGGTATACATTATTTTCTTATTTCTGCTCTAAAATGTAGATTGTGGGTGCTCGTCGAGTACCCACAATCTATATTTTGAGCGGAGATTATTAAAATATCACAAGTTTTTAATTTTGAAATTTTTCGTGGTAAAGTTTGCAATGTATTTGTATAGGCATGTTTTCGTAATGTGCGTTTGGAACTCTTGGTCGATTGACGAACAATCGATGCAAAATGGCACATAATATTTGAGGTATTTTCACCCTCCTTTACAATCACAATCGAGAACTAAACCCTTTTTATTTATTCCATAGATCCAGATATCTATATATTTGTTTGCGGCCCCCGCCAATCGGGGCTGGAAGAAATAGATGGGCTGCATGTTGCTTCCACGCAGAGCTGAAACCGACCCGCACTCTGGTAAACCGCTTGGAGGATCTAAGCCTGTCCAGGCAAAGCGGTGCGAGTTGGACTGTCCATGCTTATAAACCCTATTGGTTTCACTGGGCGGCGGGGCTTGAGGTGTCGTTTCATCTCAAGGTCGGGTAAAAGTCCCACAAAATTGGAAGCAACGTCTCCAAAATGACCTTTACAATGTTGACGGGGACGTTAAACTTCAAATCAAACAAACAAACAAACAATATATTTGTTTGATTTTATATTGACAAGGCATGTCGAGTGTACTCATTAGAATCGCCTAAACGATGAAAATGGAAGATCTTTCCTTTATTGATCTTCGTTATGCCTCATGGCATTGGCTTTGACTGACCATCACTTGTTCGAACTATCACTGTCTCGAACAAATTTTCATGGTCCCAAAGGTGTCCGAACCATTAAAGCGACTGTTCGTACACTCGTTAGAAGCGTGTCAGTGAGTTTTGTTCATAAAGAGAAGGAGAAGATGCAGGACGACTGGTCAAAAATAAACAAACTGCATTGGAAGTTGTCCTAGATGCTAACAAGCCCATGGTTAAGCTTACTTTTCACTGAAAAACAAACTTGGGTTTACAGGGGCATAGTATGAAACAGACAAGGTTGGTATTTTGTGATAACTGAAGGATGTTTTTTTTTTGTCAGTTCTGCATAAAAACCTATGCTGTAGATATTCATTAAAACCGCCTCGACGAGGCGGTTTTAATGAATAGCCACAACATATATAGGATTTATATGCAGAAATAAGGAAAACTATCCTCCAATTATCACAAAATATCAAAATACGCACTTTATCTGCTGCTATGCAGATGTACATTATATTTTATATATTTAGTTTTTTTTTTCTTTTTAGTTTGGTTTTACGGCCTTTCAAGCTTATTTCACTTATTTCGAGCCTATCGTGAATCAGAGGTGGGCGAAAACCCGAGAACCTGGCGATAAACCACCTGAACGCGAACCACAGCGGTGAGAGACCTAATGATTAAGACTCAGCGCACTTATCAACTAGACCACAGAGTCCCGTAGAAATATGCTGTGGGTGCTAGTTAGAACCGCCCCATTTAGGCGCCCACAAACGACATTGGTTGTGAGTACTATTTAGAACCCAGTTTAGAAAATATTTATCTAAATGAGTAAAATACAAAGTTCATAAACGATTCCGTTTTTTGGTCGATTGTTTGTCGATCAACCCAAAGTGTTATATACAACAGCGCTTACACTTCTTCTGGCCACGTGACTATCACTGACCAATAAAATCAAATCGATCGCAAATTAACAAAGCGATAGGATCGCAATGAAAACAATGGGTCAGCGAGTATCTGAAAGAGTTTCCATTACTCAATTGGTTAGCCCATTGCATACTAGTACTGGTGGACTCTTCTGTTGTTATACCTTGGAAAAGTCCCGCCCCCAGGCTTGGAGAAACAGATTGGGCTGCATGGTGCTTCCACTGATCGCACATGAGTACTGGTAAACCAATTAGAATTGATAAACTGCAGAGATGAAACCTACAGCACATTTGAGTACTGTTACGCCACTAAGAAGGTCCAAGCATGACCAAGAAAAGTGATGCGAGCCGAACCGACCCTTCTTTGGGGCGACCGGGCTTGAGATTCCATTTCATCTCAATGTCGGGTAAAAGTCCCACAAAATCGGAAGCAAGATCTCCAAAATGGCCTAGATTGTGTTGACTGGGACGTAAAACCTCAAACAGACAAACAAACAGACAATGTTGGACAAGTTCATTTGTCATTTCAGGGGTGCTGGGTCAATTTTTCATTTTCATTGTATTTTTTATGGAAAATCTTGTCAGCAAACAGTGTAGATCCTGATCAGACGCCGCATAATGCGGCGTCTGGTCTGGGTCTGCACTGTTTATCTATGCCCTTTTACGAGTTTCTAGGTATCCAAAATTGAGACACTCGCAAACAGTGTAGACCCAGATCTAACGCCAGTGAATGGGGTATCTGATCAGAGCCTATACTGTTTGCTTGAAATACAGTACAGGTTCAGGGTCAATGTTCCAGCATACACGTTGACACAATCGACCGAACAGTGCTGTGACCGGACCCCGCCCATCGGGGTTTGAAGAAATAGGTGGGCTGCATGATGCTTCCAAGCAGAACTGAAACCGGCCCGCACACGAGTACTGGAAAACTGGTTAGAAGATCTAAGCCTGCCCAGGCAAAGCGGTGCGCGTCGGATCGTCCATGCTTATAAACCCTGCTGGTTCCTTTGGGCGACAGGGCTTGAGATGTCATTTCATCTCAATGTCGGGTAAAAGTCCCACAAAGTTGGAAGCAACGTCTCCAAAATGACCTATACAGTGTTGACGGGGACGCTAAACCTCAATTCAAAGAAACAAACAGTGCTGTGAGTGCTTTGATAATGAACAGGTATATTGCTAGTATCTTTCTGTGAGTTTTCAGTGCAAGAAGATGAGTAATACGGCTGAGGTCCGTAGAATCATAAAAATGTCGAACCAATATTCTATTCAGCACGCTCGTATATTAGTATTCCCAGTTCTGTTAATTTATACAGAGCATCGTAAAATACGAATCTGATTCTAACATATTATCACATGTACAGCAAAAATCCTATATTAAGACCACCTTTGGGACTGTTCAAAAGTGGTCTTTAAGACCACTTTTGAACAGTTCCAAGGGTGGTCCCTGACCAGAGGACACTGTTTTCAGAAAACACAGAAAAGAATAACTGCACCTATCTAAAAAAAAGCTTTTTAACCCAGAGCTTTGTTCGTTTGATTTGAGGTTTAACGTCCCCATCAACACTGTACAGGTCATTTTGGAGACGCTGCTTCCACTTTTGTGGGAGTTTTACCCGACATTGAGATGGAATGACATCTCAAGCCCTGTCGCCCAATGAAACCAATAGGGTTTATTAGCATGGACGGTCCGCCTTGCACCGCGGTTCCTTGACAGGCTTAGATCCTCTAAGCGGTTTACCAGTACTAGTGTGCTGGCCGGATTCAGCTCTGCGTGGAAGCATCATGCAGCCCGTATATTTCTTCAAGCCCCTATGGGCGGGGGCCAACAGAGCATCGTAAAAGAAGAATCTGATTCTAACATATTATCACATGTCCAGTAAAAATCCTATATTAAGACCACCTTTGGGACTGTTCAAAAGTGGTCTTTAAGACCACTTTTGAACAGTCTCAAGGGTGGTCCCTGACCAGAGGACACTGTTTTCAGAAAATACAGAGAAAGAATAACTGCACCAATCTAAAAAAAAAAAAAGCTTTTTAACCCAGAGCTTTGTTCGTTTGATTGAGGTTTAACGTCCCCTTCAACACTGTACATGTCATTTTGGAGACGTTGCTTCCACATTTGTGGGACTTTAAGTTTTACCCGACATTCAGATGAAATGACATCTCAAGCCCAGTCGCCCAATGAAGCCAATTGGGCTTATATGCATGGAAGGTCCGACTTGCACCACTTTTCCTGGGCGGGCTTAGACCTTCTAAGCGGTTTACCAGTACTCTTGTGCCGTCGGTTTCAGCTCTGCGTGGAAGCATCATGCAGCCCATCTATTTCTTCAAGCCCCGATGGGCGGGGGCGTGTTAATTTATACAGAGCAACGTAAAATAAGAATCTAACTCTTACATACTATCACATATACAGTAAAAAACCTGTATTTAGACCACATTTGGGACTGTTCAAACGTGGTCCCTGATCAGAGGACACTGTTTTCAAAAAACACAAAGAAAGAATAACTCCACCCTTCTAAAAAGCTTTTTAAACCAGAGTAAGTCTTAATTTTATGTGGTCTTAATAGCGGAATTTCATTCTGCAGTAAAATTCCTATATTAAGATCACCTTTGGGACTGATCAAAAGTGGTCTTCAAGACCACTTTTAAGCAGTCCCAAGGCTGGTCCCTGACCAGAGGACACTGTTTTCAGAAAACACTAAGAAAGAATAATTGCACCCTTCTAAAAAGCTTTTTAAACCAGAGTACAGTAAGTTTTAATTTTATGGAATTTATCTGTATTTGCTTTGAAAATCATATTTTAAAACAAAATCGAGTGTATGTAACATAGATACATAATTTATCAGTAAATCAAATTGTGAGTCGACTACTGGCTCTAGTGTAAAAATAAGCTAGAAAAATGATCCTGGCCGGAAACCATGTCTATTTGGTTAAAACCTTAAGTTGCTGTACTTTTACCAAACAGTGTAGACCCTAATCAGACACCGTCTTCTGTTTGCCTTACCATTTTTACACATAATCTGACAATACAGCGACAAAAATAGCGCGGAGTTCATAGAAATCAGCCATGGTCAACTTGACATTAACAACATGAAGCTACTGCGCTTAGTAAAGCTGGGTCGTTTGACAGGCACAACCGACCCCAAAACTTGTAATGTTGCTCGTATTCAACCGAGACTAAGCGGACATTTGCGCACAGCAAAGAGTCTGGCCAGACTGCAGTCTGACCCGAGTCTTTGCTTGTGTGTTTTGTGAATATCCGTTCAATGGACCAAACCCAGCAGGCACACGTCACAATGGCAACGTCAAATCAACGTCGGTGCAACGTCAAATCAACGTCGGTGCAACGTCTACGTCATGACGTTGCACCGACGTAGATATGACGTCGCATTAACGTCATGACGTTGCACCGACGTTGTTGTGACGTCATAATTACGTCATGTGCCTGCTGGGAAAGCTTCTATTATCGAACAGGGACGGCTGTCCTTTGTGGACAGGGACGGCTGTCCTTTGTCCTTTTCATAAGCGTCTAATGCCAGCATAACGGACATGCGCATTGGAGGTTTGCTTGTTCCTGTTCGGGCGATAGCAATTTAAGCTGGTGTATGACTCCCATGTGTTATATAATTACATTGAACATAAATGTGTGATATGAATTAATGGTATCATCAATTTTGGGAAAATGATTTTTATACCACGTAGTTTTGACACTTGTTCGCATAAATCATTCGTAAATTATAATTTCTTACACCCACTGATACGTAAAATGCATTCTGGTGTTTTGATGTGATTTTCAGATGTAATTTGAATATGAATTTAACAAATTTTATGTTTTTGCGCAGGAGGTGTTATGCATCGTCGATAAGTTAAGAGTTAAAAAGTAAAGTACAGAATTGCATCACAACAGGACGTTAATAAACCCGTGCCCTTGTAAACACCATTTATATACAGGGTAAAGGTTTTGTTTTCGTTTAAGCTTTAAGATCCCGTGATTTAAACAAACAGAAAATTACGAAAACACGCCTATACAAATGCACTGTAAACTTTACCACCGAAAAAATTCTAAAATGAAAAATTGTGATATTTTTCTCAGTCTTATTTCTGCTCAAAATATAGATTGTGGGTACTCGTTTGAACCGCCGCCCGAGGCGGTTCTAACGAGTACCTACAATCTATATTTTACAGCAGAAATAAGAAAAATAAAAATTTACCCCTGTAAAGCTATATAAAAGTGGGGTTCAATGGGCTCAATATTATATAGGAATTTTTGGTAATGAGATCCTGTAAGCCTTAAGTTCTCGTACTTATAGCAAACATTGTTGACCATGTAAACCTTAGTGAATCCGGCGTACTCCAGAAAACAACGTTGATCCTATAAGCTTTAAGCTCCTGTGCACATGCTTAAAGCAAAAAGTGTAGTTCCTGTAAGCCTCAAGTTCCCATACTTTAGCAAATGTTGTTGACCCTGTAAGCCTTAAATTCTCGTAGTTTAACAAAACATTGTTGACCCTGTAAGCCTAAAGGTTCCATACTACAAACAAACATTGTTGACCCTGTAAGCCTTAAGGTTCCGTACTTTAAGGAAACATTGTTGAATCTGCAAGCCTTAAGTTCCCGTACTTTGAGCAAACATTGTTGACCCTCTAAGCCGTAGCCTACTTTAAGCAAAAATTGTTGACCCTGTAAGCTTTAAGGTTCCGTACTTTAAGCAAACATTGTTGAACTTGTAAGCCTTAAGTTCCCGTGCTTTATGCAAACGTTGTTGACCCTGTTAGCCGTAAGGTTTCGTACTTTAAGAAAACATTGTTGACCCTGTACTGAGCCTTAAGTTCCCGTGTATACTTTAAGCAAACGTTATTGACACTGTAAGTCTTAAGTTTCCGTACTTTAAGCAAACATTGTTGAACATGTAAGCCGTTTCTGCCCTTTAAGAAATTATTGTTTTTTCCTGTAAGCCCCGTAAATTAAGCAAACGTTGTTGACCCTGTAAGACTTAAGGTTCCGCACTTTAAGCAAACGCTGTTGACCCTATAAGCCTTCAGTTCCCGTCTCTTAAGCAAACATTGGCAACCCCGTAAGTCTTAAGTTCCCGTACTTCAAAAACAGTGTTGAACCTACATGCCTTAAGGTTCCGTACTGTAAGAAAATATTGTTGACCCTGTAAGCCTCAAGTTCCCGTACCTTAGCAAACGCTGTTGACCCTGTAAGCCTTAAGTTACCGTACTTTATGCAAACATTGTTGACCATGTAAGCCTTAAGTTCCCGGACTTCAAGAAAACAGTGTAGACCCTGTAAGCCTTAACGGTCCGTACTTTAAGCAAACATTGTTGACCCTGTAAGCCTGAAGGTCCCATACTCAATGCAAACAGTGTAGATCCTGTAAGCCTTAAGTTCCCGTACTTTAAGCAATCATTGTTGGCCCAGTAAGCCTGAAGTTTCCGTACTTTAAGCAAACAATGTTGACCCTGTAAGCCTTAAGTTCCTGTACTTTAAGCAAACAATGTTGACCCTGTAAGCCTTAAGTTCACGTACTTTAAGCAAACAATGTTGACCCTGCAAGCCTTAAGTTCCCGTACTTTAAGCAAACATTGATGACCCTGCAAGCCTTAAGTTTCCGTACTTTAAGCAAACATTGTTGACTCTGTAAGCCGTAAGGTTCCGTACTTTAAGAAAACATTGTTGACTTTGTAAGTCTTAAGGTTGCGTACATTAAGAATGTAAGCCTTAATGGTTCCGCACTTTCATTGACCCTGTAAGCCCTAAGTTCTTGAACTTAAATAAAACAGTGACGTTCCTGTAAGCCTTAAGTTTCCGTACTTTAAGAAAACATTGTTGACCCTATAAGCCTTAAGGTTTTGTACTTTAAGCGAACATTATTGACCCTGTAAACTGTAAGCAAACAATGTTGACAATGTAAGCCATAAGTTCCTTTACTTTAAGAAAACATTGATGACCCGGTAAGTCTTAAGGGTCCGTACTTTAAGCAAATATTGCTTACCCTGTAAGCCTTAAGGTTCCGTGCTTAAAGCAAACAGTGTTGACCATGTAAGCCTTAAGGTTTTGTACTTTAAGCAAACATTGTTGACCCCGTAAGCCCAAAGGTTCCGTACTTCAAACAAACATTGTTGACCCTGTCAGCCTTAAGGTTCTTCACTTTAAGGAAACATTGTTGACCCTGTAAGCCTTAAGTTTCCGTACTTTAAGAAATTGTTGACGCTGTAAGGCTTAAGGTTCCGTACTTTAAGCAAACAGTGCAGACCCAGATCGGATCGGACACCGCGTTCTGCGGCGTCCGATCTGGATCTGCACTATTTGTCAAGAAATAAGTGAAGTTGGGAAATTCTTTACACATTTTAAACTTAGGAATGAAGTAATTATTGTGCAGTTTTACTTAGAAACCGCGGTTTGAAGTTTTCAAACCTTACTTCAAAATGGGGTTTCAAATTCAAATCTTGGTTTAAAGATGTACCTGTATTGATGAGTATCAACATGCTTCTGGCCAAATTGATCTCTATGTGAATGCATTTAAATATAGCTCACCTCGCATACTTCAAGAGCCTGCCCTAGTCGGCCCAGTTTCCAGTATACGACTGCCATTTCTACGGCTACCCGTCGTTGATATTTCACGCATGGATGGTTTGCTTCGTATTGTCTCGCAATCTCTGAAGCTCGAACATGATACTGTAAACCTGCATCGTTGTCCCTGAGAGAAGTATACAGCTGACCCAGACCGAGATACACACGTAGTTCTAGTATACTGTCACAGAGTATCCGGGCAACATGTGACGCCTTGTCATAATGCTGTAAGCTTTCTGAAAGCTCACCGAGGGCAAAATAATTGTTTGCAAGACACAGATGCACATATCCTGAGAGAGAAGATATCTCCTTTTCATTTTCAATGCTCTTTTCACAAAGTTCTATTGAAGTTCGAAACTCGCCCAAGCGTTCATGGGCTCGCGCCAAGTTGAACACGGCTTCGGAATGGTAACGTTCGTCTTGCATGTCACCACTGAGTACAATCTGCTTCTTGGAACATTGTAAAACGTCTCTGTACCTCCCTAATTCCAGATTCGATAGACATAAATATCCCAAAACAGCAAATTTCTCAGACTTTTTCTGCAATTTTTCATACGCATTCTCTAATTCCAGAATAGATTCAGAAAACTGCTGCGCATTGTAAAGCATAACGCCATGACTGGCGTGTCTTTTTGCAATTCGCTGACCCATATATAATTTTTAAGCTCTTGCAAGAAGATTTATCATTTTATCTCCAATTTTCACTTTTTTACCTTTTCAAATGCCAAGAAATTCCAGAATATAACACTAAAATATAACTCGTTTACTTTACAACAAAACGTGCACTTTGATACAACTGCCAGAAACTTCTCTAGAACTGGTTCAATCGCCGTTTGAGCCAGATGCTATCTCTTAAACATAATTCTTTCTAAATTAAAACATTCCACTTAGAAATTCCTCTTTTCTATATCGCCAGTAACTCAATTACGTTGAAGGTATGCAATTTACATGTATGTACCTGGGAAATTTGGTGCCTGTACACAACTAAATATAATCGGCTTTTGAAGAACCGGCCAAGAGATTTAGCCAGGTGAAGCCAGGTTAAGAATTTTTAGATTTAGCAGCCTGCTGTTTCTCAGATTAATACTGGTACATTCAGCAAAATGGAAATGAACTCATCAACGCATCTGAATATATATGTTCCGCATCAGACTTAATCTGTTTTGGAGCAATATACTTTATAGCACAAGCTCAGCAAACCTCCTTGAGCCAAGGTTACTAAAAATAGCTCAATGGCATTTTCAGTGTTAGAGAGCTACCTGTGGTGACTCATTCTGCTGGTCAGTGTAGTTTGTGCTAAAGTAAATAGTTGACTTATAAATATGTTCTACAAAAGGGTTATAAAGCCTGCCAAAACAAAAGAAAGCACTGTCGCTGAAAAGCTGAAATGGCGCTTGACATTTAAGCAACGTCCCAATGACGCGGTTCTCAGTAGCAACGTACACCCGGAATTAGGGCTGGCTAATCAGGGCTGATATGATAATCGACTATCAGTCCTGTCATTGTGATCGATAATCGATTAGTAATTACTTAAGATTTGATCATAATTTTACCTTTCTGGTGTAAACTCTTACCATATGTTATTTATTACCGTATGTGTTAGGATAGACAGGCATGAGCCAACAGTGTAGACCCAGATGAGACGCCGCATTATTCTGCACTGTTTGTCACTCAGCTATTTTTGGCACCCGCCCATAGGGGCTTGAAGAAATATATGGGTTGCATGATGCTTCCACGCAGAGCTGAATCAGGCCCACATACTTGTACTGGTAAACCGCTTAAAGGATCTAAGCCTGTCCAGGAACCACGGTGCGAGGCGGACCGTCCATGCTAATAAACTCTTTTGGTTTCCTTGGGGACAGGGCTTGAGATGTCATTTCTTCTCAGTGTCGGGTAAAAGTCCCACAAAATTGGAAGCAACATCTCCAAAATGACCTTTACAGTGTTGACGGGGACGTTAAACCTCAAATCAAACAAACAAACTCAACTCGTTTAGACACAATATTTGGTAGTAAAATTATCAAATAATTGGGTAACAAATCAGTAATGATACTCGTTTTAGTGGATTTCATCGATCGATTATTCGATTAACGCTTCACCCTTCAGTTCTTTTTGTTTTTAACGTTCCCGTCAACACAATTTAGGTCATTTTTGTGACGTTGCTTCAAATTTTGTGGGATTTTAAGTCCTGGCGTCAGATGAAACCCATAGGGTTTATATGCACGAACGGTCCAACTTTGCGTGGGCAGGCTTAGTTTGGCCCAGAAAACATGCACACTCCATATTTTTCAGTTCCGTCGGGGCTTGAATAAATAGATGGGCTGCATGATGCTTCCACGCAGAGCTAAATCCGACCCGCACACGAGTACTTGTAAAACGTTTAGAGGATCTAAGCCTGCCCAGGCAAAGCTGTGCGAGTCGGACCGTCCATGCGTATAAATAAAAATCAAAAATGAGTTCCTTTAAGAGCAATGAAAACATTCATAAGCAAGAAGATGGGTCATACTACGTAGTTTCGGCTAATAAAGCCTCATCAGTGACCCTTGAATGATCCGGCAAAAAAAGCCAGAGGAAAAAATACTGCAATTTTGCGAATTTCGAATAGGCAGTCGATACAAAGACTGATATAAATCAAAATAGGGTCCAAATAATTAAAAACCTGTCTAGAATATGAGTCTAAACCAATAATTAATTTCTGATTTCTCAGAATATTCGCGCTGATCTCAAAGGACCAAAAGTAAAATATAAACTGCACAATGGTTGATGTACGGGGAGACGTTTTACGGCCGCCACACGGCACAACACCAGCTGCAGTGAAGGCAAATAAAAATCAAAAATGAGTTCCTTTAAGAGCAATGAAAACATTCATAAGAAAGAAGATGGGTCATACTACGTAGTTTCGGCTAATAAAGCCTCATCAGTGACCCTTGAATGATCCGGCAAAGAAAGCCAGAGGAAAAAATACTGCAATTTTGCGAATTTCGAATAGGCAGTCGATACAAAGACTGGTATAAATCAAAATTGGGTCCAAATAATTAAAAACCTGTCTAGAATATGAGTCTAAACCAATAATTAATTTCTGATTTCTCGGAATATTCGCGCTGATGTTAAAGGACCAAAAGTAAAATATAAACTGCACTATGGTTGATGTACGGGGAGACGTTTTACGGCCGCCACACGGCACAACACCAGCTGCAGTGAAGGCAAATAAAAATCAAAAATGAGTTCCTTTACCCTATTGGTTTCATTTGGCGACAGGGCTTGAAATGTCATTTCATCTCAGTGTCGGGTAAAAGTCCCACAAAATTGGAAGCAACGTCTCCAAAATGACCTATACAGTATTGACGGGGACGTTAAATCTAAAATCAAACAAACATATAACTGGCTTCGCAAAGACAACCCTTTTATAGAACACATATACCTTCTAAGCGGTTTACCAGTACTCATGTGCAGTTGTATGCAGCTCTGCCTGGAAGCACCATATAGCCAAATCTATTTCTCCTAACCCCGACGGGCGGGACCCCTTCACTTCCTCTACTTTAAGCAAACACGTTGACACTGATCAGACGCAGCTTTCTGTCAAGGTCGAGTCAACAGGTTACCGTCTTTAAACAATTCTCTTACCTCAACAGCAATATAAAGCTACTGCCTTTAGTATTTTTTTTTTTTTTTTTTTTTTTTGTTGATTGGCAAACAATGTTGGTCCAGACATGGGCCTCGGCGAGGACATCAAAACCCATGAACATGCGAACCAGCTTCTCCTCCTGGTCTACGTGACCAGCGTTTGAGTCAGATCACATCCGTATACCGCACAGTGAAGATTCTGATCAGACCGCGCGCTAGCTCAGGCTGATCCGAATCTTCGGCGGCGCATGTTCTTGGACACAAGTTCGCTTGGCGTGGATTTTAAGAATCTTATATGGGTGTGAGGGATGGATGGAAAAATCCGTCCGGCATCACGAGGCTTGCCGAGTGATGCCGGACAGTGATCCCGAAGGACGGATTTTTCTATCCACCCCTCACACCCATATTGGATTCTTTTTCTTGCATACCTTCATTTCTTAAAGCGGTTTTTTAATGCTGCAGTCACTACCTGCAGTCACTTTGGTTACCAACATCTGCCATATTGTGTTGACACTGCAGGAATGTTTAGTGACGTTGCTGTGACGTCAACCTTAACGACTGCGCATACGAGGTCGTATTCAACCAGTGCATTTATCAAACACGCGATTATATTCGATTTTGGGTCGGAACATCAGGGTCAGAACAGAAATTTCTATCCCAGGGTAAAATCACGGATTTCCTTGTCTAGTGTGCAAGAACAAATGATCCATGAGTCAGTGTTTATTATTCGTAGTTTTGTTTTGTGCGAGTGAACTCATAAGCAGTTCTTTTGTGTGTTTACATTAGTTTAAGAGGAAAACTCTTAACCAAGCTTCACATAAATCAGAAGTCGTTTTATGTCAGATTCTGGAGGGTTCTCTCAGTCGTCCGTATTGCAGCGGAATAAGGCATGCTCGTTCTTTGTAAACCTGTGTAAATGGGTTCGAGCCGCCGTTCCTTATTAGGTTACGACATGTTCGTCTCCCTTTGAGCCTGCCGACAAAGCGCTGCGAGTGTCGAACCGTCCATGCTTATAAACCCTATTGGTTGCATTGTGCGACGGGGCTTGAGATGTCATTTCATCTCCATGTCGGGTAAAAGGCCCACAAAATTGAAAGCAACGTCTCCAAAATGGCATTTACAGTGCTGACGGGGACGTTAAACATCAAATCATCTCATTTTGACCAACCTGCTGATAGGACCTAAAGACCTATAATACGCGAATAACTTAGCGATATAGGACTAGTGGGTTTTATAAGGGTACATGCAATTTTCTTTGTTTTGTTCCTTGTGGGTGCTCAGCGTTAGAGCTTCAGTTTATGCTGTCATGGTTATTGGGGGTATTAATAAGAAGAATATGAGCCCCGCCAAGCGAATTTGTGTCTTCGAGCATACCGTCATGACAAATTTTAACTGCGCATGCCCAGCCATTCAGAGGGGCCAGGGATATGGCTTTCTGTCTGAAGGTTCCTCTTGATTCACTGCTTGTATGGGCGAGCAGCGAAGGTTCTGGCGAGACTGCGCGGATGCGCCGGCTCGCCTGAACCTTCGCTGCTCGCATAGGCGATAAGTACTAAAATCGCTTGACGGGGCCCATATCTCAAATCCTTGACAGACAAGTAGAAGCCTCCGAGGTGTAGTGGTTACGCTACTCCCCTTGTAAACCAGGGGTCGCAGGATCGATCCCGGGCTTCTCCAGACTTTCGGATGAGTCTTTAAACCGAGGCTCCGTCTCCGTATGACCTTAGCTGTTGGTGGGACGTAAAACTCAAACACTCACTCACTCACTTGACAGAAAAGTGCCATATTAGAGACATAAAAGATAGTATTATCATAAATGGGCTTGACATCAAATCCATTGTAAACCAGTGTAAATGCGCTTGATCTCTCCATTTCTCTATAGTACTACGACCTGGCTGTTATTGTCTCATACATATTGCTGCTATATACCTGTACCCGGTGGCTCAGTGGGTGAGTGTTTGTGTTTCACGTCTCACCAACTGCTAAGGTCATACGGAGACGGGACCGCGGTTTAAAGACTCGTCCGAAAATCTGGAGAAGCCCAGGATTGATCCTGCGACCCCTTGTTTACAAGGCGAATAGCATAACCACTACACAGACGCTTCTCCGATGGCTTAGTCGAATCTTTGTCTGATCTAGACCTACACCGAGATTTTGTCAATACCCATTTTAACCCATTTTGTACCGGAAACCCCCAAAACAGTTCCGGCCCAGATCAGACGCCGCAGGATCGGGGTCTACACTGTTTGCAAAATTCCAGCCAATTTTCAAAAAGTTTTTGAAGAAAACAACCTGACAACCACAAATTTTGAAATGGACTCCTGCAAAAAAGGATGACGGTTCCATTTGGTACAAAAATGGATTTGTTTGTTGGTTTTGTTTGTATTGCAGTTTAACGGCCCAGTCCACACTATTTAGGTCATTTTCGAGCTGGTCAGTTTGCCTATCCACACTTTTCCTGGGCGCGGTTTACCAGTTTACAGTGCACATTCTTTCGCCAGAAACTGATAATTGCCCTTCTTGAATCAGCGGAAGGGAGAGAACGACCGTAGAAAAGATTTGATGATCAATCTCCGCGAAGGAATGCTGCCGACCCCGGTATCGAACCCGCGTCCTCCTGATCTCCAGTCAGACGCGTATCCGATTGAGCTACTGAGGCCGGGAAAGTACGCTAGGCTTATATGTGTAAATATAGTAGAACGTCAATGGCTCCGATGGCTCGTTTACAATGGATGAGTCGAACACGTTCTTGTCCGCAGGGAATTCCTCCAAATACGATATAGAGATAGTGTAGGGAGATTTTCTTCTTTTATCTTTCAAATGTATGCTGCGTGTACTCATTAGAATCGCCTCGATGAGGCGATTCTAATGAGTACACACAACATACATTTATAATAAAGAACACCGAAAAGATATTCTACAATTATCTCCAGTATGCCTCCTGGTATGGCTCAAATAGTAATCCTCTGTGGCTCGAACAACGGCTGTCTCGAACAAGTTTTCCTGGTCTCTAAGGGGTTCGAGCCATCGAAGTTCGACTGTAGTGTAGTAAGCAGTAGTATCAAATCAAATTGTTCGGAGCATGAGGCATGAGTCTGGTGTTTCAAGAAACTGTTGAAATCTCTTCTCTCAGAACAGATTATAGCTTTTCCTTCATTCATTCGCTCAATTTACAGGTAAGTAATTTGGTGTTAGAAAATATGCAGGTTCTTTTTACATGCCTGAAGCCGCAACGCAACGCAGGTATATGTGTGCACACGTGCACTCACCTGCACGCATCGGTTTCATACTCGTTTTAACATTTCCAGATCCGTTGTCACGATCCAAAACTTGCATAAGCCGGGTTTTTCGATTTTCTATGCACGTGCGTCATCACTCACTGTATACTGCTCGGGCCCATTATTTGTAGAGATATCGGTACTAAAAATTATTGCAAACAGATGCCCTGGCTTTTAAAGCTTAAGACGCCAGTCATAACAGTAATCGTCTGCTTTCTTCAAAATTCATTATTGCAAACAGTGTGGACCAAGATCAGACTGTTCCTATGCGAGCAGTCTGGTCAGGCTCCCACTGCTTGCATGTATGCAACAACAAAAAATGTTTGAAAAGTTTGCGAGAAGTTTTTCAGCAGACGCCAAAAAGACGACAATTTCAGATGTAGTTTTTCTAGGCCTCTAAACGGTTAAGGTGTGAGTGAGTGAGTGCAGAGTGTTTGAGTTTTACGTCCCGCCAACAGCTAAGGTCATTTGGAAACGGTATCTCGGTTTAAAGACTCATCCGAAAGTCTGGAGAACACCGGGATCGATCCTGCGACCCCTGGTTTACAAGGCGAGTGGCGGATACGTAACCACTACACCACGGAGGCTTCTACGGTTAAGGTGTACGAATACGCATTGATAGGAGGCAACTTCTTCAAAACAATTTTCTTTCCCCTGGCAACCGAGTTTTTGGCACTCTGGGTAAAAAATTCAGCAGACGACATATTAAAATATTTCTTACGGTCTATCTAGAATGGAATGTTCCAAAAATTCTGATTTTGCCATTTAGTAAACAAAACAAACAAATGTGGAATGCACCCACAGGTGCAGTCATTCACCTCATGGATGTTCATCATATTTATAATGGACTTTTGCAACCCTTTTGATGCCAAAAATCAGACGTTTGCAATTATTAAGAAAAAGATATTCGAAAATTTTCCTTGTATTCTATCAAAACAGTGCAAAAAGTTCATACTCAGCCTGAAAGACAATGATGTATATTATGTATATACGTCCTCGAATTTGAACCATTACGCAAACACGCCTATACAAATACTTTGCCACCTTTATCGCCGAAAAAATGATTTTTTTTTATGAAAAATTGTGATATTTTTCTTATTTCTGCTCAAAATATAGATTGTGGGCACTCGTTAGAACCGCCTCGATGAGGCGGTTCTAACGAGTAGCCACAATCTATATTTATATTTTAGAGCAGAAATAAAAAAAATAAGGTATACCCCAGGAAACCCCAGTTTTACTATATAAAAGTGGGGTTCAAGGGGGTCAAAATTTTATAGGCGTTTTTTCGTGATGGAGCGCATTAAACCCATTGCATGCGGGAAACCACCCCCCCCCCCCCCAAAAAAAAAAAAAAAAAAAAAAAGGAACCAAGGCAAACAGTGCAGGCCCAGATCAGACGCCGCAGAACATCAAGACAGAATAAACTTGACACCACTTATATGACAAATTGTGTTAACATAACCCATACTCAAACTGGACCGAGATATTGTCAAGAAGATCATTCTGAGCAAGTTTGATAAATGCTGGACCAAAACTGTGGTCTCTGGTGGAGTGTTTACAAGGTTTTTTTCCATGATTCGACCGCCTTAGTTTTTCACCTGGCATGACCCATGTTTAAACTTGACAGAGATATTGTCAAGATGATCATTCTGAGAAAAACTGAGGCCTCAAGATTGTTCTATAGGTTTTTATATGATTTGACCTACTGACCTACTTTTTTCACCCGACATGAGTCATATTCGGTCTTGACCCGAGGTATTGTCAAGATACTCATTCTCAGTAAGTTTGATGAAGATTGCACCAAAAATGTGGTGTCTGGAGTGTTCACAAGGTTTTTCAATGATTTGACTAACGTTTTAATCCGACATAATTCATATTCGAACTTGACCGAGAAATTGTCAAGACGATCATTCTGAGAAAGGATGATCATCTTGAGCAAGTTTGATGAAAATTAGAACAAAACTGTGGCATCTTGAGTGTTCACGGGAAAAAAAAATTTCACACGGACGACGACGCCGAACATGGCACAGTTACCACCACGACTTTTAGTCGGATGAGTGTGTGTGTGAATTCGGGTTTAACGTCGCTTTCAACAATTTTTTAGTCATATCACGACGGTGTCGGGTTGCGACAGGGAGCTCAATGCTCATTTTTATAGTGCTGTGTCACTGAAGTTTCATGTCCCAGACACATTACATGATACCACACCAATCACATTATCCTGACACTGGGTCGACCAGTCCTAGCATTACCCCGTAAATCTGAGGGCCAAGCGAGGAGCAGCTAGTACCATTTTTAACGACTTTGGTATGTCGCGGCCCGGGATCGAACCCTTGACCTCCCGTTCCACAGAGCGGACACTCTACCAACTGAGCTATCGGGGCCGGTAGTCGGATGAGCTATTGAACAAATCGCAATTACAATAAAGGTCCGCAAATACCGGAATGTGCATTTCACTTTTCAGTTGGTAAATCCTTATATGCCCATGGTCCCAAAATAAGACATACGCGTCTATCAGGATCTACACTGTTGCTTAGCACTATCAGTTAAGGATATAAGTCAAGGTTCAGTATGGTTATCGCCCCCGCCTATCGGGGCTTGAAGAAATAGATGGGCTGCATTATGCTTCCACGCAGAGCTGAAACCGACCGCACATGAGTACTGGTAAACCACCTAGAGGATCTAAGCCTGCCCAGGCAAAGCGTTGCGATTCGGACCGTCCATGCTCATAAACCCTATTGGTTTCATTGGACGACAGGGCTTGAGATGTATTTCATCTCAATGTCGGGTAAATTGGAAGCAACGTCTCCAAAATGACCTATCAGTGTTGACGGGGATTTTAAACCTCAAACCTCAAATCAAACAAACAAGGATTAGGAGCCCACTTGACAATCGATCCATTGTTGTTGTCAGTGCTTTATCGCATTTAAGGGGCCCAAATGGATACAATTTCTGGGGAAGCAAATCCTGCAAAAGTATTTTTGTCTCCCATGTCAATAGAGGTCGACTCATAAAAGAAAGAATATTCTCCCGAGAAGCAAAGTATTTCCTTTAAGATTTGACCCATTTTCCTGTGGGACAGAATTGATGGAAAAACGAACAGGTAGTCCCAAAAGTTGTCTTACTTCGTAAAATGGCGGCAAATCTGCAATGTGTACTCATTTCCCTTAATACGTATGTACATTTTATAGGACGACCAAGTACAGTCTTAGTTTCAAAACTATTTGATCTTATAATGTGGTAAACATGTCAACCCCAAAGTATATGTGACGTTTCGCAGTCGCGTCCGTTTTTTTTTTTTTTTTTTTTTTTTTTTGGGGGGGGGGTGTAGGGGGGGTGGGGGGTGGGGGGTGGGGGGGGTGGGGAGGCCGGTCACCAGAAGGTAACAACGGGTACCCCTTGACTATAGCTGGAATTAGTTTTTATCACTTTCTAGCTTTTAGATGGAGTAATGCATTACGGTATTAAACACACCCGTGCGACACAGCGCATTTTTCACACCTTCAAAATGGCTACTTTTCTGGTGAAAATCCGTGATATACTGCAAACAAGGTTGTGGGTGCTCGTTAGAAACGCCCTATCATTTGAGGCGGTTCTAACGAGTACTCACAACCTATGTCTTGGAGCAAAAAATAAGAAAAATAATGTATACCCCGTATACCTATACCTCTGATTTCTCTATATAATTGTTTGATTTATGGTTTAACGACCCCGTCAACACTGTAAAGGTCGTTTTGGAGACGTTGCTTCCACTTTTGTGGGACTTTTGCCCGACATTGAGATGAAATGACATCTCAAGCCCTGCCGCCCAATGAAACCAATAGGGTTTATAAGCATGGACGGGTCCGACACTCACACCGCTTTGCCTGGGCAAGCTTAGATATACTGCAAACAAGGTTATGGGTGCTCGTTAGAACCGCCTCATTGAGGGGGGGGGGATAACCGGTCACCAGAAGGTAACCACGGGTACCCCTTGACTATAGCTGGAATAAGATTTTATCACTTTCTAGCTTTTAGATGGAGTAATGCATTACGGTATTAAACACACCCGTGCGACACAGCGCATTTTTCACACCTTCAAAATGGCTACTTTTCTGGTGAAAATCCGTGATATACTGCAAACAAGGTTGTGGGTGCTCGTTAGAACCGCCCTATCATTTGATGCGGTTCTAACGAGTACTCACAACCTATGTCTTGGCGCAAAAATAAGAAAAATAATGTATACCCCGTATACCTATACCTCTGATTTCTCTATAAAATTAGTTGATTTGAGGTTTAACGACCCCGTCAACACTGTAAAGGTCGTTTTGGAGACGTTGCTTCCACTTTTGTGGGACTTTTGCTCGACATTGAGATGATATGACATCTGAAGCCCTGCCGCCCAATGAAACCAATAGGGTTTATAAGCATGGACGAGTCCGACATTCACACCGATTTGCCTGGGCAAGCTTAGATATACTGCAAACAAGGTTATGGATGCTCGTTAGAACCGCCTCATTGAGGCGGTTCTAACGAGTACCCACAACCTATGATTAGGAGCAGAAATAAGAAAAAATAATGTATACCCCGTATACCTCTGATTTCTCTATATAAACGTGTAGTTTAGAAGGGTATTCATCAAAGTTTACGGACTTGTTCACATGATGTTACTCTGTTGCCTTGAACAGGTGCAATAGTTGCTATTACCCCTTAAAATTCATCCCTCGACTTTTAGCGGCCAAATACTACACTGGTTTGTTGCGTTTGGTAGCTTGTGTGTTACTTATGATAATTTAATTAACCTGCCTCATTGACTAAAGCGTGCCCGCACACTAGTACTGGTAAACCGCTTAGAGGATCTAAGCCTGTCCAGGAACCGCGGTGCGAGGTGGACCGTCCATGCTAATAAACCCTATTGGTTTCATTGGGCGACAGGGCATGGGAAGTCATTTCATCGCCGTGTCGGGTAAAAGTCCCACAAAATTGGAAGCAACGTCTCCAAAATGACCTTTACAGTGTTGACGGGGACGTTAAACCTCAACTCAAACAAACAAACAAATTGACTAAAGCGAGATTCCTGTGTGTAGTGTAGGTGGGGGTGGGGAGGGTGGGTCGGGGTATTTAATTCATAAGCAATGCATGTGCAAGTGCTTACAGTGGGAAACCTTTGATGAGGCGGATACCGTTTGTTTGTTTTGTTTGATTTGAGGTTTAACTTCCCCGTCAACACTGTACAGGTCATTCTGGAGATGTTGCTTCCAATTATGTGGGACTTTTACCCAACATTAACATGAAATGACATCTCAACCCCTGTTGCCCATGAAACCAATAGGGTTTATTAGCATGGAGCGTCCGATTCACGGATACCGTTTGGCACGATATCATTTTGGTCATACAACTTCGATATGAGGCTATTTGTGGTAGTTCAAGTAAGCAACCATCACGAGAACACGCCTATATAATATTGACCCCCTCATAACCCACTTTTATATAGTAAAAGTGGGGTTTAAGGGGGTATACATTATTTTTCTTATTTCTGCTCAAAACATAGATTGTGGGTACTTGATAGAACCGCCTCAACGAGGCGGTTCTATCTAGTCTCGCAATCTACGTTTTGAGCCGAAATAAGAAAAATATCACAATTTTTCCTCTTATAATTTCTAATATTTGGCCCGAAAATTGGCAATGTATTTGTATAGGGGTGTTTTCTTAATGACATCCCTGCGAAGTTTGCATCACATAAACAACTCAATGTAATGAAAACCCTTTTTAGGCCCCCGCCCACAGGGGCTTGAAGAAATTTATGGGCTGCATGATGCTTCCAGGCAGAGCTGAATCCGGCCCGCACACTAGTACTGGTAAACCGCTTAGAGGATCTAAGCCTGTCCAGGAACCGCGGTGCGCGGACCGTCCATGCTAATAAACCCTATTGGTTTCATTGGGCGACAGGGCTTGAGTTGTCATTCCATCTCAATGTCGGGTAAAAGTCCCACAAACGGGCCTCCGTGGCCTAATGGATAAGAGCGCTGACTCTTAGTCATTAGGTCTCTCACCGCCGTGGGTTCGAGCCTCGCTCGGGTCACGTGTGAGACGCCAAGTTCTGCAACGGAAGGTCAGGTGGTTTTTTCTCCGGGTACTCCGGTTTTCGCCCACCTATGATTAATGATCGGCTCGATATGAGTGAAATAATCTTGAAAGGGCCGTAAAACCCAAACCAAAAAAAAAAAAAAAAAAAAAAAAAGTCCCACAAAATTGGAAGCAACGTCTCCAAAAGGACCTCAACAGTGTTGACGGGGACGTTAAACCTCAATTCAAACAAACAAACAAGATTCCTGTGTGTAGTGTAGGTGGGGGTGGGGAGGGTGGGGTGGGGTATTTAATTCATAAGCAATGCATGTGCAAGTGCTTGCAGTGGGAAACCTTTGATGAGGCGGATACCGTTTGTTTGTTTTGTTTGATTTGAGGTTTAACTTCCCCGTCAACACTGTACAGGTCATTCTGGAGACGTTTCTTCAAATTTATTTTGTGGGACTTTTACCCAACATTGAGATGAAATGACATCTCAAGGCCTGTTGCCCATTAAACCAATAGGGTTTATTAGCATGGACGGTCCACCTCACGGATACCGTTTGGCAAGATATCATTTTGGTCATACAACTTCTATATGAGTCTATTTATGGCGGTTCAAGTAAGCAACAATCACGAGAAGACGCCTATATAATATTGACCCCCTCATACCCCACTTTTATATAGTAAAAGTGGAGTTCAAGGGGGTATACATCATTTTTCTTATTTCTGCTCAAAAACATAGATTGTGGGTACTCGATAGAACCGCCTCAACGAGGCGGTTCTATCGAGTACCCACAGTCTATATTTTGAGCAGAAATAAGAAAAATATCACATTTTTTCCTCTTATAATTTCTAATTTTTTGCCCCAAAATTGGCAATGCATTTGTATAGGGGTGTTTTCTTTATGAAATCCCTGCGAAGTTTGCATCACGTAAACAACTCCATGTAATGAAAACTCTCTAAACCCCACTTGATACAGTGAAAACTGAGGTTTACGGGGGTATACATTATTTTTCTTATTTCCGTTCTAATACATAGGTTGTGTATACTCGATAGAATGAGGCGGTTTTAATAAGCACCCGCAACATTTATCTGCTGTATTAATAAGAACAAGAGCTGTCACTATAAGTGAGCAGTGCCCCCGTGGGAGCCATCACAAAAATGTGCGGACATGTGGCGGCGGTAAAACGTCTCCCTGCCCTACATCATAGTGTAGATTATATTTTCTTGTCCTTTGGGATCATTGATTCCATTGTGGGATTTTGAAAATACCTGAGGGTCACTGATGAGGCCTTTTTGGGCGAAACTAGCTAGTCTGGCCCAGAAAACATGTACACTCTATATTTTTCAGTTCTGTGGTGTATTCCTTGCTTCCAAAGGATAACCCTTTTATAGAACATATACTTACTAACCCACAAACGGACAGTACAAAACTATATGCCCTCCTACGGGGGCATTAAATTATCGCGAAATTTCATAAGTATCCATTTTGGTAAACTGAAATATGCACAATGGTATTCGAACTCAATTTCCAGCCTCAGCACTCAACTTTCTTCATAAATAAGAGTAGCGATCAAATTCAGTGTATAAATACTGTTTGGCAATAATGAACGCAATATCTCGAATTCAGTGTATTGTTTTTTGTGTCATTGTGGAGACATACGAATGAATTGCAGAGATGCAGAGATAACACAAAAGAGAAGGATTGCAATGTGTACTGTTTGTTACGGCTAAACACTTATATATTAGACTGTATTAATTAGACCAGTTACAGTGTTAACTGGGCCGTTTACTCAAAAACAACTAAAAACCTTAAAGTTCAATACTTACTCCGCATGTTCGTACTAACCACAAAGCTTAGGAAGAGATATCTAGGGGATGTGGCTCAGTTGTAGAGCGTTTGCTCTGGATGTGAAATTCCGGGGTCCTATCCCCGGAATCTCCATGAGTTTATGTTTTCTTTTGTATTCACTAGACCAGTTTCGTTATGATTGGATATTTAGGGGGTGGATGGGAGTGAGAAAGGAAATCAAATTTCTTTCTTTAATTTTCTGTTGAGTTTTTCATGTTTTGTTTTTGAACGTTATTTTGGTTGATTTTGTTTCAACGGCCCCTTCTCATATCGAAGTAGGAGGAGTTGTGGTATAAAGATTTTTCCATTTTTAGCTCTGGTGGCCAGCTTCTTCATTTGAGCGGAATGATTTTAACTACTTAAGTAGTGTTCAGCCCCCGCCCATAGGGACTTGAAGAAATATATGGGCTGCATGATGCTTCCACGCAAAGTTGAATCTGGCCTGCACACTAGTACAGGTAAACCACTTAGAGGATCTAAGCCTGCCCAGGAAAAGCGGTGCGAGTCGAACCGTCCATGCTTATAAACCCTATTGGTTTCATTGGGCGACAGGGCTTGAGATGTCATTTCATCTCAATGTCGGGTAACTTGAAAAGCCCCACAAAATTGGAAGCAACGTCTCCAAAATGACCTTTACAGTGTTGACGAAGACGTTAAACCTCAAATCAAACAAACAAACAATACATAAGTAGTGGTTAAAGTAAGCATCACGTAAACAAGTTCATGTAATGAACACCCTATGAACCCAATTTTATATGGTTAAAACTAAGGTTAACCGGGGTATACATTATTTTTCTTATTTCTGCTCTAAGACATAGGTTGTGGATACTCGTTAGAACCGGCACAATGAGGGCGTACTAATAAGCAACCACAGCCTATGCCTGCTGTATTAATAAGAAAAATATCAAGAATTTTCATTAGCAAAGTAGCCATTTTGGAAAAGTGAAATATGCACTATGATTTCAGAACACAATTTTCAGCCTGTGCACATGGAGAACTTTCTTCATAAGTAAGGGTAGGGATCAAATTCAGTGTATAAATACTGTTTGGCAATAATGAACGCAATATCTCGAATTCAGTGTATTGTTTTTGTGTAATTGTGGAGAAATACGAATGAATTCATGGTCACATGACCATGATATCAAGGGATGTAACTGAAATACACAACTACTGTCATGGGATATTTATCGTTAGACAGTGAGTTGACTGCAATTCGTTATTGGCTGGCAGGTATCCATTTCTAGCCCCACCCCCAACCCTTTCATTTTTGGTAGGTGTACAATAGAGCTGAATGCTGAGATGCAGTGTGCTGCCAGGTCTCCCTTGAAAACAGTAGAAAATGGTAATAAAATAGCAGCAAAGTGGGTGGGTAGTATTTGTTTACATGGCCACTTCATTGGCTGTACCATGTACAAGCTGTTGAAATCAGATTCAAATTATAATGTGGCAAGTCACAATGCAGAGATAACACAAAAGAGAAAGATTGCAATGTGTACTGTGTGTTACGGCAAAAAAAAAAAAAAAAAAAAAAAACAGTTATATATTAGACTGTATTAACTACACCAGTTACAGTGTTAACTGGGCCGTTAACTCAAACACAACCAAAAACTTTAAAGTTCAATACTTTCTCCGCATAGTCGTACTAATCCCACAAAGCTTAGGAAAGGATCTAGGGGATGTGGATGTGGATGTAGAGCGTTCGCTATGCATGTGAAAGGCCCCTGGTTCGATCCCCGGCATCTCAATGAGTTTATGTTTTGTTTTGTATACCATATTTTAGAACATGATATATGCTAAGGATACAATAAAAAGGGCACAGAAAATCTGTGCAGTGCATCAGACGCCGCACTCTGCCTTGGTCTACACGGTTTGCTTGATTTGAAATTACGCCAAAAAAAACAAGCCTGCCCATGGCCAACCCGAAAGTTGAAAAAAGAGGGCACCAACTATAGGACCACCTAAATCAAGAATCTAACATTTATTTTGTGAATAAATATGACATATGCCAATAATTTTCAGCATGGTTTAGTTGTTTCAACTAACGATATTATTAATTAATGCATCGTTAAATGTTTAATAACTAAATTTGGCATATAAGCAATATTTTTGCTGAAAACAGAGTTTGGTTTTGCATTTGCAAAAAGTACGTGTACCCACCTTTTTTGAAAGTGAAAATACATGAATGTTGAACTAAATAGACCAGTCACGTTATGATGTACTCACCTTTCTTCAGTGAAAACACATGCATATAGAACGAACTATACCAGTTACGTTATGATGCTTCTTCAGTGACAACATATGAATATTGTATTAACTATACCAGTAACGTTATGATGTACTGACCTTCCTTCAGTAAAAACACACGAATACTGTATAAACTGAACCATTTAAGTAGAACATTGTATATTAAGGGGGTGGGGCGGGGGAGGGGGGGGGGTGGGGGGAGGAAATCAAATTTCTTTTGTTTCATTTTCTGTTGATTAATTTATTTTATTTTTTTCTCTATATAAAAGTGTAGTGTAGAAGGGTATTCATTTTACGGACTTGTTCACGTGATGTTTCTATGTTGCCTTGGACAGGTGCAGTAGGTGCAATTACCCCTTAAAATTCATCCCTCGACTTTTTAGCGGCCAAAGACTACACTGGTTTAACCGGCCCTGATAGCTCAGTTGGTAGAGTGGAACGGGAGGTCACGGGTTCGATCCCGGGCCGCGACAAACCAAAGTCGTTAACAATGGTACTAGCTGCTCCTCGCTTGGCACTCAGATTTACGGGGTAGAGCTAGGACTGGTCGACCCAGTGTCAGGATAATGTGACTGGGTGTGGTATCATGTGTCTGGGACATGATACTTCAGTGGTGCAGCACTATAAAAGTGAGCATTGAGCTCCCTGTCGCAACCAGACACCGTCGTGATATGAATGAAAAATAGTGGAAAGCGACGTTAAATCCAAATTCACATACACACACACACACACACACACACACACACACACACACACACACACACACACACACACACACACACACACACACACACACACACTGATCACTGATTTCTCTATATAATTGTTTGATTTGAGGTTTAACGTCCCCGTCAACACTGTAAAGGTCGTTTTGGAGACGTTGCTTCCAATTTTGTGGCACTTTTAATAGCATGCACGGGTCCGACACTCACACCGCTTGGCTTGGGCAAGCTTAGATATACTGCAAACAAGGTTGTGGGTGCTCGTTAGAAGGCGGTTCTAACGAGTACCAACAACCTGTGTCTATGAGCAGAAATAAGAAAAAATAATGTATACCCCGTATACCTCTGATTTCTCTATATAAAAGTGTGGTTTAGAAGGGTATTCATTTTACGGACTTGTTCAAGTGATGTTACTCTGTTGCCTTGGACAGGTGCAATAGTTGCTATTACCCCTTAAAATTCATCCCTCGACTTTTAGCGGCCAAAGACAACACTGGTTTGTTGCATTTGGTGGTTTGTGTGTTACTTCTTATAATTTAACTAACCTGCCTCCATTGACTAAAGCGAGATTCCTGTGTGTAGTGTGGGTGGGGGTGGGGAGGGTGGGGAGGGAGTATTTAATTCATAAGCAATGCATATGCAAGTGCTTACAATGGGAAACCTTTGATTAGACGGATACCGTTTGTTTGTTTTGTTTGATTTGAGATTTAACTTCCACGTCAACACTATGCAGGTCATTCTGGAGACGTTGTTTCCAATTATGTGGGACTTTTACCCAACATTGAGATGAAATGACATCTCAAGCCCTGTTGCCCATGAAACCAATAGGGTTTATTAGCATGGAGCGTCCGATTCACGGATACCGTTTGGCACGATATCATTTTGGTCATACAACTTCGATATGAGGCTATTTGTGGTAGTTCAAGTAAGCAACCATCACGAGAACACGCCTATATAATATTGACCCGCTCATAACCCACTTTTATATAGTAGCAGTGGGGTTTAAGGGGGTATACGTTATTTTTCTTATTTCTGTTCAAAAACATAGATTGTGGGTACTCGATAGAACCGCCTCAACGAGGCGGTTCTATCGAGTCCCCGCAATCTATGTTTTGAGCAGAAATAAGAAAAATATCACAATTTTTCCTCTTATAATTTCTAAATTTTGGCCCAAAAATTGGGAATGTATTTGTATAGGGGTGTTTTCTTAATGACATCCCTTCGAAGTTTGCATCACGTAAACAACTCCATGTAATGAAAACCCTCTAAACCCCACTTGATACATTGAAAACGGAGGTTAACGGGGGTATACATTATTTTTCTAATTTCCGTTCCAAGACATAGGTTGTGTATACTCGTTAGAATGAGGCGGTTTAATGAGCACCCGCAACATATGCCTGCTGTATTTATAAGAACAAGAGCTGTCACTATAAGTGAGCAGTGCCCCCGTGGGAGCCATCACAAAAAAGTGCGGACTTACTTATAGTGCAGATTATATTTTCTGGTCCTTTTGGGTCATTAAGTTCATTTAGAATCATTTTGAAAATTTAGTTCTGCTTCAGCCGGTGCTAGGGGGCGTGGCCGGTGTAGCACATTTCAGTATTGGCAACCGAGTCAGCTATTTTCGTTTATTTGGTGCATTCTTTGCTTCCAAAGGATCTAACTATTCAGAACTTATTTACTAACCCACAAACGGACAGTACAAAAACTATATGCCCTCCTCTGGGGGCATAAAAATTTCATAAGAAAAGTAGCCATTTTGGTAAACTGAAATATGCATAATGGTATTCGAACACAATATCCAGCCTCAGCACTCAACTTTCTTCATAAATAAAAGTAGGGATCAAGTTCGGTGTATAAATACTGTTTGGCAATAATGAATGAAATATATTGAATTCAGTGCATTTACCGACTGCAATACGTTATAAATAAAAAAAATGTAAACGGCTGGCCATCACGAAAACACTCCTATATAATTTTGACCCCCTTGAACCCCACTTTTATATAGTAAAACTGGGGTTTCCGGTGGTATACCTTATTTTTCTTATTTCTGCTCTAAAATATAGATTGTGGGTACTCGTTAGAACCGCCTCATCGAGGCGGTTCTAACGAGTACACACAATCTATATTTTGAGCAGAAATAAGAAAAATATCACAAGTTTTCATCATAAAATTTTCCTTTTTTCGGCGATAAAGGTGGCAATGTATTTGTATAGGCGTGATTGCGTAATGAGGTATCAATTTCTAGCCCTCTTTCATTTTTGATATGTGTACAATAGAGCTGAATGCTGACAATAGTGCTTGTAAATGCAGTGTACTGGCTGGGCTCCGTTAGCAGCAGGAGCGGGTGGGGTAGTATCTGTTTACATAGCCACTACCTTGGCTGTACCGTGCGGCCTACAAGCTATTGAAATCAGATTCAAAGTCACAATGCAGAGATAACGCAAAAGAGAATGATTGCAGTGTGTAGTGTTTGTTACGGATCAAAACACTTAATAAACTGTATTTACCAGACGAGTTAGAGTGTTGTCAAAAACAACCAAAACCTTAAAAGCGTAATACTTACTTTGCATGTTCGTAAAAACCACAAAGCTTAGGAAGGGGTATCTAGGGGATGTGGCTCAGTGGTAGAGCGTTTGCTTTAAATGTGAAAGTCCAGAGGTTCTATCCCCGGCATCTCCATGAGTTTATGTTTTCTTTTGTATTAACAAGACCAGTTTCGTTATGATTGTATATTTAGGGGGTGGATGGGAGTGAGAAAGGAAATCAAATTTCTTTTGTTTTATTTATTTTTTTTTTTTAATTTTTTTTTTGTTTGTTTGTTTGTGTTTTTTTTTTTTTTTTTCATGTTTTGTTTTTGACCGTAATTTGGGTTGGTTTTGTTTCAACGGCCCCGTCTCATATCGAAGTAGGAGGAGTTGTCGAATAAAGATATTTCCATTTTTAGCTCTGGTGGCCAGCTTATTCATTTGAGCGGAATTATTTTAGCTGTGGTTCAAGTAAGCAACATCCCAGTTAAGTTTGCATCATATAAACAAGTCCATGTAATGAACACCCTATAAACCCCATTTTATATGGTTAAACTGAGGTTAACGGGGGTATACATTAAGTTTCTTGTTTCAGCTCTAAGACATAGGTTGTGGGTACTCGTTAGAACCCATCACGCTAACAAGTCCGTGAAATGGACACCCCCTTACCCCTCATTTTATATAGAGAAAACAGGGGTTTACGGAGGTATACATTATTTTCTTTATTTCTGCTCCTAGACATAGGTTGTGGGTACTCGTTAGAACCGCCTCAATGAGGCGATTCTAACGAGTACCCACAACTATGTTTTGAGTATAAAAAAGGATAATATTAGAAATTTTCATCAGAAAATTGACTGTTTTGGAGATGCAAAAATGCACTATGACGCACGGGTGTGTTTTCGTAATGCGCCACAATGAGGGCGTACTAATGGGCAACCACAACCTATGTCTGCTGTATTAATAAGAAAGATATCAAGAATTTTCATTAGCAAAGTAGCCATTTTGGAAAAGTGAACTAGCACTATGGTTTCAGAACACAATTTTCAGCCTGTGCACATGGGGAACTTTCTTCATAAGTAAGGGTAGGGATCAAATTCAGTGTATAAATACAGTTGGACAATAATGAAAGCAAACATATTAACCAACTGTCTATAGATGATATTAATAACAATTAGTATAATCAGCCTAACTTCACACAAGTCTGAATACAAAAGAAAAAAATCTTCAAAGATCAACAGTTTTCACATCAAGTGTTACAGCTGACCAAAGACAACACCTTATACATGAGCAATGATATTGTTTGCTAGTTTGTTTGATAAGAATTTGGTCCCTGGTTCCAAAATTACACCAAACTATTTTTGCCACATGTTTGGTCTTTTGTTTTTAAGTATCTATTGTATTAACAAATGTTTACTCTCAGCAATGTCCACAAAAAAAAAAAAAAAAAAATCTTGGAAAAAAAACACGTCAAAGCTGGATTTGAAGAAGAAGAAGATAGCAAATTAAGGGTCTCTTCTTTCCCTTTCCATATAATCTTCTCTTCAGATCTCTCCTCTGACACTGTACATAAACCTGTCTTGTCTTTGTATAATCTTCACCTTCCTTTTCAACATGTAAATAGTATGCTAAGAATCAACTTAATCATGTAAAACTGTTAACTTCCATGAAAAACTATGTTCTCGTACGGTTTTCATTCTGATTATAATAATCATATTTTAAGCCTGTCTTTTCTTAGTATAATCTTCACCATCCTTTTCAGCATGTAAATAGTATGTCTTTATCATTATTTTTATGATTGTCATCTTTTACTATTACCATTATCATTATCATAACCATTATTAACTTATATTATATGTTGTCTCAGTGTTGAAAGCAAGACTTGCGACCAGTCTTCTCCCTCTGAACTTTAAGCCGTGTGTATTCCTGCATGAAAACCTGCATAGGCATGCTCCATTTGCAGCCTTAGTCAAATGGCCAATATCAAGCGGCAAAAAGAAAGAGCACTATTGAATCACTTATCGCTCATGAGCAAAGTATAGAAATCACGATTTGCAGTCATATTGGCACTGATTTCTACACATTTTCGGCTCATTTTTCGATCAGCCTTTTAAATTCCAAAAACACAGGCAGTGCTTCATTTTTCTATGGTCGGGCACCGGCAGCTCAACGCCATTTACTCTTGTTGGACAAACTGCCACGATTTGCAGCCCAGAAGCACTTAACATATGTCTTGTTGTGGAGCTATGGAGTTCTGTCCGCTTGACCATGGCAGACATAAAAAGCCTTAGCCTAAACGAACGAACGAATGAAAGCAATATCTTGAATTCAGTGTATTGATATTGTGTCATTGCGGAGACGGCCCCCGCCCATAGGGGCGTGAAGAAATATATGGGCTGCATGATGCTTCCACGCAGAGCTGAATCCGGCCCGCACACTAGTACTGGTAAACCGCTTAGGGGATCTAAGCCTGTCCAGGAATCGCGGTGCTAGGCAGACCGTCCATGCTAATAAACTTTATTGGTTTCATTGGGCGAAAGGGCTTCAGATGTCATTTCATCTCAATGTCGGGTAAAAGTCCCACAAAATTGGAAGCAACGTCTCCAAAATGACCTTTACAGTGTTTACGGGGACGTTAAACCTCAAATCAAACAAACACATCATTGTGGAGAAATACGAATGAATTCATGGTCACATGACCATGATAACAAGGGATGTATTTGAAATATGCAAAAACTGTCATGGGATATTTATTGTTAGACAGTGAGTTGACTGCAATTCGGTATTGCTAAAAAGTAAACGGCTGGCAGATGTCCATTTCTAGCCCCACCCCCTTTATTTTTGGTAGGTGTACAATAGAGTTGAATGCTGAGATTTATCCTTGCAAATGCATCGTGCTGCCAGGGCTCCCTTGAAAACAGCAGAAAATTGTAATAACATCACGCGAACAACTCCGTGAAATAAAGACTCCCCTAAACCCCACTTTATATAGAGAAAACTGGGGTTTAAGGGGATAAACAGTATTTTCCTTATTTCTGTTCCAAGACATAGGTTGTGGGTACTCGTTAGTTACGCCTCAATGAGGCGGTTCTAACGAGCACCCAAAACCTATATTTGGAGTATAAATAGGAAAAATATCAAACATTTTCATCAGAAAAGTAGCCATTTTGGATGTGAGAAATATGCACAATGTCACACGGGTGTGTTATCGTAATGAAATAGCAGCAGACATGGGTGGGATATTATTTGTTTACATAGCCACTTCATTGCCTGTACCGTGTACAAGCTATTGAAATCAGAATCAAATTCACAATGCAGAGATAAAACAAAAGATAAAGATTGCAATGTGTACTGTTTGTTACGGCTAAAACACTTTTATATTAGACTGTATTAACTAGACCAGTTACAGTGTTAACTGGGCTGTTAACTCAAAAACAATGTAAAACCACTAAAGTGCAATACTTTCTCCGCATGTTCGTACTAACCACAAAGCTTTAGAAGGGATATCTAGGGGATGTGGTTCAGTGGTAGAGCGTTCGCTTTGCATGTGAAAGGCCCCGGGTTCGATCCCCGGCATCTCCATGAGTTTATATTTTGTTTTGTATACCATATTTTAGAACATGATATATGCTAAGGATACAATAAAAAGGGCACAGAAAATCTGTACAGTGCATCAGACGCAGCACTCTGCCTTGGTCTACACGGTTTGCTTGATATGAAAATTACGGCAAATAAAACAAGCCTGACATCCCGAAAGGTGAAAACAAAGAGGGTACCAACTAGGACCACCTAAAACAAGAATCTAACATTTATTTTGTGAATAAATAAGACATATGCCAATAATTCTCAGCATGGTTTAGTTGTTTAAACTAACGATTTTAATATTTAATGTATCGTTAAATGATTAATAAATACATTTGGCATATAAGCAATATATTTGCTGAAAACTGAGTTTGGTTTTGCATTTGAAAAAAACTACATGTACCCACCTTTTTTGAAAGTGAAAATACATGAATATTGACCAGTCACGTTATGATGTACTCACCTTTCTTCATTGAAAACACATGCATATAGAACGAACTACACCGGTTAGGTTATGATGTACTCACCCTTCTTCAGTGGCAACATATGACTATTGTATTAACTATACCAGTAACGTTATGATGTACTCACCTTTCTTCAAACAAACAAGCCACCAAAACTGAATTGGATAAAGCATTCTCTGCTCAAAACATGGACTGTGGGGATTCGTTTGAATCGACAGTACCCACGCCATGCTTTTGAGGTTAATAAGAATTAAATGAAACCATTTAAGTAGAACATTGTATATTTAGGGGGATGGGGGGGGGGGGGGGGGGGGGGGGGAGAGAAAGGAAATCAAATTTCTTTTGCTTCATTTTCTGTCGATTTTTTTTTTTTTTTTTTTCGCGTTTTGTTTCTGACCTTGATTTGGGTTGGTTTTGTTTCTACGTTACTTTCAAGATTATTTCACTCATATCGTAGTAAGAGGAGTTGTCGTATAAAGATATTTCCATTTTTAGCTCTGGTGATCAGCTTATTCATTAGAGCGGAAGGATTTTAGCTACTTTTGAAATGGTTCCAGTAAGCAACATCCCTGTAAAGTGTCGTCACGTTAACAATTCCATGCAATGAAAATCCTCTAAGCTCCACTATATAAAGCGAAAACTTAGCTTAACGGGGGTATTCATTGTTTTTCTTATTTCTATTCCAACACATAGGTTGTCAAGATTATTTCACTCATATCGTAGTAAGAGGAGTTGTCGTATAAAGATATTTCCATTTTTAGCTCTGGTGATCAGCTTATTCATTAGAGCGGAATGATTTTAGCTACGTTTAAAATGGTTCCAGTAAACAACATCCCTGTAAAGTATCGTCACGTTAACAACTCCATGTAATGAAAATCCTCTAAGCTCCACTTTATAAAGTGAAAAACTCATGTTAACGGGGGTATACATTGTTTTTCGTATTTCTATTCCAAGACATAGGTTGTGGATACCCGTTTGAACCGCCTCAATGGGGAGGTTTTAATGAGCACCCGCAACCTATGTCTGCTGTATTAATAAGAAAAATATCAAGAATTTTCATTAGCAATGTAGCCATTTTGGAAAAGTGAAATATACACTATGGTTTCAGAACACAATTTTTAGCCTGTGCACATGAGGAACTTTTTTCATAAGTAGGGGTAGGGGTCAAATTCAGTGTATAAATACTGTTTGGCAATAATGAACGCAATATCTCGAATTCAGTGTATTGTTTTTTGTGTCATTGTGGAGAAATACGTGTGAATTCATGGTCACATGACCATGATATCAAGGGATGTAACTGAAATACGCAACTACAGTCATGGGATATTTATCGTTAGACAGTTGGTTGACTGTAATGCTGGCAGGTATCCATTTCCAGCCCCCCCCCCCCCCCTCCTTTCATTTTGGTAGGTGCACAATAGAGCTGAATGCTGAGATTTATCCTTGCAAATGCAGTGTACTGCCAGGGCTCCCTAAAAAAAGCAGAAAATGGTAATAAAATAGCAGCAAAGTGGGTGGGGTAGTGTTTGTATACATAGCCAATTCGTTGGCTCTACCGTGTACAAGCTATTAAAATCAGATTCAAATTATTATGTTGCAAGTCACAATGCAGAGATAACACAAAAGAGAAAGATTGCAATGTGTACTGTTTGTTACGGCTAAAACACTTATATATTAGACTGTATTAACTAGACCAGTTACAGTGTTAACTGGGCCGTTAACTCAAAAACAACCAAAAACCTTAAAGTTCAATACTTTCTCCGCATGTTCGTAATAACCACAAAACTTAAGAAGGTATATCTAGGGGATGTGGCTCAGTGGTAGAGCGTTCGCTTTGCATGTGAAAGGCCCCGGGTTCGATCCCCGGCATCTCCATCAGTTTATATTTTGTTTTGTACACCATATTTTAGAACACGATATATGCTAAGGATACAATAAAAAGGGCACAGAAAATCTGTGCAGTGCATCAGACACCGCACTCTGCCTTGGTCTACACTGTTTGCTTGATATGAAAATTACGGCAAATAAAACAAGCCTGACACCCCGAAAGATGAAAACAAAGAGGGTACCAATTAGGACCACCTAAAACAAGAATCTAACATTTATTTAGTGAATAAATAAGACATATGCCAATAACTCTCAGCATGGTTTAGTTGTTTAAACTAACGATTTTAATATTTAATGTATCGTTAAAATAATGTTTAATAACTAAATTTGGCAGATAAGCAATATATTTGCTGAAAACTGAGTTTAGTTTTGCATTTGCAAAAACTACATGTACCCACCTTGTTTGAAAGTGAAAATACATGAATATTGAATTAAATAGACCAGTCACGTTATGATGTACTCACCTTTCTTCATTGAAAACACATGTATATAGAACGAACTACACCAGTTACGTTATGATGTACTCACCCTTCTTCAGTGACAACATATGAATATTGTATTAACTATACAGGTAACGTTATGATGTACTCACCTTTCTTCAAACAAACAAGCCACCAAAACTGAATCAGATAAAGCATTCTCTGCTCAAAACAAGGACTTTGGGGATTCGCTTGAATCGACAGTACCCACACCATGCTTTTGAGTTTAATAAGAATTAAATGCAACCAATGCAGTAGGGATCAAATTCAGTGTATAAAGTAGAAGTAAAGCAAAGATCAGGAATTGATACAATTAACTTACTCCACCCATAAAAGACACCAAAGGGAAAGAAATACAAACATTAAGCGACCAGACCATAATGGAAACCTAAACAAAGGAAGGCCATAAGGACAGTTACTTTCCCACAAAATGGCCATATGGCCATCCAAAACCAAAAGACACAAGTGATACACACAGTAAGTAACAAACAACAACATAAATAAATCGCCACAGAAGAGCCGCCTTGGAACGGTCAGTGGAAGATTTCCACTGGGGCGTTTAAATCGATTTTACGTGGCCACAATCCTCGCCCTTACTGCCGTCGCGATTTGGATAAATAATTTGTTCAGTCCGCATGATGGCCTCCTAACTCATCAGTGCAACATCTCCGTGAACACAAAAATCAAAGAACCACAGAGGTGAGACAACGGTGAGGACTCGACAGCAAGAAACCACTGAAATGCCCGAGCAAAAGAAAACCAACAGTTAGACTCCGATGAGCCCGACCAGAGACAGAGCATCAGGCACCAACCAACATTATCTCTCTAATTTTCAATAAGCCTTTACGTTGGAGCCGTCATAGAATCTGAGGCCTTACCCACCGGCGTGCAATTAAAGAGGGAAGCAAAGTTGCCAACCGTGATTGGGTTAACTACCATGCATGCAGTCTGTCGTATAATATCCATGTTGTACCCAATCTTTTTATATCGAGGAATGCTTTTACGAAATTGGGTGCTGAAGTCATTGCGGTTATATATTTTTCTGAATTTATATACTAAGTCACCATAAAATTCGGGTTCCGATATACCTTGTTGCAGAAGAGATTTAAGTCCAATATTGAATTTTGAAATTAAATCAGACTGGCGTCTATAAAATTTTGAAAAGGATGTGCGTAGTTTATGGTACCGATAACCCTGATTAAGGAGTTTAGCCGTTAATAATTTATTACGAGTGTTGAAGTCAGTTACATGACTACACACTCTAGCAAATCGAATTAATTGCGAAATATAAACGCCATAGGATGGCGCACGAGGAACATCACCAACCAAAAAAGGAAAATTTACAATCTCAAAATCAAAGTCATCGCGTTTTTCATACATTTTGCACGAAACAAATCCATCTACAATAGATAGCTGTAAATCCAAAAACGGGGCATCGGTATCAGAAGAATTTGCTTTATTTAACTGGAGTTCTAGGGGGTAAATCTGACTGATCAAACCATCAAAATAGGTATTATCAATATTTAATAAATCATCTAAATATCTAGAAGTAGAGCTAAAAGCTTCAATAATTTCAGATTGGTTATCAATGGAAAGTGACAAAATGAAGTCTCTTTCATAACAATACAAGAACAGATCAGCCACAAGAGGTGCGCAATTAGTACCCATCGGAATACCCACAATTTGTCTAAATAACTTAGTACCGAATCTAATATAAATATTGTCAAGTAGAAAGGTGAGGGCATCACACACTTTCTGACATGACCAAAGTGTATAATTCTTATGCTCTTTAGAAGTGAAAAATGCATTTGTGACATTACATGCAAGATAGAGAGAATCTTCTCTGTAAAAAGCCCATTCAATTAAATCATTAAGCTTTTCTTTTATAAGATTATGAGGAAGTGTAGTGTGGAAAAATCGTAGGTAGACAGACTAGAAGCACGAAAATGTCTAGATTTCAATTTATTTAAAACCTCAATACTGTTTGGCAATAATGAACGGAATATCTCGAATTCAGTGTATTGTTTTTGTGTCATTATGGAGAAATACGAATGATTTCATGGTCACATGACCATGATATCAAGGGATGTAACTGAAATACGCAACTACAGTCATGGGATATTTATCGTTAGGCAGTGAGTTGACTGCAATTCGGTATTGCTAAAAAGTAAACGGCTGGCAGGTATCCATTTTTTAGCCACCCCACCCCCCCCCCCCCCTTTCATTTTGGTAGGTGTACAATAGAACTGAATGCTGAGATTTCACCTGGCAAATGCAGTGTACTGCCAGGGCTCCCTTAAAAACAGCAGAAAATGGTAATAAAATAGCAGCAAAGTGGGTGGGGTATTATTTGTTTACATAGCCACTTCATTGGCTCTACCGTGTACAAGCTAATGAAATCAGATTCAAATTATTATTTGTTTGTTTGTTTGATTTGAGGTTTAACGTCCCCGTCAACACTGTAAAGGTCATTTTGGAGACGTTGCTTCCAATTTTGTGGGACTTTTACCCGACATTGAGATGGAATGACATCTCAAGCCCTGTCGCCCAATGAAACCAATAGGGTTTATTAGCATGGACGGTCCGCCTCGCACTGCGGTTCCTGGACAGGCTTAGATCCTCTAAGCTGTTTACCAGTACTAGTGTGCGGGCCGGATTCAGCTCTGCGTGGAAGCATCGTGCAGCCCATATATTTCTTCAAGCCCCTATGGGCGGGGGCAGATTCAAATTATTATGTGGAAAGTCACAATGCTGAGATAACACAAAAGAGAAAGATTGCAATACGTACTGTTTGTTACGGCTAAAAACACTTATATATAAGACTGTATTAACTAGACCAGTTACAGTGTTTACTGGGCCGTTAACTCAAAAACAACCAAAAACCTTAAGGTTCAATACTTTCTCCGCATGTTCGTACTAACCACAAAACTTATGAAGGGATATCTAGGGGATGTGGCTCAGTGGTAGAGCGTTCGCTTTGCATGTGAAAGGCCCCGGGTTCGATCCCCGGCATCTCCATCAGTTTATATTTTGTTTTGTACACCATATTTTAGAACATGATATATGCTAGGGATACAATAAAAAGTGCACAGAAAATCTGTGCAGTGCATCAGACGCTGCACTCTGCCTTGGTCTACACGGTTTGTTTGATATGAAAATTACGGCAAATAAAACAAGCCAGACACCCCGAAAGGTGAAAACAAAGAGGGTACCAACTAGGACCACCTAAAACAAGAATCTAACATTTATTTTGTGAATAAATAAGACATATGCCAATAATTCTCAGCATGGTTTAGTTGTTTAAACAAACGATTTTATTATTTTATGTATCTTTAAATGCTTAATAACTAAATTTGGCATATAAGCAATGTTTTTGCTGAAAACTGAGTTTGGTTTTGCATTTGCAAAAACAACATGTACCCACCTTTTTTGAAAGTGAAATACATGAATATTGAATTAAATAGACCAGTCACGTTATGATGTACTCACCTTTCTTCATTGAAAACACATGCATATAGAACGAACACCAGTTAGATTATGATGTACTCACCCTTCTTCAGTGACAACATACGAATATTGTATTAACTATACCAGTCACGTTATGATGTTCTCACCTTTCTTCAAACAAACAAGCCACCAAAACTGAATCAGATAAAGCATTCTCTGCTCAAAACATGGACTGTGGGGATTCGTTTGAATCGACAGTACCCACACCATCTTTTTGAGTTTAATAAGAATGAAATGCAACCATTTAAGTAGAACATTGTATATTTAGGGGGTGGGGTGGTTTTGGGGGGGGGGGGGGTTGGTGGGAGAGGATATCAAATTTCTTTTGTTTCATTTTCTGTGGATTTTTTTTAGCGTTTAATTTCTGACCTTGATTTGGGTTGGTTTTGTTTCTACGTCCCTTTCAAGATAATTTCAATCATATCGAAGTAGGAGGAGTTGTTGTATGAAAATATTTCCATTTTAGCTCTGGTGACCAGCTTATTTATTAGAGCTGAATGATTTTAGCTACTTTTAAAATGGTTCCAGTAAACAGCATCCCTGTAAAGTATCGTCACGTTAACAACTCCATGTAATGAAAATCCTCTAAGCTCCACTTTATAAACTGAAAAACTCATGTTAACGGGGGTATACATTGTTTTTCGTATTTCTGTTCCAAGACATAGGTTGTGGATACTCGTTTGAACCGCCTCAATTGGGCGGTTTTAATGAGCACCCGCAACCTATGTCTGCTGTATTAATAAGAAAAATATCAAGAATTTTCATTAGCAAAGTAGCCATTTTGGAATAAAGAAATATACACTATGGTTTCAGAACACAATTTTCAGCCTGTGCACATGGGGAACTTTCCTCATAAGTAAGGGTAGGGATCAAATTCAGTGTATAAATACTGTTTGGCAATAATGAACGCAATATCTCGAATTCAGTGTATTGTTTTTGTGTCATTGTGGAGAAATACGAATGAATTCATGGTCACATGACCATGATATCAAGGGATGTAACTGAAATACGCAACTACAGTCATGGGATATTTATCGTTAGACAGTGAGTTGACTGCAATTCGTTATTGCTAAAAAGTAAACGGCTGGCAGGTATCCATTTCTAGCCCCCCCCCCCTTTCATTTTGGTAGATGTACAATAGAGCTGAATGCTGAGTTTTATCCTTACAAATGCAGTGTACTGCCAGGGCTCCCTTGAAAACAGCAGAAAATGGTAATAAAATAGCAGCAAAGTGGGTGGGGTAGCATTTGGTTACATAGCCACTTCATTGGCTCTATCGTGTACAGGCTATTAAAATCAGATTCAAATTATTATGTGGCAGGTCACAATGCAGAGATAACACGAAAGAGAAATATTGCAATATGAACTGTTTGTTACGGCTAAAAACACTTATATATTAGACTGTATTAACTAGACCAGTTACAGTGTTTACTGGGCCGTTAACTCAAAAACAACAAAAAACCTTAAAATTCAATACTTTCTCCGCATGTTCGTACTAACCACAAAGCTGAGGAAGGTATATCCAGGGGATGTGGCTCAGTGGTAGAGCGTTCGCTTTGCATGTGAAAGGCCCCGGTTTCGATCCCCGGCATCTCCATCAGTTTATATTTTGTTTAGTACACCATATTTTAATACACGATATATGTTAAGGATACAATAAAAAGGGCACAGAAAATCTGTGCAGTGCATCAGACGCCACACTCTGCCTTGGTCAACACGGTTTGCTTGATATGAAAATTACGGCAAATAAAACAAGCCTGACATCCCAAAAGTTGAAAACAAAGAGGGTACCAACTAGGACCACCTAAAAACAAGAATCTAACATTTATTTTGTGAATGAATAATACATATGCCAATAATTCTCAGCATGGTTAAGTTGTTTAAACTAACTATTTTATTATTTAATGTATCGTTTTTTGTTTAATAACTAAATTTGGCATATAAGCAATATTTTTGCTGAAAACTAAGTTTGGTTTTGCATTTGCAAAAACTACACGTACCCACCTTTTTTGAAAGTGAAAATACATGAATATTGAATTAAATAGACCAGTCACGTTATAATGTACTCACCTTTCTTCATTGAAAGCACATGCATATAGAACGAACTACACCAGTTAGGTTATGATGTACTCACCCTTCTTCAGTGACAACATATGACTATTGTATTAACTATACCAGTAACGTTATGATGTACTCACCTTTCTTCAAACAAACAAGCCACCAAAACTGTATCAGATAAAGCATTCTCTGCTCAAAACATGGACTGTGGGGATTCGTTTGAATCGACAGTACCCACACCATCTTTTTGAGTTTAATAAGAATGAAATGCAACCATTTAAGTAGAACATTGTGTATTTAGTGGGTTGGGTGGGGTGTGTGTATGTGTGGGGAGGGGGGGGGGAGAAAGGAAATCAAATTTCTTTTGTTTCATTTTCTGTGGATTGTTGTTCGCGTTTTGTTTCTGACCTTGATTTGTGTTGGTTTTGTTTCTACGTCCCTTTCAAGATAAATTCAATCATATCGAAGTAGGAGGAGTTGTTGTGTAAAGATATTTCCATTTTAGCTCTGTTGACCAGCTTATTCATTAGAGCGGAATGATTTTAGCTACTTTTGAAATGGTTCCAGTAAACAGCATCCCTGTAAAGTATCGTCACGTTAACAACTCCATGTAATGAAAATCCTCTAAGCTCCAATTTATAAAGTGAAAACTCATGTTAACGGGGGTATACATTGTTTTTCTTATTTCTGTTCCAAGACATAGGTTGTGGATACTCGTTTGAATGAGGCGGTTTTAATGAGCACCCGCAACCTGTGTCTGCTGTATTAATAAGAAAAATATCAAGAATTTTCATTAGCAAAGTAGCTATTTTGGAAAAGTGAAATATTCACTATGGTTTCAGAACACAATTTTCAGCCTGTGATATGGGGGAACTTTCTTCATAAGTAAGGGTAGGGATCAAATTCAGTGTATAAATTCTGTTTGGCAATAATGAACGCAATATCTCGAATTCAGTGTATTGTTTTTGTGTCATTGTGGAGAAATACGAATGAATTCATGGTCACATGACCATGATATCAAGGGATGTAACTGAAATACGCAACTACAGTCATTGGATATTTATCGTTAGACAGTGAGTTGACTGCAATTCGGTATTGCTAAAAAGTAAACGGTTGCAGGTATCCATTTCTAGCCCCCCCCCCCCCCTTCCATTTTGGTAGGTGTACAATAGAGCTGAAGGCTGAGATTTATCCTTGCAAATGCAGTGTTCTGCCAGGGCTCCCTTGAAAACAGCAGAAAATGGTAATAAAATAGCAGCAAAGTGGGTGGGGTAGTATTTGTTTACATAGCCACTTCATTGGCTCTATCGTGTACAAGCTATTGAAATCAGATTCAAATTATTATGTGGCAAGTCACAATGCAGAGATAACACAAGCGAGAAAGATTGCAATGTGTACTGTTTGTTACGGCTAAAAACACTTATATATTAGACTGTATTAACTAGACCAGTTACAGTGTTAACTGGGCCGTTAACTCAAAAACAACCAAAAAACCTTAAGTTCAATACTTTCTCCGCAAGTTCGTACTAACCAGAAAGCTTAGGAAGGGATATCTAGGGGATGTGGCTCAGTAGTAGAACGTTCGCTTTGCATGTGAAAGGCCCCGGGTATGATCCCTGGTATCTCCATGAATTTATATTTTGTTTTGTACACCATATTTTAGAACATGATATACGCTAAGGATACAATAAAAAGGGCACAGAGAATCTGTACAGTGCATCAGACGCCGCACTCTGCCTTGGTCTACACTGTTTGCTTGATATGAAAATTACGGCAAATAAAACAAGCCTGACAACCCGAAAGTTGAAAACAAAGAGGGTACCAACTAGGACCACCTAAAACAAGAATCTAACATTTATTTTGTGAACAAATAAGACATATGCCAATTATTCTCAGCATGGTTTAGTTGTTTAAACTAACGATTTTATTATTATATGTATCGTTAAATGTTTAATAACTAAATTTGGCATATAAGCAATATTTTTGCTGAAAGTTGAGTTTGGTTTTGCATTTGCAAAAACTGCATGTACATGCACCCACCTTTTTTGAAAGGGGAAAATACATGCATATTGAATTAAATAGACCAGTCACGTTATGATGTACTCACCTTTCTTCAGTGAAAACACATGCATATAGAACGAACTTTACCAGTTACTTTATGATGTACTCACCCTTCTTCAGTGACAACATATGAATATTGTGTTAACTATACCAGTAACGTTATGATGTACTCACCTTTCTTCAGTGAAACACGTGAATATTGTATAAACTAGTCCAGTTACGTTATCAAACAAACAAACAAGCCACCAAAACTGAATCAGATAAAGCATTCTCTGCCACAAACATGGAATGTGGGGATTCGTTAGAATCCACAGTACCCACACTATCCTTATAAGTTTAACAAGAATGAAATGCAACCCTTTAAGTAGAAAATTGTATATTGAGAGGGTGGGGGTGGGGGGGGGGGGGGGGAGGAGAAAGGAAATCAAATTTCTTTTGTTTCATTTTCTGTTGATTTTTTTTTTTCGCGTTTTGTTTCTGACCATGATTTGGGTTGGTTTTGTTTCTACGTCCCTTTCAAGATTATTTCACTCATATCGAAGTAGGAGGAATTGCCGTATAGAGGTATTTCCATTTTTAGCTCTGGTGACCAGCTTATTCATTTGAGCGGAATGATTTTAGCTACTTTTGAAATGGTTCCAGTAAGCAAGATCCCTGTTAAGTATCGTCACGTTAACATCTCCATGTAATGAAAATCCTCTAAGTTCCACTTTATAAAGTGAAAACATAGGTTAACGGGGGTATACATTGTTTTATTTATTTCTGTTCCAAGACATGGGTTGTGGATACTCGTTTGAACCGCCTCAATGGGGAGGTTTTAATGAGCACCCGCAACCTATGTCTGCTGTATTAATAAGAAAAATATCAAGAATTTCCATTAGCAAAGTAGCCATTTTGGAAAAGTGAAATATACACTATGGTTTCAGAACACAATTTACAGCCTGTGCACATCAGGAACTTTCTTCATAAGTATGGGTAGGGGTCAAATTCAGTGTATAAATACTGTTTGGCAATAATGAACGCAATATCCCGAATTCAGTGTATTGTTTTTGTGTCATTGTGGAGAAATACGAATGAATTCATGGTCACATGACCATGATATCAAGGGATGTAACTGAAATACGCAACTACAGTCATGGGATATTTATCGTTAGACAGTGAGTTGACTGCAATTCGGTAATGCTAAAAAGTAAACGGCTGGCAGGTATCCATTTCTAGCCCCCCCCCCCCCCCACCCCACCCTTCATTTTGGTAGGTGTACAATAGAGCTGAATGCTGATATTTATCTTTGCAAATGCAGTGTTCTGCCAGGGCTCCCTTGAAAACAGCAGAAAATGTTAATAAAATAGGAGCCAAGTGGGTGGGGTAGTATTTGTTTAGATAGCCACTTCATTGGCTCCACCGTGTACAAGCTATTGAAATCAGATTCAAATTATTATGTGTCAAGTCACAATGCAGAGATAACATAAAAGAGAAAGATTGCAATATGTACTGTTTATTACGGCTAAAACACTTATATATTAGACTGTATTTACTAGACCAGTTACAGTGTTAACTGGGCCGTTAACTCAAAAACAACCAGAAACCTTAAAGTTCAATACTTTCTCCGCATGTTCGTACTAACCACAAAGCTTAGGAAGGTATATCTAGGGGATGTGGCTCAGTGGTAGAGCGTTCGCTTTGCATGTGAAAGGCCCCGGGTTCGAATGAAAAATGATTTTAGCTACTTTTGAAATGGTTCCAGTAAGCAAGATCCCTGTAAAGTATTGTCACGTTAACAACTCCGTGTAATGAAAATCCTCTAGACTCCACTTTATAAAGCGAAAACTTAGCTTAACGGGGGTATACATTGTTTTTCTTATTTCGGTTCCAAGACATGGGTTGTGGATACTCGTTTGAACCGCCTCAATGGGGAGGTTTTAATGAGCACCCGCAACCTATGTCTGCTGTATTAATAAGAAAAATATCAAGAATTTCCATTAGCAATGTAGCCATTTTGGAAAAGTGAAATATACACTATGGTTTCAGAACACAATTTTCAGCCTGTGCACATGAGGAACTTTCTTCATAAGTAAGGGTACGGGTCAAATTCAGTGTATAAATACTGTTTGGCAATAATGAACGCAATATCCCGAATTCAGTGTATTGTTTTTGTGTCATTGTGGAGAAATACGAATGAATTCATGGTCACATGACCATAATATCAAGGGATGTAACTGAAATACGCAACTACAGTCATGGGATATTTATCGTTAGACAGAGAGTTGACTGCAATTCGGTATTGCTTAAAAGTAAACAGCTGACAGGTATCCATTTCTAGCCCCCCCCCCTTCATTTTAGTAGGTGTACACTAGAGCTTAATGCCGTGATTTATCCTTGCAAATGCAGTGTACTGCCAGGGCTCCCTTGAAAACCACAGAAAATGGTAATAGATAGCAGCAAAGTGGGTGGGGTATTTTTTGTTTACATAGCCACTTCATTGGCTCTACCGTGTACAAGCTATTGAAATCAGATTCAAATTATTATGTGCAAGTCACAATGCAGAGATAACACAAAAGAGAAAGATTGCAATGTGTACTGTTTGTTACAGCTAAAACACTTATATATTAGACTGTATTAACTAGACCAGTTACAGTGTTAACTGGGCCGTTAACTCAAAAACAACCAAAAACCTTAAAGTTCAGTACTTTCTCCGCATGTTCGTACTAACCACATAACTACGGAAGGGATATCTAGGGGATGTGGCTCAGTGGTAGAGCGTTCGCTTTGCATGTGAAAGGCCCCGGTTTCGATCCCCGGCATATCCATGAGTTTATATTTTGTTTTGTACACCATATTTTAGAACATGATATATGCTAAGGATTCAATAAAAAGGGCACAGAAAATCTGTGCAGTGCATCAGACTCCGCCCTCTGCCTTGGTCTACACGGTTTGCTTGATATGAAAATTACGGCAAATAAAACAAGCCTGACACCCCGAAAGTTGAAAACAAAGAGGGTACCAACTAGGACCACCTAAAACAAGAGTCTAACATTTATTTTGTGAATAAATAAGATATGTGCATATAATTCTCAGCATGGTTTTTGTTGTTTCAACTAACGATTTTATTATTTAATTAATCGTTAAATGTTTAATAACTAATTTGGCAAATAAGCAATATATTTGCTGTAAACTGAGTTTAGGTTTGCATTTGCAAAAACTACATGTACCCACCTTTTTTTGAAAGTGCAAATACATGAATATTGAATTAAATAGACCAGTCACGTTATGATGTACTCACCTTTCTTCATTGAAAACACATGCATATAGAACGAACTACACCGGTTACGTTATGATGTACTCACCCTTCTTCAGTGACAACATATGAATATTGTATTAACAATACTAGTAACGTTATGATGTACTCACCTTTCTTCAAACAAACAAGCCACCAAAACTGAATCAGATAAAGCATTCTCTGCTCAAAACATGGACTGTGGGGATTCGTTTGAATCGACAGTACCTACACCATGCTTTTGAGGTTAATAAGAATTAAATGCAACCATTGAAGTAGGGGTCAAATTCAGTTTATAAATACTATTTGGCAATAATGAACGGAATATCTCGAATTCAGTGTAGTGTTTTTGTGTCATTATGGAGAAATACGAATGGATTCATGGTCACATGGCCATGCTATCAAGGGATGTTACTGAAATACGCAACAACAATCATGGGATAATTATCGTTAGACAGTGAGTTGACTGCAATTCGGTATTGCTAAAAAGTAAACGGCTGGCAGGTATCCATTTCTAGCCACCCCCTCCCCACATTTCATTTTGGTAGGTGTAAAATAGAACGGAATGCTGAGATTTATCCTTGAAATGCAGTGTACTGCCAGGGCTCCCTTGAAAACAGCAGAAAATGGAAATAAAATAGCAGCAAAGTGGGTGGGGAAGTATTTTTTTACATAACCACTTCATTGGCTCTACCGTGTACAAGCCATTGAAATCAGATTCAAATTATTATGTGGTAAGTCACAATGCAGAGATAAAACTAAAGAGAAAGATTGCAATGCGTACTGTTTGTTACGGCTAAAACACTTATATATTAGACTGTATTAACTAGACCAGTTACAGTGTTAACTGGGCCGTTTACTCAAAAACAACCAAAAACCTTAAAGTTTAATACTTTCTCCGCATGTTCGTTCTAACCACATAGCTTAGGAAGGGATATCTAGGGGATATGGCTCATTGATAGAGCGTTCGCTTTGCATGTGAAAGGCCCCGGGTTCTATCCCCGGGAACTCCATGCGTTTATATTTTGTTTTGTACACCTAATTTTAGAACATGATATACGCTAAGGATACAATAAAAAGGGCACAGAAAATCTGTACAGTGCATCAGACGCCGCTCTCTGCCTTGGTCTACACGGTTTGCTTGATATGAAAATTACGGCAAATAAAACAAGCCTGACACCCCGAAAGTTGAAAACAAAGAGGGTACCAACTAGGACCACCTAAAACAAGAATCTAACATTATTTTGTGAATGAATAATATATATGCCAATAATTCTCAGCATGGTTAAGTTGTTTAAACTAACGATTTTATTATTCAATGTATCGTTTTTTGTTTAATAACTAAATTTGGCATATAAGCAATATTTTTGCTGAAAACTAAGTTTGGTTTTGCATTTGCAAAAACTACATGTACCCACCTTTTTTGAAAGTGAAAATACATGAATATTGAATTAAATAGACCAGTCACGTTATGATGTACTCACCTTTCTTCATTGAAAGCACATGCATATAGAACGAACTACACCAGTTAGGTTATGATGTACTCACCCTTCTTCAGTGACAACATATGAATATTGTATTAACTATACCAGTAACGTAATGATCTACTCACCTTTCTTCAAACAAACAGGCCACCAAAACTGAATCAGATAAAGCATTCTCTGCTCAAAACATGGACTGTGGGGATTCGTTTGAATCGACAGTACCCACGCCATGCTTTTGAGGTTAATAAGAATTAAATGCAACCATTTAAGTAGAACATTGTATATTTAGGGGGAGGGGTGGGGGCGAGAAAGGAAATCAAATCTCTTTTGTTTCATTTTCTGTTGATTCTTTTTTCGCGTTTTGTTTCTGACCTTGATTTGGGTTGGTTTTGTTTCTACGTCCCTTTCAAGATTATTTCACTCATATCGCAGTAGGAGGAGTTGTCTTATAAAGATATCTCCGGTTTCAGCTCTGGTGACCAGCTTATTGATAAGAGCGGAATGATTTTAGCCACTTTTGAAATGGTTCCAGTAAGCAACATCCCTGTAAAGTATCGTCACGTTTACAACTCCATGTAATGAAAATCCTCTAGGCTCCTATTTATAAAGTGAAAACTTAGCTTAACGGGGGTATACCTTGTTCTTATTTCTGTTCCAAGACATAGGTTGTGGATACTCGTTTCAACCGCCTAAATGGGGCGGTTTTTATGAGCACCCGCAACCCATGTCTGCTGTATTAATAAGAAAAATATCAAGAATTTTCATTAGCAATGTAGCAATTTTGGTAATGTGAAATATACACTATGGTTTCAGATTACAATTTTCAGCCTGTGCACATGGGGAACTTCCTACATAAGTAAGGGTAGGGATCAAATTCAGTGTATAAATACTGTTTGGGTGACCATGACCATGATATCAAGGGATGTAACTGAAATACGCAACTACAGTCATGGGATATTTATCGTTAGACAGTGAGTTGACTGCAATTCGGTATTGCTAAAAAGACGGCTGGCAGGTATCGATTTCTAGCCACCCCACCCCCCTTTCATTTTGGTAGGTGTACAATAGAGCTGAATGCTGAGATTTATCTTTGCAAATGCAGTGTACTGCCAGGGCTGCCTTGAAAACAGCAGAAAATGGTAATAAAATAGCTGCAAAGTGGGTGGGGTAGTATTTGTTTACATAGTCACTTCATTGGCTCTACCGTGTACAAGCTATTGAAATCAGATTCAAATTATTATGTGGCAAGTCACAATGCAGAGATAACACAAAAGAGAAAGATTGCAATGCGTACTGTTTGTTACGGCTAAAACACTTATATATTAGACTGTATCAATTAGACCAGTTACAGTGTTAACTGGGCCGTTAACTCAAAAACAACCAAAAAACCTTAAGTTCAATACTTTCTCCGCATGTTCGTACTAACCAGAAAGCTTAGGAAGGGATATCTAGGGGATGTGGCTCAGTGGTAGAACGTTCGCTTTGCATACTAAAAGGCCCCGGGTATGATCCCTGGTATCTCCATGAATTTATATTTTGTTTTGTACACCATATTTTAGAACATGATATACGCTAAGGATACAATAAAAAGGGCACAGAAAATCTGTACAGTGCATCAGACGCCGCACTCTGCCTTGGTCTACACTGTTTGCTTGATATGAAAATTACGGCAAATAAAACAAGCCTGACAACCCGAAAGTTGAAAACAAAGAGGGTACCAACTAGGACCACCTAAAACAAGAATCTAACATTTATTTTGTGAATAAATAAGACATATGCCAATAATTCTCAGCATGGTTTAGTTGTTTAAACTAACGACTTTATTATTATATGTATCGTTAAATGTTTAATAACTAAATTTGGCATATAAGCAATATTTTTGCTGAAAGTTGAGTTTGGTTTTGCATTTTCAAAAACTGCATGTACATGTACCCACCTTTTTTGAAAGGGGGAAATACATGAATATTGAATTAAATAGACCAGTCACGTTATGATGTACTCACCTTTCTTCAGTGAAAACACATACATATAGAACGAACTTTTCCAGTTACGTTATAATGTACTCACCCTTCTTCAGTGACAACATATGAATATTGTGTTAACTATACCAGTAACGTTATGATGTACTCACCTTTCTTCAGTAAAACACGTGCATATTGTATAAACTAGTCCAGTTACGTTATCAAACAAACAAACAAGCCACCAAAACTGAATCAGGTAAAGCATTCTCTGCCACAAACATGGAATGTGGGGATTCGTTAGAATCGACAGTACCCACACTATCCTTTTTAGTTTAACAAGAATGAAATGCAACCATTTAAGTAGAACATTGTATATCGAGAGGGTGTGGGGTGGGAGGGGGGAGGAGAAAGGAAATCAAATTTCTTTTGTTTCATTTTCTGTTGATTTTTTTTTTCTTGTCTGTTTTGTTTCCGACCTTGATTTGGGTTGGTTTTGTTTCTACGTCCCTTTCAAGATTAGTTCACTCATATCGAAGTAGGAGGAGTTGTAGTATAAAGATATTTCCATTTTTTGCTCTGGTGACCAGAGCTGAATGATTTTAGCTACGTTTGAAATGGTTCCAGTAAACAACATCCCTGTAAAGTATCGTCACGTTAACAACTCCATGTAATGAAAATCCTCTAGGCTCCACTTTATAAAGCGAAAACTTAGCTTAACGGGGGTATACATTGTTTTTTCTTATTTCTGTTCCAAGACATAGGTTGTGGATACTCGTTTGAACCGCCTCAATGGGGCGGTTTTATGAGCACGCGCAACCTATGTCTGCTGTATTGATAAGAAAAATATCAATAATTTTTATTAGCAAAGTAGCCATTTTGGAAAAGTGGAATATACACTATGGTTTCAGAACACAATTTTCAGCCTGTGCACATGGGAAACTATCTTCATAAGTAAGGGTAGGGATCAAATTCAGTGTATAAATACTGTTTGGCAATAATGAACGCAATATCTCGAATTCAGTGTATTGTTTTTGTGTCATAATGAATTCATGGTCGAATGACCATGATATTACGGGATGTAACTGAAATACGCTACTACTGTTATGGGATATTTATCTTAGACAGTGAGTTGACTGTAATTCGGTATTGCTAAAAAGTAAACGGCTGGCAGGTATCCATTTCTAGCACCCCACACCCCACTTTCATTATTGTAGGTGTACAATAGAGCTGAATGCTGAGATTTATCCTTGCAAATGCAGTGTACTGCCAGGGCTCCTTTGAAAACAGCAGAAAATGGTAATAAAATAGCAGCAACGTGGGTGGGGTAGTATTTGTTTACATAGCCACTTCATTGGCTCTACCGTGTACAGGCTATTGAACTCAGATTAAAATTATTGTGTGGCAAGTCACAATGCAGAGATAACACGAAAGAGAAAGATTGCAATGCGTACTGTTTGTTACGGCTAAAAACACATATATTAGACTGTATTAACTAGACCAGTTACAGTGTTAACTGGGCCGTTAACTCAAAAACAACCAAAATCCTTAAAGTTCAATACTTCTCCGCATGTTCGTACTAACCACAAAGCTTTAGAAGGGATATCTAGGGGATGTGGCTCAGTGGTAGAGCGTTCGCTTTGCATGTGAAAGGCCCCGGGTTCGATCCCCGGCATCTCCATGAGTTTATATTTTGTTTTGTACACCATATTTTAGAACATGATATATGCTAAGGATACAATAAAAAGGGCACAGAAAATCTGTGCAGTGCATGAGACACCGCACTCTGCCTTTGTCTACACGGTTTGCTTGATATGAAAATTACGGCAAATAAAACAAGCCTGACAACCCGAAAGTTGAAAACAAAGAGGGTACCAACTAGGACCACCTAAAACAAGAATCTAACATTTATTTTGTGAATAAATAAGACATATGCCAATAATTCTCAGCATGGTTTAGTTGTTTAAACTAACGATTTTATTATTATATATATCGTTAAATATTTAATAACTAAATTTGGCATATAAGCAATATTTTTGCAGAAAGTTGAGTTTGGTTTTGCATTTGCAAAAACTGCATGTACATGTACCCACCTTTTTTGAAAGGGGAAAATACATGAATATTGAATTAAATAAACCAGTCACGTTATGATGTACTCACCTTTCTTCAGTGAAAACACATGCATATAGAACGAACTTTACCAGTTACGTTATGATGTACTCACCCTTCTTCAGTGACAACATATGAATATTGTGTTAACTATACCAGTAACGTTATGATGTACTCACCTTTCTTCAGTAAAACACATGAATATAGTATAAACTAGTCCAGTCGTGTTATCAAACAAAAACAAGCCACCAAAACTGAATCAGATAAAGAATTCTCTGCCACAAACATGGAATGTGGGGATTCGTAAGAATCGACAGTACCCACACTATCTTTTTTAGTTATAACATGAATGAATTGCAACAATTTAAGTAGAAATTGTATATTGAGGTGGGAGGGGGGGTGGGGGGGGGGGGAAGGAGAAAAGAAAACAAATTTCTTTTGTTTCATTTTCTGTTGATTTTTTTTCTTCTCTGTTTTGTTTCTAACCTTGATTTGGGTTGGTTTTGTTTGTACGTCCCTTTCAAGATAATTTCACTCATATCGAAGTAGGAGGAGTTGTCGTATAAAGATATTTCCATTTTAGCTCTGGTGACCAGCTTATTGATTAGAGCGGAATGATTTTAGCTACTTTTAAAATGGTTCCAGTAAACAACATCCCTGTAAAGTATCGTCACGTTTACAACTCCATGTAATGAAAATCCTCTAGGCTCCACTTTATAAAGCGAAAACTTAGCTTAACGGGGGTATACATTGATTTTCTTATTTCTGTTCCAAGACATAGGTTGTGGATACTCGTTTGAACCGCCTCAATGGGGCGGTTTTAATGAGCACCCGCAACCTATGTCTGCTGTATTAATAGGAAAAATATCATGAATTTTCATTAGCAAAGTAGCCATTTTGGAAAAGTGAAATATACACTATGGTTTCAGAACACAATTTTCAGCCTGTGCACATGGGGAACTTTCTTCATAAGTAAGGGTAGGGATCAAATTCAGTGTATAAATACTGTTTGGCAATAATGAATGCAATTTCTCGAATTCAGTGTATTGTTTTTGTGTCATAATGAATTCATGGTCGAATGACCATGATATTACGGGATGTAACTGAAATACGCAACTACAGTCATGGGATATTTATCGTTAGACAGTGAGTTGACTGCAATTCGGTATTGCTAAAAAGTAAACGGCTGGCAGATACCCATTTCTAGCCCCCCCCCCCCCCCCTTCATTTTGGTAGGTGTACAATAGAGCTGAATGCTGGGATTTATCCTTGCAAATGCAGTGTACTGCCAGGGCTCCCTTGAAAACAGCAGAAAATGGTAATAAAATAGCAGAAACGTGGGTGGGGTAGTATTTACATAGCCACTTCATTGGCTCTACCGTGTACAAGCTATTGAAATCAGATTCGAATTATTATGTGGCAGGTCACAATTCAGAGATAACACAAAAGAGAAAGATTGCAATGTGTACTGTTTGTTACGGCTAAAACACTTATATATTTGACTGTATTAACTAGACCAGTTACAGTGTTAACTGGGCCGTTAACTGAAAACAACCAAAAACCTGAAAGTTCAATACTTTCTCCGCATGTTCGTACTAACCACAAAGCTTAGAAGGGATATCTAGGGGATGTGGCTCAGTGTTAGAGCGTTCGCTTTGCATGTGAAAGGCCCCGGGTTCGATCCCCGGCATCTCCATGGGTTTATATTTTGTTTTGTACACCATATTTTAGAACATGATATATGCTAAGGATATAATAAAAAAGGGCCCAGAAAATCTGTGCAGTGCATCAGACGCCGCACTCTGCCTTAGTCTACAAGGTTTACTTGATATGAAAATTACGGCAAATAAAACAAGCCTGACACCCCGAAAGTTGAAAACAAAGAGGGTACCATCTAAGACCACCTAAAACAAGAATCTAACTTTATTTTGTGAATAAATAAGACATATGCCAATAATTCTTAGCATGGTTTATTTGTTTAAACTAACGATTTTATTATTTAATGGATCGTTAAATGTTTAAAAACTAAATTTGGCATATAAGCAATACGTTTGCTGTTAACTGAGTTATATTTTGCATTTGCAAAAACAAGATGTACCCACCTTTTTGAAAGTGAAAATACATGAATATTGAATTAAATAGACCAGTCACGTTATGATGTACTCGCCTTTCTTCAGTGAAAACACATGCATATAGAACGAACTACACCAGTTACGTTATGATGTACTCACCCTTCTTCAGTGACAACATATGAATATTGTATTAACTATACCAGTAACGTTATGATGTACTCACCTTTCTTCAAACAAACAAGCCACCAAAACTGAATCAGATAAAGCATTCTCTGCTCAAAACGTGGACTGTGGGGATTCGTTTGAATCGACAGTACCCACACCATGCTTTTGAGTTTAATAAGAATAAAATGCAACCATTTAAGTAGAACATTGTATATTTAGTGGGTGATGTGTATGTGTGTGTGTGTGTGGGGGGGGGGGGGGGGAGAAAGGAAATCAAATTTCTTTTGTTTCATTTTCTGTTGATTTTTTTTTTTCGCGTTTTGTTTCTGACCTAGATTTTGGTTGGTTTTGTTTCTACGTCCCTTTCAAGATTATTTCACTCATATCGAAGTAGGAGGAGTTTTCGTATAAAGATATTTCCATTTTTAGCTCTGGTGATCAGCTTATTCATTAGAGCGGAATGATTTTAGCTACTTTTGAAATGGTTCCAGTAAGCAACATCCCTGTAAAGTGTCGTCACGTTAACAACTCCATGTAATGAAAATCCTCTAAGCTCCACTTTATAAAGCGAAAACTTAGCTTAACGGGGGTATACATTGTTTTTCTTATTTCTGTTCCAAGACATAGGTTGTGGATACTCGTTTGAACCGCCTCAATGGGGCGGTTTTAATGAGCACCCGCAACCTATGTCTGCTGTATTAATAAGAAAAATATCAAGAATTTTCATTAGCAAAGTAGCCATTTTGGAAAAGTGAAATATACACTATGGTTTCAGAACACAATTTTCAGTCTGTGCACATGGGGAACTATCTTCATAAGTAAGGGTAGGGATCAAATTCAGTGTATAAATACTGTTTGGCAATAATGAACGCAATATCTCGAATTCAGTGTATTGTTTTTGTGTCATTGTGGAGAAATACGAATGAATTCATGGTCACATGACCATGATATCAAGGGATGTAACTGAAATACGCAACTACAGTCATGTGATATTTATCGTTAGACAGTGAGTTGACTGCAATCCGGTATTGCTAAAAAGTAAACGGCTGGCAGATACCCATTTCTAGCCCCCCCCCCCCCCCCTTCATTTTGGTAGGTGTACAATAGAGCTGAATGCTGGGATTTATCCTTGCAAATGCAGTGTACTGCCAGGGCTCCCTTGAAAGCAGCAGAAAATGGTAATAAAATAGCAGAAACGTGGGTGGGGTAGTATTTACATAGCCACTTCATTGGATCTACCGTGTACAAGCTATTGAAATCAGATTCGAATTATTATGTGGCAGGTCATAATTCAGAGATAACACAAAAGAGAAAGATTGCAATGTGTACTGTTTGTTACGGCTAAAAACACTTATATATTAGACAGTATTAACTAGACCAGTTACAGTGTTAACTGGGCCGTTAACTAAAAACAACCCAAAACAAAGTTCAATACTTTCTCCGCATGTTCGTACTAACCACAAAGCTTTAGAAGGGATATCTAGGGGATGTGGCTCAGTAGTAGAGCGTTCGCTTTGCATGTGAAAAGCCCCGGGTTCGATCCCCGGCATCTCCATGAGTTTATATTTTGTTTTGTACACCATATTTTAGAACATGATATTTGCTAAGGATACAATAAAAAGGGCACAGAAAATCTGTGCAGTGCATCAGACGCCGCACTCTGCCTTGGTCTACAAGGTTTACTTGATATGAAAATTACGGCAAATAAAACAAGCCTGACACCCCGAAAGTTGAAAACAAAGAGGGTACCATCTAAGACCACCTAAAACAAGAATCTAAAATTTATTTTGTGAATAAATAAGACATATGCCAATAATGCTCAGCATGGTTTATTTGTTTAAACTAACTTTTTTTTTATTTAATGTATCGTTAAATGTTTAAAAACTTAATTTGGCATATAAGCAATATGTTTCCTGAAACTGAGTTATGTTTTGCATTTGCAAAAACTAGATGTACCCACCTTTTTTGAAAGTGAAAATACATGAATATTGAATTAGATAGACCAGTCACGTTATGATGTACTCGCCTTTCTTCAGTGAAAACACATGCATATAGAACGAACTACACCAGTTACGTTATGATGTACTCACCCTTCTTCAGTGTCAACATATGAATATTGTATTAACTATACAGGTAACGTTATGATGTACTCACCTTTCTTCAAACAAACAAGCCACCAAAACTGAATCAGATAAAGCATTCTCTGCTCAAAACATGGACTGTGGGGATTCGTTTGAATCGACAGTACCCACACCATGCTTTTGAGTTTAATAAGAATAAAATGCAACCATTTAAGTAGAACATTGTATATTTAGTGGGTGGTGTGTATGTGTGTGTGTGTGGGGGGGGGGGAAGAAAGGAAATCAAATTTCTTTTGTTTCATTTTCTGTTGATTTTTTTTTCGCGTTTTGTTTCTGACCTAGATTTTGGTTGGTTTTGTTTCTACGTCCCTTTCAAGATTATTTCACTCATATCGAAGTAGGAGGAGTTGTCGTATAAAGATATTTCCATTTTTAGCTCTGGTGATCAGCTTATTCATTAGAGCGGAATGATTTTAGCTACTTTTGAAATGGTTCCAGTAAGCAACATCCCTGTAAAGTGTCGTCACGTTAACAACTCCATGTAATGAAAATCCTCTAAGCTCCACTTTATAAAGCGAAAACTTAGCTTAACGGGGGTATACATTGTTTTTCTTATTTCTGTTCCAAGACATAGGTTGTGGATACTCGTTTGAACCGCCTCAATGGGGCGGTTTTAATGAGCACCCGCAACCTATGTCTGCTGCATTAATAAGAAAAATATCAAGAATTTTCATTAGCAAAGTAGCCATTTTGGAAAAGTGAAATATACACTATGGTTTCAGAACACAATTTTCAGCCTGTGCACATGGGGAACTATCTTCATAAGTAAGGGTAGGGATCAAATTTAGTGTATAAATACTGTTTGGCAATAATGAACGCAATATCTCGAATTCAGTGTATTGTTTTTGTGTCATTGTGGAGAAATACGAATGAATTCATGGTCACATGACCATGATATCAAGGGATGTAACTGAAATATGCAACTACAGTCATGGAATATTTATCGTTAGACAGTGAGTTGACTGCAATTCGATAGGCTAAAAAGTAAACGGCTGGCAGATATCCATTTCTAGCACCCCCCCCCATCCCCCCTCATTTTGGTAGGTGTACAATAGAGCTGAATGCTGGGATTTATCCTTGCAAATGCAGTGTACTGCAAGGGCTCCCTTGAAAACAGCAACAGCAGAAAATGGTAATAAAATAGCAGCAAAATGGGTGGGGTAGTATTTACATAGCCACTTCATTGGCTCTACCGTGTACAAGCTATTGAAATCAGATTCGAATTATTATGTGGCAAGTCACAATTCAGAGACAACACAAAAGAGAAAGATTGCAATGTGTACTGTTTGTTACGGCTAAAACACTTATATATTTGACTGTATTAACTAGACCAGTTACAGTGTTAACTGGGCCGTTAACTGAAAACAACCAAAAACCTTAAAGTTCAATACTTTCTCCTCATGTTCGTACTAACCACAAAGCTTAGAAGGGATATCTAGGGGATGTGGCTTAGTGGTAGAGCGTTTGCTTTGCATGTGAAAGGCCCCGGGTTCGATCCCCGGCATCTCCATGAGTTTATATTTTGTTTTGTACACCATATTTTAGAACATGATATATGCTAAGGATATAATAAAAAGGGCACAGAAAATCTGTGCAGTGCATCAGACGCCGCACTCTGCCTTAGTCTACAAGGTTTACTTGATATGAAAATTACGGCAAATAAAACAAGCCTGACACCCCGAAAGTTGAAAATAAAGAGGGTACCATCTAAGAACACCTAAAACAAGAATCTAACATTTATTTTGTGAATAAATAAGACATATGCCAATAATTCTTAGCATGGTTTATTTGTTTAAACTAACGATTTTATTATTTAATGTATCGTTAAATGTTTAAAAACTAAATTTGGCATATAAGCAATATGTTTGCTGTAAACTGAGTTATGTTTTGCATTTGCAAAAACTAGATGTACCCACCTTTTTTGAAAGTGAAAATACATGAATATTTAATTAAATAGACCAGTCACGTTATGATGTACTCGCCTTTCTTCAGTGAAAACACATGCATATAGAACGAACTACACCAGTTACGTTATGATGTACTCACCCTTCTTCAGTGACAACATATGAATATTGTATTAACTATACCAGTAACGTTATGATTTCTCACCTTTCTTCAAACAAACAAGCCACCAAAACTGAATCAGATAAAGAATTCTCTGCTCAAAACATGGACTGTGGGGATTCGTTTGAATCGACAGTACCCACACCATGCTTTTGAGTTTAATAAGATTAAAATGCAACCATTTAAGTAGAACATTGTATATTTAGTGGGTGGTTTTGGGGTGGGGGGGGGAAGGAAATCAAATTTCTTTTGTTTCATTTTCTGTTGTTGTTTTTTTTTTCGCGTTCTGTTTCTGACCTTGATTTGGGTTGGTTTTGTTTCTACGTCCCTGTCAAAATTATTTCACTCATATCGAAGTAGGAGGAGTTGTCGTATAAAGATATTTCCATTTCTAGCTCTGGTGATCAGCTTATTCATTAGAGCGGAATGATTTTAGCTACTTTTGAAATGGTTCCAGTAAGCAACATTCCTGTAAAGTGTCGTCACGTTAACAACTCCATGTGATGAAAATCCTCTAAGCTCCACTTTATACAGCGAAAACTTAGCTTAACGGGGGTATACATTGTTTTTCTTATTTCTGTTCCAAGACATAGGTTGTGGATACTCGTTTGAACCGCCTCAATGGGGCGGTTTTAATGAGCACCCGCAACCTATGTTTGCTGTATTTATAAGAAAAATATCAAGAATTTTCATTAGCAAAGTAGCCATTTTGGAAAAGTGAAATATACACTATGGTTTCAGAACACAATTTTCAGTCTGTGAACATGGGGAACTTTCTTCATAAGTAAGGGTAGGGATCAAATTCAGTGTATAAATACTGTTTGGCAATAATGAACGCAATATCTCGAATTCAGTGTATTGTTTTTGTGTCATTGTGGAGAAATACGAATGAATTCATGGTCACATGACCATGATATCAAGGGATGTAACTGAAATACGCAACTACAGTCATGGGATATTTATCGTTAGACAGTGAGTTGACTGCAATCCGGTATTGCTAAAAAGTAAACGGCTGGCAGATACTAATTTCTAGCCCCCCCCCCCCCTCCCTTCCTTTTGGTAGGTGTACAATAGAGCTGAATGCTGGGATTTATCCTTGCAAATGCAGTGTACTGCCAGGGCTCCCTTGAAAACAGCAGAAAATGGTAATAAAATAGCAGCAAAATGGGTGGGGTAGTATTTACATAGCCACTTCATTGGCTCTACCGTGTACAAGCTATTGAAATCAGATTCGAATTATTATGTGGCAGGTCACAATTCAGAGATAAAACAAAAGAGAAAGATTGCAGTGTGTACTGTTTGTTACGGCTAAAACACTTATATATTAGACAGTATTAACTAGACCAGTCACAGTGTTAACTGGGCCGTTAACTAAAAACAACCCAAAACCTTAAAGTTCAATACTTTCTCCGCATGTTCGTACTTACCACAAAGCTTTAGAGGGGATATCTAGGGGATGTGGCTCAGTGGTAGAGCATTCGCTTTGCATGTGAAAGGCCCCGGTTCGATCCCCGGCATCTCCATGAGTTTATATTTTGTTTTGTACACCATATTTTAGAACATGATATATGCTAAGGATACAATAAAAAGGGCACAGAAAATCTTTGCAGTGCATCAGACGCCGCACTCTGCCTTGGTCTACAAGGTTTACTTGATATGAAAATTACGGCAAATAAAACAAGCCTGACACCCCGAAAGTTGAAAACAAAGAGGGTACCATCTAAGACCACCTAAAACAAGAATCTAACATTTATTTTGTGAATAAATAAGACATATGCCAATAATTCTCAGCATGGTTTATTTGTTTAAACTAACGATTTTATTATTTAATGTATCGTTAAATGTTTAAAAACTAAATTTGGCATGTAAGCAATATGTTTGCTGAAACTGAGTTATGTTTTGCATTTGCAAAAACTAGATGTACCCACCTTTTTTGAAAGTGAAAATACATGAATATTGAATTAAATAGACCAGTCACGTTATGATGTACTCGCCTTTCTTCAGTGAAAACACATGCATATAGAACGAACTACACCAGTTACGTTATGATGTACTCACCCTTCTTCAGTGTCAACATATGAATATTGTATTAACTATACAGGTAATGTTATGATGCACTTACCTTTCTTCAAACAAACAAGCCACCAAAACTCTGCTCAAAACATGGACTGTGGGGATTCGTTTGAATCGACAGTACCCACACCATGCTTTTGAGTTTAATAAGAATAAAATGCAACCATTTAAGTAGAACATTGTATATTTAGTGGGTGGTGTGTGTGTGTGTGTGGGGGGGGGGGGGGGGGGGAAGAAAGGAAATCAAATTTCTTTTGTTTCATTTTCTGTTGATTTTTTTTTTTCGCGTTTTGTTTCTGACCTAGATTTGGGTTGGTTTTGTTTCTACGTCCCCTTCAAGATTATTGCACTCATATCGAAGTAGGAGGAGTTGTCGTATAAAGATATTTCCATTTTTAGCTCTGGTGATGGTCGCGGGTCGTTTCGGTACTGAGTCGTTTCGGTCCCTAGGTCGTTTCGGCCCAGAGTCGTTTCGGCCGGGTCGTTTCGGCCTGGGTCGTTTCGGCCCAATTTCGGGGGTGGGTCGTTTCGGCCAAATTGGTGGGTCGTTTCGGCCTGATTTTTTATCACTTTGTTTATATGTATATATATTTTGTTTGTCGAAGATCAGTCTGTGCTTTTGCTATCTTGGCTCGTTAATGCTTTAATAGGTCAGAAAACAGAAGGCTTCAAAATAGACTCTGATCACAATGAACAGATTTGATCACAATGAACAGATTTATAGGTTATAAGGTCTTTGAAGGTATCAGATGTAGGTTGATCATATAAAATAATTACAGCGTTCAGATAAAATGGTAAAAAATAGCAGCAAAGTGGGTGGGGTAGTATTTGTTTACATAGCCACATCATTTGCTCTACCGTGTACAGGCTATTGAAATCAGATTCAAATTATTATGTGGCAGGTCACAATGCAGAGATAACACGAAAGAGAAAGATTGCAATGTGTACTGTTTGTTACGGCTAAAACACTTATATATTAGACTGTATTAACTAGACCAGTTACAGTGTTAACTGGGCCGTTAACTAAAAAACAACCAAAAACCTTTAAGTTCAATACTTCTCCACATGTTCGTACTAACCACAAAGCTTAGGAAGGGATATTTAGGGGATGTGGCTCAGTGGTAGAGCGTTCGCTTTGCATGTGAAAGGCCCCGGGTTCGATCCCCGGCATCTCCATGAATTTATATTTTGTTTTGTACACCATATTTTAGAACATGATATATGCTAAGGATCCAATAAAAAGGGCACAGAAAATCTGTACAGTGCATCAGACGCAGCACTCTACCTTGGTCTACACGGTTTGCTTGATATGAAAATTACGGCAAATAAAACAAGCCTGACACCCCAAAAGTTGAAAACAAAGATGGTACCAACTAGGACCACCTAAAACAAGAATCTCACATTAATTTTGTGAATAAATAAGACATATGCCAATAATTTTCAGCATGGTACAGTTGTTTAAATTAACGATTTTAATATATAATGTATCGTTAAATGTTTAATAACTAAATCTGGCAAATAAGCAATATGTTTGCTGAAAACTGAGTTATGTTTTGCATTTGCAATAGCTACATGTACCCACCTTTTTTTTGAAAGTGAAAATAAATGAATATTGAATTAAATAGACCAGTCACGTTATGATGTACTCACCTATCTTCAGTGAAAACACATGCATATAGAGCGTACTACATCAGTAACGTTATGATGTACTCAGCCTTCTTCAGTGACAACATATGATTATTGTATTAACTAAACCAGTAACGTTATGATGTACTTACCTTTCTTTAGTATAAACACGTGAATATTGTATAAACTAGTCCAGTTACGTTATCAAACAAACAAACAAGCCACCAAAACTGAATCAGATAAAACATTCTCTACTCAAAACATGGACTGTTGGGATTCGTTAGAATCGACAGTACCCACACCATGCTTTTGAGTTTAATAAGAATGAAATCCAATCATTTAAGTAGAACATTGTCTATTTAGGGGGTGAACGTGGGGGTGGGGGTGGGGGGGGGGGGGAAGAAAGGAAATCAAATTTCTTTTGTTTCATTTTCTGTTTTTTTTTTTTTTTTTTTTTTTCGTGTTTTGTTCTTGGTCTTGATTTGGGTTGGTTTCGTTTCTACGTCCCTATCAAGATTATTTCACTCATATCTAAGTAGGAGGAGAGTTGTCGTATAAAGATAAACATTTATTTTGTGAATAAATAAGACATATGCCAATAATTTTGAGGATGGTTTAGTTATTATATTATTCAATGTATCGTTGAATATTTATTAACTAAATTTGGCATATAAGCAATATTTTTGCTGAAAACTGAGTTTGGTTTTGAATTTGCAAAAAGTGCATGTACCCACCTTTTTGAAAGTGAAAATACATGAATATTGAACGAACTACACCAGTTACGTTATGATAAACTCACCTTTCTTCAGTGAAAACACGTGAATATTGTATACACTAGTCCAGTTACGTTATCAAACAAACAAACAAGGCACCAAAACTGAATCAGATAAAGCATTCTCTGCTCAAAACATGGACTGTGGGGTTTCGTTAGAATCGACAGTACCCACACAATGCTTTTGAGTTAATAAGAATGAAATGCAATAATTTATGTAGAACATTGTATATTTGGGGGGGGGGGGGGGTTGATTGGGGGGGGGGGGGGAGAAAGGAAATCAAATTTCTTTTGTTTATTTTCTGTTGATTTTTTTGTTCGTGTTTTGTGTTTGACCTTGATTTGGGTTGGTTTTGTTTCTGAGTCCCTTTCAAGATTATTCCACTCATATCGAAATAGGAGGAGTTGTCGTATAAAGATATTCCCATTTTTAGCTCTGGTGACCAGCTTATTCATTAGAGCTGAATGGTTTTAGCTTCTTTTGAAATGGTTCCAGTAAGCAACATTCCTGTAATGTATCGTCACGTTAACAACTCCATGTAATGAAAATCTTCTAGGCTCCACTTTATAAACTGTATTGTTTTTGTGTCATTGTGGAGAAATACGGTCACATGACCATGATATCAAGGGATGTAACTAAAATACACAACTACTATCATGGGATATTTATCGTTTGACAGTGAGTTGACTGCAATTCGGTATTGCTAAAAACGACTGGCAGGTATCCATTTCTAGCCCCCCCACCCCCACCCCCCTCCCCCCTTTCATTTTTGGTAGGTGTACAATAGAGCTGAATGATGAGATTTATCACATTATCTATCGAAAGCAGAACTGGGAGAAAATCACATTAACTTTCAAAAGCAGAAGTGGGAGAAAATCGCATTATCTTTCGAAAGCAGAACCGGGAGAAAATCACATTATCTTTCTTTAGCAGAACTCGGAGAAAATCATATTATCTTTCGAAAGCAGAACTGGGAGAAAATCACATTATCTTTCGTAAGCAGAACCGGGAGAAAATCACATTATCTTTCTTTAGTAGAACTCGGAGAAAATCACATTATCTTTCGAAAGTAGAACCGGGAGAAAATCACATTATCTTTCGAAAGCAGAACCGGGAGAATATCACATTATCTTTCGAAAGCAGAACTGGGAGAAAATCACATTATCTTTCGTAAGCAGTACCGGGAGAAAAAAAAAACTATTTATCTTTCTTTAGCAGAACACGGAGAAACTCATATAATCTTTCGAAAGCAGAACCTGGAGAAAATACATTATCTTTCTTTAGCAGAACTCGGAGAAAATCACATTATCTTTCGAAAGCAGAACCGGGAGAAAATCACATTATCTTTCGTAAGCAGAACCGGAAGAAAATCACATTATTTTTCGTAAGCAGAACTGGGAGAAAATCACATTTTCTTTCGTAAGCAGAACCGGGAGAAAATCACATTATCTGCCGTAAGCAGAACCGGGGGAAAGTCACATTATCTTTCGTTAGCAGTACCGGGGGACAATCACATTATCTTTCGTCAGCAGTACCGGGAGAAAATCACATTTTTTTTGGTAAGCAGTACCGGGAGAAAATCACATTTTCTTTCGTAAGCCGGTACGGTAGAAAATCACATTATCTTTCGAAAGCAGAACCGGGAGAAAATCACATTATCTTTCTAAAGCAGAACTGGGAGAAAATCACATTATCTTTCGTAAGCAGTACCGGGAGAAAAAAAAAATACACATTATCTTTCTTTAGCAGAACACGGAGAAAATCATATAATCTTTCGAAAGCAGAACCTGGAGAAAATACATTATCTTTCTTTAGCAGAACTCGGAGAAAATCACATTATCTTTCGAAAGCAGAACCGGGAGAAAATCACATTAATTATCTTTCGTAAGCAGAACCGGGAGAAAATCACATTATCTGTCGTAAGCAGAACCGGGAGAAAGTCACATTATCTTTCGTTAGCAGTACCGGGAGAAAATCACATTATCTTTCGTCAGCAGTACCGGGAGAAATCACATTATCTTTCGTATGCAGTACCGGTAGAAAATCACTTTATCTCTCGTAAGCAGAACCGGGAGAAAATCATATTATCTTTCGTTAGCAGAACAGGGAGAAAATCCCATTATCTTTCGTAAGCAGAACTGTGAGAAAATCACATTATCTTTCGTAAGCAGAACCGGGAGAAAATCACATCATCTTTCGTTAGCAGAACCTGGAGACAATAACATTATCTTTCGTAAGCAGAACCGGGAAAAAATCACATCATCTTTCGTAAACAGAACCAGGAGAAAATCACGCCATCTTTCGTTAGCAGAACGGGGAGAAAATCAAATTATCTTTCGCAAGCAGAACCGGGAGAAAATCACATTATCTCCGGGAGAAAATCACATTATCTATCCGGGAGAAAATCGCATTATCTTTTGTAAGCAGAACCGGGAGAAAATCACATTATCTTTTTTTAGCAGAACTTGGAGAAAGTCACATCATCTTTCGTTAGCAGAACGGGGAGCAAATCACATTATCTTTCGTAAGCAGAACCGGGAGAAAATCACATCATCTTACGTTAGCAGAACCAGGAAAAAATCACATCATCTTTCAGAGAATCACATTATCTTTCATAATCAAAACTTGGCTATCTTTTGCGCTCCTGTGTGGGAACACAGGCAACCACACCAAGGATATTACGACCAAGAAAACAATATAAAGACGATGTCGAGCAGGTCAGTTCTTAACCAACGCGTCTTTTCCTGGACAGTTTAGTCTTGCTTTGCCATTATCCATACAAGATGCATCGAAACATCGATAACTCAAACATTGATAGCTTTTTTACTATGTCTAATTCGAATTCGTTCTGGAGACCCTGGAGAATTCTTCAAATTACTCCAGATATCCATATGTTTAGGACAATTCATGGAGATTTGTTTGATTTTATCTTGAAATGTATGTTATGTGTGCTCATTAGAATCGCCTCACTAATGAGTGTACATAACATAGCTTTCATTTATAGAATATTGTAAAGCTAACCTAAGTGATCCCAATTATATGTCCTGACTTGGTGCTATGAGTAACCCTCAGTAGCTCGAGCTGTCACTTTCTGGAACAAATTTCTATGTCCCCAAAGGTATTCGAGTTATTGAAGTTTGACTGTAAATTCTTGCGCTAATGAAAACCGCCCTCCTTGATTCGATGGTAAAGGAAAGACTAACCATTCACTGTACAGTAAAATTCCACTATTAAGACCACCTAAAATCAAGAAAAATTGTGAATTTAAAAACATATTTAGATGGTTTCATGTATATTTTTGTCATGTTTTCTACACTCAGTGCGCTCTATAGTGGAAGATCACCTTTGGGACTGATCAAAAGTGGTCTTAAAGACCACTTTTGAACAGTCCTAAAGGTGGTCTTTATATAGGAATTTTACAGTATTTAATGACCAGTCATCACGAAAGACACTTGCCAGACACAGCGGGTAACGAACCCATGACATCAAGGTGAGCAGTCAGACGCACAACCAACTAACGCAGCGGACGCGTCAGTGCGACAGAAGTCCGTTCATTAGGGTAAGATCCGTGTGTTAAAATGGCGTATTCCATATCGCCGGAACATGAATTTTTGCCGACGAAAAATGCCTTATTAGTTTTTATTTCTACTCAAAACATAGGTTGTGGGTGCTCACAACCTTTGTCTTGGGCAGAAATAAGAAACAGGAGGACCATGATGAAACTATGTCGCTCACCTGAGCTAAGAGTATTGAAGTTTCACACAGGTATACAGCTTTAAACAATACAGCGTCAAAAGAAAGTCCCCATCCTTACCTGTCCGAAAACTTATGGAATCAGATTGGGTGAAGTGTATTTGACGGCCGACGTCATACTCTTAACAAGGATCAGTTGATCACAGCGCTTACTGAGGAGTGGAAGGCAATTCCCAAGTTCAGAATCCAGCGGCTTGTCAGAAGAATTAGATGGAGATGTTAGTCAGTGCTTAATGTTCAGCGGGGACACACCCGATATTAACATGTGTTACTTCTGTAATTTGGGTACTTCCCTGTAAAAGTGTTTGACGTCACCTTGAGTCTTGACCAATGGACTTCGACAATCAAACCTCATCAGAAATTAAATTTACTTTAATACAATGGAAATCCTAGATATATGAGCAGTTTTCTCCTACTAACTCCTCCTACAATTTATATGTGATCAAGCTGCAACTTTATATATAGTTAGACCATGATGTGGATAGGTGCATACTATTTCGAGGTTGATTTGAGAATGCCCCTTTGAAAATGTCTGCGAACATTTCATTTCCGGTTAACTCTCCCTTCAGATTTCATTATATCAAGCAGAAACTTTATAAAAAGTTGTACCATGATGTAGATCGGTTGATCGTTTTGGGGTTAATGACAAGTTAACCCTTGAGGGTTCTTCTGTGTCGTCTCCCAGGAAAGGGGGAAAAAGAGACAGAAGAAATAGTAGAGGAGATGAGGAAAATTAACGGAAGTTTAGAAAAAGAAGAAATAACACGCACCCACCCACACCCACACACACTTACCTGCTGCAAGGAAAGTAGGCATTGTCCAACTGTAAGATGCACGTCACCTTGGCCTCACTCAACCACCCCTCCATGGTGTGGAGCATACTGTTTTGGGGTAACAGTCACTCAAAATTAGCAGAATTATGTCCCTCTGAAAGTTTCTGTATGTTGTTTGATTCTGGCTAGCTTCTACAGTTTACGTCAGACAAAGCTAAGACTTTATAGATAGTGATACCATGATGTGGAGCAGTGTATATTATTTCTAGGTTACAGTCCACAAAATATTAGCAGTGATCTCCATTTGAATATTGATGTAACCTTTTTGTTTCAGGCTAACCACCCCTACAGTTTACATCCAAACCAGCTGAAACTTGATTGGTAGTTAGACCACGATGTAAGGCGGTACATATAGCTTCGAGTATACAGTTCATTAAATACTAACAGAGATATGCACCTATGAAAGTTTCTGAAAACCCCTATTTTTGGCTGACGCAATTTCCGTTTGATCAGCTGAAACTCGATTTCTTGATTTATAGTTACACATATTGTTTTGAGGTTACAGCCAACCAAATATCTGCAGTAATGGCACTTTGGAAATTTCTTAAGCTAACTTTTCCTATAGTTTACATTAGATCTAGCTCAAACATTGTAAACAAAGTTACAAAGTCACTCATCATCATCATCATCATCATCAACGGAGTTTTATTAACGTGCAGGTACAGGGGCACCGTCCACATAAGTGGACCCCCTTCCAGGTAGCTTGCTGCACGCATGGCAGATCTTACACCAGATCTCCAGGCTTGTCTGTCATGAGGATCGATAGCAGAGAGCTTCCATTCTCTGCAATCTCTTTCTGTTAGCTGCTTCCAGGTCATTTTGAGCCTTCCATACCACCGCTTTCCACCTACCTGTATGTCACAGGCAGTCTTGACTGCACCGTTGGAGCGTTCCACATGTCCATACCAGCGAAGCCTTCTCTCTTTCAGGATGAGGTCCAGGTCCCCAATGCCATGAAGCTCAAGTAACTCACTGGACCTGATTGTGACAGCGTCCTGCTGCTTGACATTGCAGATCTGTCTGATCATTGCCCTGTCATTCCGCTGAACGCGTTGGAGGTTTGGCTTTGTCAATGGCCATGTCTCACTATTTACTAAAAGTCAGTGGTTCCCTAGTGATATTGTGGGTAGTATTTAGGATATGATTGAATCAGTTCCTGGCCGTTTCTCTTTTTATTTTTTACACCATGATGTAGAGCAGCACATACCAGTTGGAGATTATAATCCACCAAATATTAGCAGATTAATGCCCCTGCCACTGTTCATTTCCAGCTATTTGCCTGTACCATAGTTTACATCCTATCGCTGAAAGGTGATTCACAGTTGGGCAATAATATATTCACCTTATCTGCATTATCTGCTGGTTCCTAGTCTGAAGGTTATCAGTGTTGGAAAAACAGGTAACCAGACCCCCTGACCTCGAAGGGGTCTGGTTACCTGTTTTTTCCAATATTGACAATGTGCAAGCTGGGAGCCAGCAAATAAATGCAAATATGGTGAATGAAGCAGCGCCTTTTGTTAAGATATTACACTCCACCAGTTATAAGCAGACTTCGATATAAAAAGATTGGATACAACATAAATGTTATACGGCAAACTGCATGCATGGTAGTTAACCCAATCACGGTTGGCAACTTTGCTTCCCTCTTTAATTGCAAACCGGTGGGTCAGGCCTCAGTTTCTATGACGGTTCCAACGTAAATACGTTCTATAAAAGCCTTTGGAAGCAAGTCATACGCCACAGAACTGAAATATATGGAGTGTACATGTTTTATTGTACAGGCTTATGTTGGTTGGTACCTGATGCTCTGTCTCTGGTCGGGCCCATTGGAGTCTAACTGTTGGTTTTCTTTTGCTCCAGCATTTCTGTTGTTTCTTGCTGTCGAGTCCTCACCGCTTAGTTTCATCTCTGTGGTTGTTTGAGTTTTGTGGTCACGGAGATGTTGCACTGATGAGTTAGGAGGCCTTCATACGGACTGAACAGATTATTTGTCTTAATCGCGACGGAAGTAAGGGCGAGGATTGTGGTCACGTAAAATCGATTTAAGCCCCAACCCCCACCCCCGCTGACCATTCCAAGGCGGTTCTTCTGTCGCGGTTTATTTTTGTAATGGTTTGTCTTTGGGAGTTTGTGTCGCTTATATTATTTTATTTTGGATAGCCTTTGGCCATTTTGTGGGAAAGTAACTGTCCTTTTGGCTTTCCGCTGTTGATGTTTCCATTGGGTCTGTTTTTGCATGTTTGTTTTTCTTTCCCTTTGGTGTCTCTGATGGGAGCTGTGGGTTGATTGTATCGATTCCTGATCATTGCCTCCATTTCTATTATCTCCATCTGTCCGTCAATACTTTTTTTGGCTAACCCCTCCTACTACACTACATCCATCAATTACTTGCCATGGGTGTACAGTAAAATTCCTATATTAAGACCACCTTTGGAACTGTTCAAAAGTGGTCTTTAAGACCACTTTTGCGCAGTCCGAAAGGTGGTCTCTTCAGGCATAAGACTGAAGGACTGCTGAAAAAAAATCTGAAACCTGAGTGAAAAAAGTCTGAAACCCCTATCGCCCCTTCCAAAAATGTCATTTTTGCAACTTTCAGACAAAAACAAGAAACTAAGCGAAACACATTTTGATACTAAAAAATCTGAAAACTGCCAAAAATCTGAAACGTTTCATGCCTAAAAGAGAACAAGGAAATACTGGCTGTAGAAAACACACAGAAAGAATAAATGAAGCCTTCTAAAAAGTTTTTTAAAGCAGATATTGTTTGTTAGCTTGATTTGAGGTTTAACGTCCCCGTCAACACTGTAAAGGTCACTTTGGTGACGTTGCTTCCAATTTTGTGGGACTTTTACCCGACATTGAGCTGAAATGACATCTCAAGCCCTGGCGCCCAATGAAACCAATAGGGTTTATTAGCATGGACGGTCCGCCTCGCACCGCGTTTCCTGGACAGGCTTAGATCCACTAAGCGGTTTACCATAACTCGTGTGCGGTGGGATTCAGCTCTGCGTGGAAGCATGATGCAGCCCATTTATTTCATCAGGCCCCAATAGGAGGGGGCCGGATTTTATCTTGAAAAGGTAGGTTATGTGTGCTCATTAGAATCGCCTCAGTGAGGCGATTCTAATGGGTGCGCTTAACATATATTTCATTTATAGAATATAGTAAAGCTAATCTAAGGGATCCCCATTATGTGTCATAATTTGGTACTGTGAATATTTTTTTTTTGGTTTGGGTTTTACGGCCCTTTCAAGACTATTTCACTCATATCGAGCCGATCGTTAATGAAAGGTGGGCGAAAACCGAAGTACCCGGAGAAAAACCACCTGACCTTCCGTTGCAGAACTTGGCGTCTCACATGTGACCCGAGCGAGGCTCGAACCACAGCGGTGGGAGACCTAATGATCAAGAGTCAGCGCTCTTAACCACTAGGCAGATACTGTGAATAACCCTCAGTAGTTTGAACTACCCCTAACTCGAACAAACTTCCATGTTCCCAGAGGTATTCGAGTTACTGAAGTTTTGACACTAATTCTTTCGTGAAAACTGCCCTCCTTGATTCGATGGGAACCATAAAATGTATTTCATGATGAATCATCACGTATGACACTAGCCAGACACAGCGGTAACGAGCCTATGGCATCCTGGTCACCACTCAGACACCCATCCGACTAACGCAGCGGGAGCGTCGATTTATAGTAACATATATTGTTTTGAGGTTACAGCCCACCAAATGTTTGCAGTAATGGCACTTTGGAAATTTCTTAAGCTAACTTCTCCTATAGTTTACATTAGATCTAGCTTAAACATTGTTAAACGTTGCAGCATGATGTACAGCAGCATCGTAGTGAGAACATAGTTAACATTCGATCAAACTGAATCTTGATAGATAATTAGACCATGATGTGGAGCAGCGCATATTGTTTCGAGGGTGAGAAACAAAAAAGCTGACACTTTATAAATAGTGACACCATGATGTGGAGCAGGGCATATTATTTCTGGGTTACAGCCCACACAATATTACCATTTAGAGGTTACATCCCACCATATTTTAGCAGAGTTATGCCCCTGTCACGTTTCAGTTCCAGCTATTTCCCACATCCCATCAAGCTGAAGGGAGTTGGATCATTGTATGAAGCAGCGCATTTATTTATGTTTCATAACACCAATTATTAGCAGACCTCCATATGTTCGTCAATACTTTTTTTAGCTAACCCTTCCTACTATTTGTCAATATAAGTACTACACCCTACTACTTAACACCGGTGTATTAAGTCCCCGCTTGTGGAGCTCTTGTTTCAATATAAGTGGAGTTAATGGGGTCTACAGGTTAATGGGGTCTACATTTCACGGCTTTGTTAACATGATGGTTTCAAGTGAAAACAACAAACACAAATATATGAAACATATGGCTATATTTATATTTTCTCTTTCAAAAATAACAACAATTAAATATTCAAACAATGAAAGATCAGCGTAATAATATCTGGTCCATTACAACCCATTTCTGTCTAACATACCTGACAAAGTAGACCCTTGTAAATAAAAGCCAGCTCATTTCGGAAACACGCCTTCACAAATACATACATAACTTAACCGCCGGCAAAACGAAAATTTGAAGATGAAAAATTGTAATATTTTTCTTATTTCTGTTCACAAAATAGATTGTAGGTACTCGTTAGAACCGCCTCATCGAGGCGGTTCTAACGAGTATCCTTAATCTATATTTCAGAACAGATATAAGCAAAATAAGGTTAACCCCTGTGAACAACCTCAGTTTTGCTATATAAAAGAAAGGGGTCAAAATTATATAGGCTAGTTTTCGTGATGTCTCAGTTGTAAACATATGATATTTTTTTTTTTTTTTTTTTTTTTTTTAAGAAAACACATTGCAATATTTTTGTTCTGTTTTGTCCTTAAACATGGTTTGTGTTGCCACATTTTTTTTTATTTCTTTTCTTTCTTTCGGAACAGAAAAATGTGTACAGCCGTGTACATTTCTTTTTTTTTTATCTCGAACACACGCCTTTATAATTCTGACCCCTTGAACCCCACTTTAATAAAGTAAAACTGGGATTTACATGGATAAACCTTATTTTTCTTATCTGTGCTCTAAAATATAGATTGTGGTTCCCGTTAGAACCGCCTCGATGAGGCGGTTCTAACGTGTACCCATAATCTCTAAAATATAGATTGTGGTTCCCGTTAGAACCGCCTCATCGAGGCGGTTCTAACGTGTACCCACAATCTATATTCTGAGCAGAAATAAGAAAAATATCATAAATGTTCATCTTAAAATTTTCCGTTTTTTCAGCAGTAAAATTTACAATGAATTTGTATAGGCGTGTTTTCGCAGTGCTTTGTATAAGATGGCTAGTAACTGGGGAGTTCATTACGGAATGAAAACTAGAAACCTCAAAATGTGCCTCAAAATAAATGTGCAGTCAGCTTGCAACCACAAAATAAATTCTGCATTGCATCTAACAAATGCCGGAAACACCCCATGCCACATCAGCTTTAAGGTAAATCCGTTCGAAAACACGCCCATTCAAATATACTGAAAATTTTGCCTACAAAAAAAAAAAAAAATGAAAATTTGCCTACAATTTAATTTCAGCAAAAAAAAAAAAAAAAAAAAAATATCCGATATTTTTCAAAGTTCCGCTCAAATATAGATTGTGGGAACTTGTAGGCAAAGCCAATGTTACTAACCCCCAGTTTTACTAAGTAAAAGTGGGGTTTAAGGGGGTCAAACTTATAGGCATATTTTCGTGATGTTTGATACGATAAGATAAAGGAAAATCCACGTGAAGCTTCTTCTATCTTGAAAATGTATGTTATGTGTACTCATTAGAATCGCCTCATCGAGGCGATTCTAAAGAGTATCCAAAACTATACTTTTTATTATACAAAACATTGAAAAGATATTCCCTAACGAGCCCATAATGCCTCCTGGCCAGGCACTACATTAAGAAAATACGCCTATACTAATACATTCTAAATTTACTGACGAAAAAAAAAAACAAGAGGACCAAGCTAGCTTGGTCCTGTATCGCTCACCTGAGCTAACAGATTCAAAGTTTAAGGAAGTGCCAACCGTTACTGAAGGCTTTATGGGAGGACATGGTGATGACAGGGTAAGCATTTTCTGAAAATCAAGTAGAATGTAACTCTATGATAAACAGGCTGACCTCACCGGTTTTCAAACTCATTCAAGCTTTTATTCCTGACTTGCTAAGAAGATCCGATCTAAAAACAAGAGTTTTCAAACTCCTCCAAGCTTTCTGCCTGACTTCCTTGTTTGTAAGTTTCATGAAGATCCGTTCAAAACTAAAGGGGCAGCAGTGATGACAATGTCGAAAATAGGCATTTTCAGCAATCAAAGGCACGTCACTCTATGATAAATGTGTCGACTTGGCCGGTATTCGAACTCACCTGAGGTTTTATTCCTAGCCACCTTACATGTAAGTTTCAGAAAGATCCGATCAGACTTGGCCAGTATTCAAACTCATCAAAGATTTTATTCCCAGCCACCTCACATATAAGTTTCAGAAAGATCTGATCAAAACTGAAGGGGCTACAGTGATGACAGGTCAAAATTTGGCATTTTTAGCAATCAAAGGGATGTTACTCTAAAATAAATGAGCCGACTTGGCCAGTTTTCGAACTCATCCGAGGTTTCATCCCCAGCCACCTTACATATAAGTTTCAGAAAAATCCGATCAAAACTGAAGGGGCTACGGTAATGACAAGGTCAAAATTCAACATTTTCAGCCATCAAAGGGACATAACTCTACGATAAATGGGCTGACTTGGCCTGTTTTTGAACTCATCCAAGATTTTTTCCCCAGCCACCTTACATATAAGTTTCAGAAAGATCCGATCAAAACTGAAGGGGCTATGGTGATGACAAGGTAAAAAAACGGCATTTTCAGCAATCAAAGGGACGTAAATCTATGATAAATGAGCCAACGGCCTGTATTCGAACCCATCCTAGGTTTTATCTCCAGTCACCTTACATATAGGTTTCAGAAAGATTCGATCAAAACTGAAGAGGCTTCAGTGATGACAAGGTAAAATCAAAGCGCCAAAAGGCACTGAAATGACAGATTCTGTGAAAAACCAGTGCTTCAGCTGAAGTGCGCGACCCGCCGGATGCTTTTAGCTTTATGAGTGTAACCATATATGGGTATGGCGGCCATTTTGGTCATGTGACCTGGACCTAAAACGGCTCCCCCAATAAATGCGCCTTATCGTAAGGAGCAAAAATATATCTTATACTTTAGTACTGTATTCTGAATGGTTTGCAGGATAAAATGCATTCTCACTTTTCCAATACAAAAGCATATGTGTCAAAGTTTGACCTAGGCACAAAGAAGGTCAAGGTCAACCCAGGGTCACCATTTTAGCAATTTATGATGGGCCTACGTCCCAGATGCTATTTATCAAGTTTTGTGGAAATCTGCCCAGTGGTTCTGGAGAAGACTATTTTGAAGGGTTTTTACCATATATGGCTTGGCGGCCATTTTGGTCATGTGACCTGGACCCCATGAGCAAATTTTGGGGTACCCCATCCCATAGAGGCCCCATATGAAATTTGACTTCAATCGGCCCAACGGTTTCCGAGAAGCAGTTCGAAAATTTTCACATTTTTCGCCTCGGCGAGGCTATACTAAATGGAATTTAATACTTCGCAAGTTCATTGGTTAGATCTTATTGATATCTATCAGTATGCCAACAATTGTTTAAATATTCCAAGCGGTTAAGTCACTATCACCAATTTTCACAAACGGGTTACGGACGGACAGACAGACCGACCATATATGGCTTGGCGGCAATTTTGGTCATGTGACCTGGACCCCATGAGCAAATTTTGGTTTCCCCCATCCCATAGAGGCTTCATATGAAATTTGACTTCAATCGGCCCAACGGTTTCCGAGGAGAAGCAGTTCGAAAAATTTCACATTTTTCGCCTCGGCGAGGCTATACTAAATGGAATGTAATATTTCGCAAGTTCATTGGTTAGATCTCATTAATATCTATCAGTATGCCAAAAATTGTTTAAATATTCCAAGCGGTTAAGTCACTATCACCAATTTTCACAAACGGGTTACGGACGGACAGACAGACTGACAGAATGACACGGTGATTTTAGGGCACTCTTAGAAAATCAACCGACTTCAGTCGCTCGCTTTTCTTCGGGTCGTGCAATTCAGATTTACTTTCTTAAGTGATAAGGAAAATGGCGCTGGAGTGCTGATAAAACTGAGGTGAATCGGCTGTTAAACACTTTCATCTTCATTTTACTTCGACATTATAAATAAAACAACATGCAAATGACTACCCAGCAGGCACACGTCGCTAGGGCAACGTCAAATCAACGTCGATGCAACGTCACAATTACGTCATGTGCCTGCTGAGATAGTTGCCAGTTTTATGACAACACATAGCCGCAACTTTCTTGTAAAAGCTTACACTTGTTGACTGAGATGTGTTTCGCGGCTTAGTCAAGAACCTGCCTTATGTCGTGCGCTACAATAAAGGAAAACACTTTTTGTGCGATGTTTGAAGTTTTGCGGCATGTGACGTATTATTTATCACAACATTGTGCTTACATATACAGTTATTTAGACCTATACAACAGAATTGGATAGTGATAACTGTTAGGAGTTTTTTATTGCTGGCTTGCTACCGTACGGTGAAGTTTCTAGCGTCACGTACTTCGCATTTAATTAGGCCATGTAAGTGTTATGTCAGCCCTTTATAGCCAAGTACAGATACCTACAGATGCAAACAGTGTAGAACCTGGTGAGATGGCTCATAATGATACACCGCATTCGGTTCTTCATGACGACTATTGACTAGACACCCAATTTACATGTGTAGAATGGACGTGTACAAATTCAGTGACTGAAGAATGAACTGGAGAAACTCGTTGGTTGAAGGGGTAAAATCTTAACCTGGCCTGTAACTGTTGTGTGCGGGTCAGGACCAGACAAAGCGGCTTGGCCGATAATCAAAAGTTAAATACAGCTTATTATACGGTCTATTTTCTTTATTTTTCAAAGTTTATCTAGATACTTAAATGGTGTGCACTGATTGTAGCTCTATACATTTTTTTTTTTTTTTTTTTTCTTTTCTAAAAATATACAAAGGTACTTTAATGGCGTATCGATACAAATATAATTAATCATAACCCATTTTGTACTGAATGTAATATTATCACTTATCTGACGAAGATTTCATTTCGAAATCCCGGTTCAAAATTAAGGGGCGTCAGCTAGAAATATAGGATTTAATTTAGGAAAAAAATGGGCTAACTTTCGACAACAGTGGAGCCCGCAGTGAAGGCCGTGGTTAGACGCCGCCTCCAAGATTCGCCCAAGATTCGCCAATGACCCATTATGCGGTCGTCTGTATAAAATGGGAAGTTTCCTTATGCATATTCAATTAACTTTTCCCGTTTTGTTTGTAATTTAAGAAAGATCATTTTTGTATTTTGATTACAAATGAAACAAAACATGTAATCAAAATGCGGAAATAATGCCATGAGAAATTAGTTTTGAGACAGTGAGCATGAAAAGTCAACAAACAACGGACTATTTGCGCGGAGTCATATTTCAAAAGTAGTGGAAGCCGGAAGTTCGGACGTTAAAATTGTAAACATGCAGCACGACGAAGAATGACAGAAAGAATCTGTCATTAAAAACGACATTTTCAGCCATCAAAGGGACATAACTATATAGTAAATGGGGCAACTTGGCCGGTTTTCGAACTCATCCGAGGTTTTATCCCCAGCCACCTTACATATAAGTTTCAGAAAGATCCGATCAAAACTGAAGGGGCTATAGTGATGACAAGGTCAAAAATCAACATTTTCAGCAATCAAAGGGACCTAACTCTATGATAAATAGGCCACCTTTGCCAGTATGCGAACTCATCCGAGGTTTTATCCCCAGCCACCTTGCATATAAGTTTCAGAAAGATCCGATCAAAACTGAAAGGGCTACGGTGATGACAAGGTCAAAAATCGGCATTTTCAGCAATCAAAGGGACGTTACTCTGTGATAAATGGACCAACTTGGCTGGTTTTCGAACTCATCCGAGATTTTATCCCCAGCCACTTTACATATAAGTTTCAGAAAGGTTCGATCAAAACTGAAAGGGCTACAGTGATGACAAGGTCAAAAAACAGCATTTTCCGCAATTAAAGGGACGTTACTCTAAGATAAATGGGCCGACTTGGTCGGTTTTCGAACTCATCCGAGATTTTATCCCCAGCCACCTTACATATAAGTTTCAGAAAGATCCGATCAAAACTGAAGGGGCTACGGTGATGACAAGGTAAAAGATCGGCATTTTAAGTAATCAAAGGGACGTAACTCTATGATAAATCGGCGGACTTGGCCGGTTTTCGAACTCATCCGGGGTATTATCCCCAGCCACATTACGTATAAGTTTCAGAAAGATCCGATCAAAACTGAAGGGGCTACGGTGATGACAAGGTCGAAAATGGGCATTTTCAGCAATCAAAGGGACGTAACTCTACGATAAATGGGCCGACTTGGCCGGTTTTCGAACTCATCCGAGTTTTTATCCCTAGTCACCTTACATATAAGTTTCAGAAAGATCCGATCAAAACTGTAGGCGCTACGGTGATGACAAGCATTTTCCCATAGTAAGTTTATGGGACCTTGTGGTTGCCATAGGAACCAAAGTTTTAGAGCGATTTCAAAAAAAAGTTTATGTCATCAATGCCCCACCAGAGGCATGCTACAGATGAGAAATGATTGAGATCAGCCTGCAGGATACAGAGATATGGCTGCTCAAAAGTGTGGACGGACGACGGATGACGGACGGACGACGGACAACGGAGGACCCACTATACTATAAGCTCCCCTGGAGCCTTCGGCCCAGGTGAGCTAAAAATGTATACGAAAAATGGTGATATTTTCTTATTTCTGCCCATAATCGATATTTTAGAGCAGAAAAAAGAAAATATGATTTACCCCTGTAAACCCCTGTTTTACTCTCAATGGGGTCATAATTATATAGGCGTGTTTTCTTGATTGTGTTTAACCCAGAGTGGCTTATACTGCCCTTGTCTCAAACAAAATTTCATAGTCCTTTTGGGGTTCGAACCACAGAAGTTGGACTTTATACAGTTCTTTAGACAGAAATGGGTAAACTCCACTATTCTCTACCCGACTTAAATAATATCAGCCAGGCTATATACATGTAATTATCAGCGACCTAACATATTTCATCTACAATGACTTTTGGGATGTAGCGAATTCATTCATAGCTCCAAAAAGACATTTTTCTCACAGAAAAAAAAATCATATTTTTCACTTTTCTGTTGCAAACAGAAATTGTGGGTGCTCGCTAGAACCGATTTTTTTTTCCCAACGAACACCCACAATCTATGTTTTCAGCAGGAATAAAAATAAATAAAGAACATCATTGAAAGTCCCACTTTTGTTCTATATTAACCCATTGTATGCTAGTGGACTCTTCCATTGCTATATGTTGGACAAGTCCATTTGTCACCTAAGGGTATCAGGTCTATTTTTTCGTTTTTTATTCTATTTTTGACGGAAAATTCTGCTCGAAAACAGTATAGGCTCTGATCAGACGCCGCGTTCTGCGGCGTCTGATCTGGGCCTGCACTGTTTGCCAAGGTATCCCTAGTAGGGGTTTATTCGCAGGCAATGGGTTGAGGCGTTCATCAGCTGGACTTTTTCACATGCTGATAATTGGTCTTAAAACAAATAACCATAAAAATGTGAATTACCATCCTGCAGGACAGCCATGTAGGCCGAAGCTGAAGCGATTTTTGCTGGTCGATGACATCTATCCTATGACCCAGTGAACATCTACGACTCAACACAATCACAATGTTTCTAAGGAAACTTTGTTTCTAGCACCAAACAAACAATTCAATGGTATGAAATGTGTAGCAATGTCAGTCTTTACACCTTTATTCCGCACTCGGACCAAAGGTTCGAGTCCCGATGAACATGAAACTGAACCTCCACCTTTCCAAGCAGTGTAGATCCTTATTAAGACATCTGATCGGGATCTACCCCTTTTGTCATTCAGTTTGTGAATTGAATGGATATATTACATCATGCAATTTGATTGGTTGATAGTAAAACAAGAAAGATGTGTTTGTGAAACACGAACATGTCCCCGGGCAAGGCCGTTTTTTTGCAAAGTTGGTCACACATCAAGGTGAAGGTCACAGGTCAAAATGTTTTTGCATGAATGTGAAACTAAGTCACAAGGAACCCACATGCTAAATATCAATGCTCTATCTCAAACGGTTCAAAAGTTATGACCAACGTTAAAGTTGTCTACGTACAAACAAACAAACACACAAACAGAAACAATATGTCCCCGCTATCGCTACCGGGGACAAAACATCACGTGAACAAGTCCGTGAAATGAACACCCCCTTAACCTCCACTTTATAAAGAGAAAACTGGGGTTTACAGGGGTAAACATTATTTTCCTTATTTCTGCTCCAAGACAAAGGTTGTGGGTACTCGTTAGAACCGCCTCAGTGAGGCGGTTCTAACGAGCACCACAACCTATGTTTTTGGTATAAATAAGAAAAATATCACTGATTTTCAACAGAAAAGTAGCCATTTTGGAGATGTGAAAAAATGCTCTATGTTGCACGGGTGTGTTAGCGTAATGAAAATGGGTGTGACGAAATTAATTTATTCAGCGGGACAAGGATTAATCAAACAATCATGGGCCAGTTGTCCAAAGCACCGTTTGGTCAAAATGTTACATTACGCACATACGTAAGGCATAGTGCATTTTTTTTATCTGAAAAACAGACATCTTGTTGACGAAAATCCGGGACTTTGTTTTGTTTGCTTGATTTTAGGTTTAAAGTCCCAGTCAACACTGTAAAAGTCATTTTGGAGACGTTGCTTCCAATTTTGTGGGACTTTTACCCGACTTTGAGATGAAATGACATACCAAGCCTGTCGCCCAATGAAACCAATAGTGTTTATGAGCATGGACGGTCCGACTCGCATCGCTTTGCCTGGGCAGGCTTAAAAAGGTTTCTTTCACTTTGGTGTCTCTGATGGGAGCTGTGGGTTAATTGTATCGATTTCTGATCATTGCCTTCACTTCTATTTTAGATAGTTTAAACGGTTTACCAGTACTCGCGTGCGGGTCGGTTCAGCTCTGCATGGAAGCATCATGCAGCCAATCTATTTCTTCAAGCCCCGATTGGCGGGGGCCACAAAAATCCGGGATATTTTTCTAATTTATGCTGCAAACATAGTTTGTGGGTGCTCGTTACAGCCGCCTCATTGAGGCGGTACTAATCAATTAATCAGTACCCACAACCTATGTCTTGGGAGTAGAAATATGAAAAATAATGTACTCCCAAAACCTCGAGTTTACTTTATATAAAGAAGGGTTCAAAGGGGTGTTCACTTCACGGACTTGTTGACGTGGTATCTGGTATTTTGATGGGAAAAAATGATGGAAAATTGTGTGTAGCTTTGCATTTGCCAAAAGCTCAATTTTTTTTCAGCAAAATATCTGTATTTTCATCAGATTACATGTATATGATCAAAGTTTTAATGATATGCAAACTAACAACATTTGAACAACTGGCCCCTGGATGCTCTAATCATAGAAAGAATCGTAAGGGTAACACACCAACGTCAGGTTCAAAAGTCCATGTAATGGACACCCCTTTAAACCTACTTCATATGAGCCCCGCCAAGCGAATTTGTGCCTTCGAGCATTCTGTCATTACAAATTTTAACTGCGCATGCCCAGCCATTCAGAGGGGCCAGGGATATGACTTTCTGTCTGAAGGTTCCTCTTGATTCACTGCTCGTATGAGCGAGCAGCGAAGGTTCTGGCGAGACTGCGCGGATGCGCAGGCTCGCCTGAACCTTCGCTGCTCGCATAGGCGATAAGTACCAAAATCGCTTGACGGGGCCCATATAGTGAAAAGTTACCGATTATTACATCACGAAAACATGCCTATATAATTTTAATCTATTGAACCCACTTTTATATACTAAAACCGAGGTTTACAGGGGTAAACCTTAATTTTTTTTTTATTTCTGCTCTAAAATATAGATATACTCGTAGAAACCAATAGTGAAACCAATAGTGTTTATGAGCATGGACGGTCCGACTCGCATCGCTTTGCGATGAGGCGGTTCTAACGAGTACCCAGTCTATATTTTGAGCAGAAATAAGAAAAATATCACAATTTTTCATCTTACAATTTTCGTGTTCTCAGTGGTAAATTTTACAATGCATTTGTATAGGCACGTGTTCGTAATATTATTTTCCTTGCTCTTCCTCAAAAGCATTGAGCACTCAAAATCTATATTTAAACTAGAAAAAGTAAAATATAAAAAAAATCATCTAAAAGTGCTCATTCCAGAGATAAGAGAAATGCCATTTTAGCATGTGTGTAATATCTAATGTTTGACCTTGTGAGTGTTTGACGAGGGTCCCTTTCCTTGGTACATGCGACATTGTCAAAAATATTGGAAACATACGGAAAATTGCGTACATACTAAAAAATACATGTATTGCATACAATCAAGTCAGTGTATTTGCATAGGATATGCGATAGAATAAGGCACCTTGAGAAAAATGGAATGTTACGGCGAACAGCTTGCACTGTCACTATACATTGTGTTGCGTTTTCTTTGAATTGAGGTTTTATTAGCCGAAACTACGTAGTATGACCCATCTTCTTTCTTATGAATTTTTTCATTGCTCTCAAAGGAACTCATTTTTGATTTTTATTTGCATCACTGCAGCTGGTGTTGTGCCGTGTGGCGGCCGTAAAACGTCTCCCCGTACATCAACCATAGTGCAGTTTATATTTTACTTTTGGTCCTTTGAGATCAGCGTGAATATTCTGAGAAATCAAAAATAAATTATTGGTTTAGACTCATATTCTAGACAGGTTTTTAATTATTTGGACCCCATTTTGATTTATATCAGTCTTTGAATCGACTACCTATTCGAAATTCGCAAAATTGCAGTATGTTTCCTCTGGCTTTCTTTGCCGGATCATTACAGGGTCACTGATGAGGCTTTATTAGCCGAAACTACGTAGTATGACCCATCTTCTTTCTTATGAATTTTTTCATTGCTCTCAAAGGAACTCATTTTTGATTTTTATTTACATCCCTGCCTTTTGGACTGAGATGAATGACATCTCAAGTCCGACTGCCCAAACAATACCAATAGGATTTATATGCAGGGACTGTCCATCTCGCACCACTTGCGCTGGGCAGACTTAGAGCATCTAAATGGTTTACCAGTATTCATCAGCGGTTGGTGGAAGCGCCACGCAGCCTGATCAATTGTTCCAAGCCCCGATGGGGCCAGGGCCCCTGTTCTGCAGGAACCTGGTAGGCCAAATACACGTCAGTGGTTTCATCTAGTGACCCATAGTAGCCCAAGACAAGAAGGAGCAATGGGGACAATTAAGATATATTTTTCCTGATGTTTTATTAGAAACGTGTGCTGTGGGTACTTGTTAGAATCGCCTCATTGAGGCGATTCTAGCAAGTACTCACACCACATGTTCTAAAGGAGAAATAAATGATCCTCCATACAACACTTATCTGGTCTCTATTACGATAACACACCCATGTGACATTGTGCATTCTTTCGTATCTCCCAAACTGAAAATATTTGTGCTACTTTACTCACAACTGGAGGCCCCCGCCCATCGTGGCTTGAAGAAAAAGATGAGCTGCATGATGCTTCCAGGCAGAGCTGAAACCTACCGCACACGAGTACTGGTAAACTGCTCAGAGGATTTAAGTCCGCCCAGGCAAAGCGGTGCGAGTCGGTGCGCCCATGCTTAGAAACCCTATTGGTTTCATTGGACGACAGAGCTTGAGATGTCATTTCATCCCAATGTCGGGTAAAAGTCCCACAAAATTGGAAGCAACGTCCCCAAAATGACCTATACAGTGTTGACAGGGACGTTAAACACCAACTCAAACAAACTCTTATATATCTGACTCGCATTACGGTTACACACCCATGTGACATTGTGCATTCTTTCGTATCTCCCAAATGACTACCTTTACGATAAAAATGTGTGATATTTTTTATTTGAGCCCAACCAAGCAAATTTGTGCCTTCGAGCATTCAGTCATGACAAATTTTAACTGCGCATGCCCAGCCATTCAGAGGGGCCAGGGATATGGCTTTCTGTCTGAAGGTTCCTCTTGATTCACTGCTTGTATGAGCGAGCAGCGAAGGTTCTGGCGAGACTGCGCGGATGCGCAGGCTCGCCTGAACCTTCGCTGCTCGCATAGGCGAAAAGTACCGAAATCGTTTGACGGGGCCCATTTATACTCGCAACTGCTCATTGAGGCGATTCTCCTGAGTACCCACAACCCATGTTTTGGAGAAGAAATAAGCAAAATAGTGTTTACCCTTGTAAACCCCCATTTTGTCTATATAAAGTGGGGTTTGGAGGATAGGTCATTGCACGGACCTGTTAACATGGTGGGCTGTGAATTAACTAGAGGTGCAAGCTTGCACACTTTTTTAAACTTTGACATCTCAATCAACGTTCCTCTATGTTGAAAGAACATGTATAACATGATCTACAAATTTAACTGGCAAAAATATGCTACATAAGTCTAGAATCACAGTCACCAAACGCGACTAAGCCCCCGCCCATAGGGGCTTGAAGAAATATATGGGCTGCATGATGCTTCCACACAGAGCTGAATCCGGTCCGCACACTAGTACTGGTAAACCGCTTAGAGGATCTAAGCTGTCCAGGAACCGCGGTGCGAGGTGCGTCCATGCTAATAAACCCTTTTGGTTTCATTGGGCGACAGGGCTTGACATGTCATTTCATCTCAATGTTGGGTAAAAGTCCCACAAAATTTGAAGCAACGTCTCCAAAATGACCTTTACAGTGTTGACGGGGACGTTAAACCTCAAATCAAACTAACAAAATCCCAACGCGACTAAAAGCAAATCATCAGTAGGGAGCCTGACAAAACTTTAGCACAAAATACCTGGAAGTCATGCAAAATCATCACGTTAACAATTCCATGTAAAGAACGCCCCTGTAAACCCCACTTTATGAGAGAGCTGGGGGTCATCCAGGGGTATACACTAATTTTCTTATTTCTGGTCCAAGACATAGATTGTGGGTACTGGTTAGAACCGCCTCATTGAGGCGGTTCTAACGAGCACCCACAATCTATGTTTGTAGCAGAAATAAGAACAGTATGACAACGTGACATCACAAACATATCAGTGTTGGCAATATGAAAAACATCCACTATGTCACAGATGTGTGTAATCTCAAACTGTGACAATGACACTGAGTAAACAATAATGATAACAACAACAGCCCGAGTCATGTCAAGCAAAAATATGTCGTCCTTCATGTGTGCACCGACTCTGTAAAAATGGATTTTTTTCAGTCAGCATGAAATTGTCTTCGATCAGCGGGCATCCATTAACGCTTAGCAAAGATTCTGATCACACTGCACATCGATCAGACCGTGTGCATACGTGCAGTCTGATCGAAGTGTTTTATGGTCGAAACCTTTCCAAAGACCAGGCCTCATACTGACCACGCATTTCCATGCCTGAAAGACCAATTTTTGCAACTCCAACCCTTATCCTGCTGAACAAGACACAACTATTACCTTTGCAAACAGTGTAGATCCAGATCAGATGGCTTCTTCAGAAGCCATCTGATCAGGATCTACACTATTTGTAATGCAGTTTGTGAAAATATCAAGTAATGTGGTTGACTTATAGTCAGAAATGGGTGTGGGTAATAAATTTATTCAGCAGGATAAGGGTTAAATAGTTTTTTAAACAGACTATAGGCACAAAAATCAAAATCTCAAAGCCTGAAATCAAGAAAAAAATCAAGTTCTAAAAGCCTGAAATCCTGCAAATGCCTGAATAATATGAGGCCTGAAAGACACACTTTCGCTTGACAAGGCTCAGATAATATAACTAGTGTTGGTCCACCAAACCACATCACAAAGCACCAATTTTCGGTAGTATCATAATGATAAAACTATTCAGACATGCAAGAATTTAATACTGGCCCCGCCCATCGGGGCTTGAGAAAAAGATTGGGCTGCATGATGCCTCCTGACAGAGATGAAACCAATCGCTCTTGAGAATTGTAAACTGCTTTTGCAATTAAGATATACTCACATATTTCTTCAGTAAAATTTGTTTGTTTGAATTGTGGTTTAACGTCCCCGTCAACACCATTTAAGTCATTTTGGAGATGCTGCTCCCAATTTTATGGGACTTTTACCCGACATTGAGATGAAATGACATTTAAAGCCCTGCCGCCCAATGAAACTAAAATACGTATATGTACTGGACGGTTTGACCCACACCACTTTACCTGGGCCGATTTAGTCCCTTCTAAGCAGTTTACCAGTACTCACGTGTGGTAAGTTTCAGCTCTGCATGGAAGCACCATGCAGCCAAATCTATTTCTCCAAGCCCCGATGGGCTCTTCAGTAAAATACACTTTATTGTAAATGTACAAGTACGGGCCTCCGTGGCCTAGTGGATAAGAGCGCTGACTCTTAGTCATTAGGTCTCTCACCGCCGTAGGTTCGAGCCTCGCTCGGGCCACGTGTGAGACGCCAAGTTCTGCAACGGAAGGTCAGGTGGATTTTCTCTGGGTACTCCGGTTTTCGCCCACCTCTGATTAACGATCGGCTCGATATGAGTGAAATAATCTCGAAAGGGCCGTAAAACCAAAACCAAAAAAAAAAAAAAAATGTAGAAGTATATTGTACTTGTGAGAACAGCGAACATTTTCATTAGGCTACTAACGGTTCATTAAATTATCCTATTCCACTCTCTGTGCTAATTCAGCGGACCACAAATTGCCTTTCCTGGAAAACAGGACTAGTCAAATCCTATTTTCTGGGAAAAATATTTTTCTGAGAAAACAGCACTAGACATGTCATGCAGATTGCCCCCTTCGGAGACAATTAGCATGAAATATCAAATCCTGTTTTCTGGGAAAAAAATAAGAATTCAGTAAATTTCCGCTATTAAGACCACCTTAAATTACGACTAATTCTTCTGTAAAAAGCTTAAATGTATTTAGTAGGTTGCAGTTATTCTTTCTTTGTGTTTTTCTGCATACAGTGTCCTCTAGTCAGAGACAACCTTTGGGCCTGTTTATAAGTGGTCTTAAAGACCACTTTTGAACAGTCCCAAAGGTGGTCTTAATATAGGAATTTTACTGTATTTCAAAATGTCGCATGCAGAAAAATATCCAGCATGCATCAACTGGCAAGACAGCATTAATTTCCGTTTTCAAAGTTTCATTTTATCAAATGGCACGACCGGGCATCTTCGTTGAATGTGTAAATCACAAAATGTTCGAACTGGGAATCTCCTAGGTAATTTTCTAGTCCGGGTCCATGCGTTTGTTGACATGTTGTACCTATAGTTATACTCACTTTCTTCCTCGGGACTGCCCTCCTGTAAGTGCCCACCGGTAATGTAAATTTTATCGTAACTAGTGAATAAACAGAATTTAGTCCTAATAACCGGCTGGCTAGCACCAATATATGATAAGCCAGTTACTGGCTCGAAAACGACCGTCTGACCTTCATCTGAAACTATAAATATCTTATCCCGAAACACAACCGCGTGGCCTTCGACGACCGGGCAAGGCAAGGGATGAAGTGTTTCCATTTTGTTTGACGCAGGGGTAAAACACTGGACCCTCCCTACAGAACTGTCACCTCCGAAAATATATATACTTTTTTCATATACTGCGCATGCACCGTTTTCCACAGGGAAATTTAGATGAGTACATTGACTCCATTTTCTACTGACGAGGGAAAATTCCTCTATACAGTCTACACCATCTCCACCAATGACGTATATGGCACAGTCATTAAATGCAACCATGGAATGATATGAGCGACCGTGGATCATATTTGAAACTTTTTTCCATTCACTGACAATGACGTCATATCGCCACATCTGTTTGGAATGTTTATGTTTACCCCCACTAACGAATACGTATGGACAGTCATTATAATGTACACTGCAGCAAGAGAATCCTCTATCACATAAGAAGGACCTCTTCGAATCACGTGCGTATATTTCCACTCCAGTATTAATGTCTACGACGTCGATGTTTGTCTTCTGTGCTTCCAAACGCGAAAATGCCACGCAAAAGTGGGGGCTAGGCTTTCTAGAGGATGTCGCTTTCAAAACCTTGGCCCTCTCTTCATTTCTATTCGCAATGACGCCTTTGCACGGTTCACAATTTACCACCAAAGACTTTTGGTCAAACTGAGGGTTTTCATCCAAAAATTCGTAACAGTGCGACGTTAGTTGTTGTAGTTCTAACACAGTACTTGTATGAAACGCATAATGAAAATTGGAAGGACTCACTAATACACAACTAAGTTTCTTAGTTTTCAGAAAAGCTGCAATCATATTACGGATCGTTTGTGGTGCATCAGCTAGGAATGCAGCGACTTCACAATCTTTCGAATCCTTGACTTGTGTGACTTCTGCAACTTCTTCTTGCACTCTGCCAGTTAGCAATGCGTCTGCCAACTTATCAATAATGTGTCTGGTGTCTTGTTTCACTGATGTCTGATCCTCTTTCTCCTTAGTTTCAAACAGAGCAGGACTGTGGTTCTGCTGACAGCATTCAGGTGTGCCGGGAACAAACACTTCATCCGCTTCATAACTTTTCTCTATCTCATTCTCTGATACATCTATTCCAGAAAGACTATCCTCATGCTCAAATGATTTAAGGAAATGCATTTTAGTTTCGTCATCTTCGGTTTCACTAGGAGCATAGACTAACGACGCGTAAGGAGGTCGTTTTAAACTATTTTTATACTGCAAACCCTTGGCCTGTTCAGCGAGTACATAATTTCGTAAATCATCCTCTGCCTGGGAAGTTTCTAGCTCTTCTTTAGCATGATTTTCTTGCTTGAGATAATTATCATTCAAGTCGGCGATTTTGTGATTATATTCTCTGTCTCCGTGAATATCAATGGATTCCTCGTCAAGTTCTATCTCTACATGTTCACCAATATTTTCTCCTGTCTTAGAAGAAGGATCATATAGATTTTCTTTTCCATTATCATATGCCTCAGTTAGAGTTTTTATATCTGACGCCTTTTCTTTTTCTTCATGATCAATCGAATCGTGATGTACAAGTGCTGTAACTATAGTTTTTGATCCTTTTGGTTTGTTCTTGATGCCAAAACCGTTTGGCAAGCCATCTGTCTTTAACGTTACCGTTGCTATGCATTTATCATAAGGTGGCGGCTCTTCACTGTTTTGCTTAGGCACGCTTCTCAGAATAAGTGTTGGTTCTTTCTTGGCCTTTGTGGGTTTTCTTTCTTTTATCAATACTTCACATGCACTCATTTTGAACTATTCCTTCACCATGGCTGTTTCCAAATAGGCTAAGATGATCTGCAAAAACACAAATGATATTATCTGAACTGCGTCAAATTAAAACGTGTATTACGAAACATCATGAAAACAAGCCTATATAATTTTGACCCCCTTGAATCCCACTTTTATATAATAAAATTGGGGATTGCAGGGGTAAAAACTATTTTTTTTATTTCTGTTCTAAAATATAGATTGTGGGTACTCGTTAGAACCGCCTCACCGAGGCGGTTCTAACGAGTGCCGACACTATATTTAAAGCCAAAATAAAAAATATCTAAATTTTTCAGCTTAAAATGTTCCTTTTTCCGGCGATAATATTTACAATGTATTTGTATAGGCGTGTTTTCATAATGAACACGCACGTTTGCTAATACGGCGTCTATACTAACATTTTTTCATATAAAATTGTGTGATATTTGTGATATTTTTCTGATTTCTAGTATAAACATAGATTGTGGTTGCCAGCCCTGTAAACCCCCCACTTTTATCCATATAAAATGGGGGTTACAGGGGAGTCCGTTACACGGACTCATTAACCTGAAGGGTATCGGGCACGTGGGCTCAGCGAACTCAAAAATTAGCCTCTGTCCACCCAACGGGAATACAGTATTTCCTGTCTACCACAAGAGAATACTCATTTATTTACTCAATAAGTGCATACTGAAGACTCTGATCAGGCTGTGTGGATACACAGGGTGATCGGAGTATTCGCTGGAATGAGCTATATATAAACAGGAAAATTCCGCTATTAAGACTTCGCCGCGGTAAATTTAACTTTTTTTTTCGGTTTTGGTTTAACGGCTCTTTCAAAATTATTTCACTCATATCGAGCCGATCGTGAATCAGAAAACCGGAGTACCAGGAGAAAAAACCACTTGACCTTCCGTTGCAGAACTTGGCGTCTCACTTGTAACCCCAAAGGTGAGAGACTTAATGATTAAGAGTCAGCGCTCTTACCCGCTAGGCCACGGAGGCCTAAATTTAACATTAATTGTGATTTTAAAAGCTTGTTTAACAGGTTATAGTTATTCTTTCCTTTGTGGTTCCTACACCCGATGTCTTTAAGAGACATCTTTGGGACGGTTCAAAAGTGGTCCTGTTGGTCTTATTAACCACAAAAGGTGGTCTTACTGTATATAGGTCACTGGCTTGGCGCACATTCGCACCATGCAACTCATGCCTTCATGAAAACTCGACCTTTTGTACACAAGATATTAACCCATTTAGTACCAGAAACCCCAAAATGGGTACCCTTGCAAACAGTGCAGGCCCAGATCAGACGCCGCAGAACGCGGCGTCTGATCAGGTCCTACACTGTTTACTTTAAGTTCAGCCATTTACCAAATCAATTTTGAAGAAAACACAACCTGACACCATAAGGAAGATTCCATTTGGTACAAAAAGGGTTAATGTATAATATTTGTAATCTAATACCATCTCGGCATTGTACTCCAAAATCAGCTAGTATCTAAATGACTCTAAGTGTCGATCATAACTTTATTGTTACTATTTCAGTGGGCTTTTTATCTATATACGGCTTTATAAAGTCGGGCAAACCAGCAATAAATCAACACTGCTGCAATAAATGTTAACGAACAGATAAGGTAAGAATTTTGTGACAATTGAAGGATAGTTTTTGCCAGTTCTCCATAAAAACATACGTTGTGGGTATTAATTAGAACCGCCTCTCGCGGTTCTAATGAGTATCCACAACACAGGTTTTTATGGAGAAATAAGGCAACCTATCCTTCACTAATCACAAAATACTTAACCTTTAGGCTTATCTGTTCCGACTTCATGTTCGTGCAACAGCACTATAGGCTTAGGTCGCTGAAACTTAATGTGCATACAAGCCATTTTTGGCCAAAAGCTAACCTCGTTAACCACCTTTTTCGATCGATTGTCATCAACCAAAAGTTACTAAGAACAGTAAATTTTCGTTGTTGATGTCCACGTGACGATCGATAATTTGAACGTTTTTTTTTTTTAACAGTCTAGGAGCCTTGCCGTTGTGACATAAGAGCGCTGTGTGAAAGATACAGTAGAACTTCAATGGCTCGAACTCCAATGGCTCGTTTACCATGGATAAGTCGAACCCGTTCTTAAGTCCGCATGGAATTCCTCCAATTACGATACAGTGGTAATTTAGGAAGATTTTCTTCATTTATCTTGCAAATGTATGCTGTGTGTACTCTTTAGAATCGCCTCGATGAGGCGATTCTAATGAGTACACACAACATACATTTATAATACAGAACACTGAAAAGATATCCACAACTACCTCCAGTATACCTTCTGGTATGGCACTAATAGTATCCCTCTATGGCTCGAACTACCGCTGTCTCGAACAAATTTTCATGGTCCCAAAGAGACTCGAGCCATCAAAGTTCGACTGTAGTTGTTTGTGGTAAAACGTAGACTCGATCCATGTGCTGGGACATTGCCAAATGGTATTCACCCAGATAAGACGCCGCAGAACGCGGCGTCTGGTCAGGGTTTGCACTGGGTTGACTGACAATTGATCTAACAAGAGGCCCATTCGCCACTACGCTCACCAGAGGTCATGTGGTTTATACCATATACAGGCAAGGTGCCCATCTTGGTCATGTGACAATACCACGAATAATGTTTAATTGCCTCACCCCCATAGAGGTTTTTCATGTAATCTGGTTTCAATCAGCAAAGCTCTTATACTGGAGAAGAAGATAAAAATACTGAATCAGAGCCATCCAAGACAAAGGTCAGTAATGACCTTGACCTTTGGAATTGATAAACTTCCATTCAGCTAACTGCAAATATCATTTTTGATGTCACAGCCTTCCAGGCAATCAGAAATATCCACTACTTTGCCATTTTTCCATACAAATGTCTAAGTGACCAAATTTGACCTTGACATAAAACAGGTCAAGGTCAACCAAAGGTCATCATTTGAACAAACTTGGTAAGGCCAGAGTCCCTGATGCTGCATGCCAAGTTTGAAGATCATCGGCCATTCGGTTCTTGAGAAGAAGATTTTTTAAGGTTTTTACCATATATAGGCAAGGCGGCCCATATTGGTCATGTGACCCAGTCCTCACGAACAAATTTTCGTTCCCTCATTCCATAGAAGCTCAACATGTAATTTGGTTTCAACTGGCCCAGTAGTTTAAGTGAAGAAGAAGATAAAAATACTGAATCAGAGCCATCCAAGACAAAGGTCAGTAATGACCTTGACCTTTGGAATTGATAAACTTCCATTCAGCTAACTGCAAATATCATCTTTGATGTCACAACCTACCAGGCAATCAGAAATATCCACTACTTTGCCACTTTTCCATACAAATGCCTAAGTGACCAAATTTGACCTTGACGTAAAACAGGTTAAGGTCAACCTAAGGTCATCATTTGAACACACTTGGTAGGGCCAGAGTCCCTGATGCTGTATACCAAGTTTCTAGATCATCGGCCATTCGGTTCTTGAGAAGAAGATCTTTAAAGGTTTTTAACATATATGGGCATGGCGGCCATATTGGTCATGTGACCCAGTCCTCACGAACAAATTTTCGTTCCCTCATTCCATAGAGGCTCCACATGTAATTTGGTTTCAACTGGCCGAGTAGTTTAAGTGAAGAGGAAGATAAAAATACTGAATCTGAGGCGTCCTGGACACAGGTCGGTAAATGACCTTGAGCTTTGAAACTGATAAACTTCCATTCAGCTGATTGCAAATACCATTTCTGATGCCACTAGCTAACACACAGTCAGAAAAATACATATAGGTCAAGGTCAACCGAAGGTCATCATTTGAACAAACTTGGTAGGGCCCGAGTCCCTGATGCTGCATACCAAGTTTCAAGATCATCGGCCATTCGGTTCTTGAGAAGAAGCTTTTTAAAGGTTTTTAACATATATGGGCATGGCGGCCATATTGGTCATGTGACCCAGTCCTCCCGAACAATTTTTCGTTCCCCCTTCCTATAGAGGCTCCACGTGTAATTTGGTTTCAATTGGCCAAGTAGTTTCAGAGGAGATGTTGTTTGAAAATGTTGACGACGCAGACGCAGACGACGACGACGGACAACTGACCAATGCCTATACTATAAGCTCCCCCAGAGCCTTCGGCTCTGGTGAGCTAAAAATGTGGTTAATACTTTATTTCCTTTATATGATCTCTAGTAGTTCCTACGAACAAACACAATCCATGTTTGCAGAAAAAGTAAGAAAAATATCGCCAAGTCCCCACAAGAAAAACATTGCCATGTTTTGAAACATGACAGAATTCACATGTTACACGTGTGTATCCTCTGCAACACATTATAGCAACAAATAAGGTAAGTATATCCTGTGATAACTGAAGGATAGTTTTCCCTATTTTTCCATATAAACCTATGTTGTGGGTACTCATTAGAACCACCTCCGCAAGGCGGTTCTATTGAATATTCTAATGAATAGCCAGAACATAGGTTTTTTATGGAAAATTAACAAAACTATCCTTCAGTTATCACAAATTACCTTCCTTATCTGTTACCATGCAAATGTTTTTCTTTTCTTTGCGACGTGTTGGGTTTAGAACCATGTTCACACCATGGACTTGATTCGGATCTGTTAAATTCACATCAAAATGAGCCTGTTTAATCTGCATTCAACCTGCAACCTGGCTCAAACTTTTCAATTTCAAGTTACATGATGACGATGATGAAAAAGATGATTATGATGATGATGATGACGATTATGATGATGAGAAGAAGAAACGGTGTTCACTGAATCTATTACCTGTTTTGTTGGCGCTACTGGATTTTGTGTTTAGTAAATCCCTTTTTACTTCTTCAAATTAAATTTGAAAGCACAGAAATATTTTACACCTACATCCACAAAGCAAAATGTTATTTTAGATGTGAACTGATGATACAATTTCGCCTTCGACGCAGTTTCATAAGTATAGCGGTCACTCATGTGTGTCTCGGCAGATATTTACGGCGGAATTTTGTGGTATTATTAAATGATAATAATAGCAAGGAGAAGTTAGTTTGCTTTTCGCTTTACGACTTTCAAAAGTTAGTTTGCGTTTCGCTTTTCGATCACAGGTCTGTTTAATGATGTAACTGTTAGGTGTCTGAGTACATGCGTGTATGAGTGAATGAGTGAGTGAGTGAGTGAGTGGGTGAGTGTGTTTTACGTCAGTCTAACTGCTCATACCATATGCAGATGTTCAGTATGTCACAGATTCTTTTTGTTTTTTGTTTTTCGCTTCTCGATCAAAAGTCTGTTTAATGATGTAACTGTTGAGTGGCTGAGTACATGAGTGATTGAGTAAGTGAGTGGGTAAATGAGTGAGTGAGATTGTTTTACGTCGATCAACTGCTCATGACATATGCAAATGTTCATTATGTCAAAGATTCTTTTTGTTTTTCGCTTTTCGTTTTTCGCTTTTCGATCATAGGTCTGTTTAATGGTGTAACTGTTAGGTGCCTGAGTACATGAGTGAGTGAGTTAGTGAGTGAGTAAGTGAGTGAGTGAGCGTGTTTTACGTCAATCAAACTGCTCATGAACATCTGCATATGGCATGAGCTGTTTGACTGACGTAAAACACTCTCACTCACTCACTCACTCACTCACTCACTCACTCACTCACTCACTCACTCACTCACTCACTCACCCACCCACTCACTCACTCACTCACTCACTCACTCACTCACTCATGTACTCAGCAGTTAACAGTTACATCATTAAACAGATCTATGATCGAAAAGCGAAAAGCGAAAAACAAAAAGCGAAAAACAAAAAGAATCTGTGACATAATGAACATCTGCATATGGCATGAGCAGTCTGAATGCGTTAAACTCACTCACTCACTCAACTCATTCACTCACTCACGTATGTACTCAGACACTTAACAGTTACATCATAAGACAGACCTATGATCGAAAAGCGAAACGCGAAAAACAAAAAGAATCTTTGACATAATGAACATCTGCATATGGCATGAGCAGTTTGATTGACGTAAAACACTCTCACTCACTCACTTACTCACTCACTCATTCACTCACTTATGTACTAAGACACTTAATAGTTACATCATTAAACAGACCTATGATCAAAAAGCGAAAAGCGTAAAGCAAGCTAACTTCTGGAAGTGGAAAAGCGAAAAGCGAAAAGCAAACAAACTTCTGAAAGTCGCAAAGCGAAAAGCAAACTAACTTCTGAAAGTCGAAAAGCGAAAAGCAAACTAACTTCTGAAAGTCGAAAAGCGAAAAGCAATCTAACTACTGAAAGTCAAAAAGCGAAAAGCAAACTAACTTCTGAAAGTCGAAAAGCGAAAAGCAATCTAACTACTGAAAGTCAAAAAGCGAAAAGCAATCTAACTACTGAAAGTCAAAAAGCGAAAAGCAAACTAACTTCTGAAAGTCGAAAAGCGAAAAGCAATCTAACTACTGAAAGTCAAAAAGCGAAAAGCAATCTAACTACTGAAAGTCAAAAAGCGAAAAGCAATCTAACTACTGAAAGTCAAAAAGCGAAAAGCAAACTAACTTCTGAAAGTCGAAAACCGAAAAGCAAATTAACTTCTCCTTGCTGACAATAATGGCATATTTTAATATCTCCAAAACTAAGCTAGCATTTTTTGGATGAACACTTGCGACATTTGCCTCTCCCTGTGACGTCTGAGCACTGTGTTTGTTGAATTTGAGGTTTAACGTCCCCGTCAACACTGTATAGGACATTTTGGAGACGTTGCTTCCAACTTTGTGGGACTTTTACCCGATATTGCCCTGTTCGCTCAATGAAACCAATAGCGTTTTATAAAGTAGCACTGCTTTGCCTTGGCAGGCTTAGATCCTCTAAGCGTTTTACTGTTTACCCGTACTTGTGTGCGGTAGGTTTCAGCGCTGCATGGAAGCATCATGCAGCCCATCTATTTCTTCAAGCCAAACCATTTAGCGCTGTGTAAAAGGAGCTTGTTATCTGTAAAATCTAAACTGGCCTCATGTGTGTGTGTGTGTGTGTGTGAATTCGGGTTTAACGTCGCTTTCAACAATTTTTCAGTCATATCACGACGGCGTCTGGTTGCGACAGGGAACTCAATGCTCACTTTTATAGTGCTGCCTCACTGAAGTATCATGTCCCAGACACATTACATGATACCACACCCAGTCACATTATCCTGACACTGGGTCGACCAGTCCTAGCTCTACCCCGTAAATCTGAGTGTCAAGCGAGGAGAAGCTAGTACCATTTTTAACGACTTTGGTATGTCGCGGCCCGGGATCGAGTCCATGACCCCCCGTTCCCCGGAGCGGACACTCTACCAACTGAGCTATCGGGCCGGTAATCTGGCCTCATGTACTGGGACATATGCAAACAGCGTTAGCCAAGATCAGAAGCCGCTGAACGAAAGCGGTGTCTGATCTGGGTCTACACTGCGCTAGTACAGAAATTAAACGGTTAAACGAGACAGTCACGGCTTAAGTCCCCGTTCTGACTATATTTAGAGACATTCGATCCATCTGTTCTGCCCGTGCTTTGATCTTTGTCTATGTGGGGTCAAAACCTTAAATCAGACTGCTTTTGTTCCTTAGCACCCGTTCAATGCAGAATAATTTAGAACAATGCAAACCAATGCTACCAGACGGAAAACAATATAGAGTGAAATTCCGCTATTAATTAAGATGTAATCCACTTTTAATTGAAAGCTTGTTCGGACAGTTTCAGTCATTCCCCAAATGGGAGACCACCTTTGGGACTGTTCAAAAGAGGTCTTACAGACCACTTTTGAACCGTCCCTAAGGTGGTCTTAATATAGGAGTTCTATATCACAATGGAGCATCCTCCTATTCAGTGTGCAACTTGAAACGTAAACGATGTTCCTTGCGTCATTTTTACAAGAGAGAGACAACTTTCATGACTTCCTTTTCCTGTCACGTGACCTGTCATACGTCATAAATAGAATCTACATTTATAAAGTAATAAGAACTTGCACCGAGGGAGAACCGGCTTCTAGGGACTGAGAAAGACAAAATATTCTGACAAAGTCTTGGGTGGCTGCCTGCGGGAAAGGTGACGTCTGTGGCGTCAAACTGATATTGAGAGGTTGCAGACACAGCACTTTCGTAAGATTATTCTCCCTTGATTCGCCATGTTGGAGACACCAGGCAAATTTTGTGTGCAAATTTATTCATTTTTGACCGATTATCCCTCAGTGATAAAAACACTGATGGTGGTAATATGTGACTGATTGTTTTTACGGGTCACCAGAATAAAGCAATCAAGGTTTATTTATAATTTTCCAAGGGACAAGAAAATTATTTACAAGGAAAGTACATTAAAATTCTGTTTGAAATGTTTTGTTTGTTTGTTTCCAGCAAGAAAGATAACTGTATGTGTGTGACGTCATCCTCAACCTCTCAATTGGCTTACAGTTGAGCCAGGCCTACTGTCCTTGCAGCAGGTAAGGGTTGAGGGGGAGTGTTGTTATTTCTTCTGTTTCTACATTTCCATTCATTTTCATTTTTCTCATCTGTTCCTCATTTTACCGCCTCTACTTTCTCTTCTATCTCTTTTCTCCCTTTCTCTGGGACACGACACAAAATGACCCACAAATGTTCACCCAAACCAATCAATCAATCTGACAGAGTTGCCTGCCCTAAAACGAATTCATTCCCCTGAAACCTGAGACTGGTTATCAAGTAGAAGCCTCCGTGGTGTAGTGGTTATGCTACTCGCCTTATAAACCACGGATCGCAGGGTCGATCCCGGGCTTCTCCCGACTTTCGAAAAAGTCTTTAAACCGAGGTCCCCTCTCCGTATGACCTTAGCTGTTGGTGAGACGTAAAAACCCAAACACTCACTTGATTATCAAGTGAATTGTGATCCAATAAAATTTACAATACAGGTTTATTTACAAAGTAGATAATAATGTATAATCTCTCCCATTGTTTGAACATATATCAGCCCCGCCAAGCGAATTTCTGTCTTCGAGCATTCCGTCATGACAAATTTTAACTGCGCATGCCCAGCCATTCAGAGGGGCCAGGGATATGGCTTTCTGTCTGAAGGTTCCGCTTGATTTACTGCTTGTATGAGCGAGCAGCGAAGGTTCTGGCGAGACTGCGCGAATGCGCAGGCTCGCCTGAACCTTCGCTGCTCGCATAGGCGATAAGTACCAAAATCGCATTACGGGGCCCATATAATATATAAGGAAGTGTCAGTTTAATATACAAAACACAAACAAGACACAGACTCAAACAAAGGTCGGTCAAAAGAGCACAGACAGAATAAACGAAGACGGCAGCTTTTGGAAGATTAAAGGGGTCAAGTCCCTAACAGTCGGTGAATTTTTATTTTGCTGTAAAACTTTTTAGAAGATGCCAATTACAACTACCATTACGCAAACACGCCTATACCAATACATTGCCACCTTTATCGCCGAAAAAATGAAAATTTTATGATGAAAAAATGTGATATTTTTTCTTATTTCTGCTCAAAATATAGATTGTTGGCACTCGTTAGAACCGCCTTATCGAGGCGGTTCTAACGAGTATCCACAACCTATATTTTACAGCAGAAATAAGAAAAATAAGGTTTACCCCCAGAAACCCAAATTTTACTATATAAAAGTGGGGTTCAAGGGGTCAAAATATTGTAGGCGTGTTTTCATGATGATTGCCGCCTGCGTTGCAGACTGAGGCTGTTTGCAACAAAGAAGTAGACATCAAAGCAGATGACAATTGTTGTGATTTGCATTTTAAGGGTTAACCTGAAAAGGAGTGCAATTGTAATGTCGGTTAAGATAGTGACATTTATTCCGCAATTCGTCAGTTGCGCACGCGAGGTTGACAGAAATTACTTCGGGCGGTCCTTGCTCAAAGGTAAAACAGCGCTTTTATGGCATGTAATAATTTGTTTATTCCTGATGAACTTTGGTCTAGCGACAAGATGCACATTTTTCATATGCGCAACCTGTCATACCTGATAAACGTTTTTCGCACCTGTTCTCCTTCAGGAAAAGAAAGAAAGACAAACCAGAAGCCCAATGGTTCTGAACCGCTGACCTGAGTGCTGAGTGTATGCGGAGTCAATTTGTTTGAAGGGTTTTTATCGTGGCAGCCATCTTGTTTTTTTGTTTGATTTGAGGTTTAACGTCCCAGTAAACACTATAAAAGTCATTTTAGAGACGTTGCTTCCAAATTTGTGGGACTTTTCCCAACACTGAGATGAAATGATATCTCAAGCCCTGCCACCCAATGAAACCAATGGGGTTTATAAGCATGGACGGTCCGACTCGCACCACTTTGCCTGGACAGGCAAACATCCTCTAAACGGTTTACCAGTACTCGTGTGCGGGTCGGTTTCAGCTCTGCGTGGACGCATGATCATGCAGCCATCTTTTTATTCAAGCCCCGAGGGGTGGCACCTAAACCATGTTCTTCTCATTAAGGATTCATATGCCGGAAATTGGGCTTAAATGTATCCAGCTGTTTTTTTTTTCTAGTTTATTTTGAAATCTGAGTGACCCTAGACCATGGTCAATGAGTAATTTTGACCTTTGGTGCTCAAGCAGTTTCATTAATAGCGGACTGTATCTACATAAACCATCTAAATTCACAGGCAACATGATGTGGCGTTTGCTCTGGGTCTGGCCTGTTTGCCTATCAAGAACCAGCCATGTAAACGTTTTTCCGGGGTTTAACACTTTTTGTACCTGAGACCCCAAAACGGGTACTTAGCAAACAGTGCAGGCCCAAATCAGACACCACAGAATGCGGCGCCTGATCAGCGCCTACACTGTTTGCAAATTGTTTAGCGAATGTTGAGCCATTTTCCAAATAAATTTTGAAGAAAAAAAAAAAAAAAACACACACACACACAAACACAACCTGACACCCCTTAATTTTGAAATGCACTCCTGCTATATATATAAGTTCATTTCGGTACAAAAAGGGTTAAGGGTGTCATTTTGTCTCTCTGAGAATGTTAAAGACTTATAACCCCTGGCAAGGATTATCTCCCTTGCTTGAAAAGATTTATTTGACGAAGTTTAAAACTATTTTGTGTATCCGGGTTTCATGTGAATGTTTGTAACAAATCCGCTTTCTCCCACTTCCTCTTTTCAAAGAAAAAAAAAAACATGAAAAAATATAGAGGATCTTACATGAGTGTTCATGTATAATTGAATTGATTAAACGAGTTGAAGGAAAAATAAAAGGCGAGGTTTTGTCGAGCATATTATCCCTTTTCCTCAACTCGTTTAATGAATTCAATAAAACATGAACACGAATGCAACATTCTATTTATCATATGACATCTAAAACGTATTTTATTCACGATCATATTTACAACAAGATGTGTTTGTGAAACACGAATATGTCCCCGGGCAAGGTCATTTTTTATTCAAAGGTGCTCAAAGTTCAAGATTTTTGTTTGTGTGGGAAGCCCTTGACACAAGAAACTTACATGCCAAATATGAAAGCTCTATCTTAAACGGTTCAAAAGTTATGAACAATAGTATTTTTTCTTTAAAGTAGGTCAAGGTCACACAGGTCAAAAAAAAAATTGCATAAATGTAAAGCTATTGTCACAAGGAACCTACATGCCAAATTAAGGCTCTATCTTAAACGGTTCAAAAGTTATGAACAAATTTATTTTTTCTTTTAAGTAGGTCAAAGGTCAAGGTCATGGTCCAAACATTTTGCATGTATGAAAAGCTCTTATCACGGGGAACCAACATGCCAAATATGAAAGCTCTATCCCAAACGGTTTGAAAGTTATGACCAAAAATGTTTATTTTTTTAAGTAGGTCAAAGGTCAAGGTCACAGGTCAAAATTTTTGCATGAATGTAAAGCGTTTGTCAAAAGGAACCTACATGCTTAATATGAAGGCTGTATCTCAAACGGTTAAGAAGTTATGACCAATATTAAATTTTTCTTTTATGTAGGTCAAAGGTCAAGGTCACAGGTCAAATTCTTTTGTGTGAATGTAAAGCTATTGTCACAAGGAACCTACACGCAAAATATGAAGGCTCTATCTCAAACCATTCAAAAGTTATGACCAAAAAACTATTTTTTTTTATTTTAAGTAGGTCAAAGGTCAAGGTCAAGGTCAAGGTCACAGGTCAAAATTTTCGACATGAATGTAAAGCTTTTGTCACAAGGAACATACATGCTAAATATCAAGGCTGTATCTCAAACGGTTCAAAAGTTATGACCAATGTTAACTTTTTCTTTTATGTAGGTCAAAGGTCAAGGTCAATGCCACAGGTCAAAATTTTTTGTGTGAATGTAAAGCTCTTGATACAAGAAAGCTATATGCAAAATATGAAGGCTCTATCTCAAACCATTCAAAAGTTATGACCAAAATACTATTTTTTATTTTAAGTAGGTCAAAGGTCAAGGTCAAGGTCACAGGTCAAAATTTTTGACATGAATGTAAAGCTTTTGTCACAAGGAACATACATGCTGTATCTCAAACGGTTCAAAAGTTATGACCAATGTAAACTTTTTCTTTTATGTAGGTCAAAGGTCAAGGTTAAGGTCACAGGTCAAAATTTTTTGTGTGAATGTAAAGCTCTTGATACAAGGAAGCTATATGCAAAATATGAAGGCTCTATCTCTAACGGTTCAAAAGTTATGACCAAAATGTTATTTTTTTTTATTTTAAGTAGGTCAAAGGTCAAGGTCACAGGTCAAAATTTTTTGCATGAATGTAAAGCTTTTGTCACAAGGAACATACATGCTAAATATGAAGGCTGTATCTCAAACGGTTCAAAAGTTATGACCAATGTTATCTTTTTCTTTTATGTAGGTCAAAGGTCAAGGTCAAGGTCACAGGTCAAATTTTTTTGCATGAATGTGAAGGTCTTGTCACAAGGAACCTTCAGGCCAAATATGAAAGCTCTATCTCAAACGGTTCAAAAGTTATGGCCAACGTTAAAGTTGTCCACGTACAAACCAACAAACCAACAAACCCACAAACAGACAGGGCAAAAACAATATGTCCCCGCTATCGCTACCGGGGACATAAAAAGTCAATATTCCACCATAAGTAAACGCGGCGTCGTTAAGGACATCGTAGCCTACATATAACGTTAACGGGCGTTCATATTTAATCCACTAGTAAATTACGGAATCCATTACATAGTGTTTATTTGGTTGTTTTGATCGATTACGGGGAAATAATTTATCAGTGTTCTAAGGCTTCCGAGTAATAAACCGAGTGAGCGATAGCGAACGAGTTTTTTACAGGAAAGCCTTAGAATACGAGTGAATTATTTCTCCGTTATCAATCCAAACAACAAAATAAACTATTACATTTCAATTCGTGTTTTACCTTTGGATTTTCAAATTCAACCGTTCTGATTTCCTACTTAAATAGTTTCAGTCAGGGTATGGATTTCAGGGGGCGTGGTTTAGTATGAACATCAGTCGCCATCTTGTTTTAATTTCAATGCAAAAATTTTCCTGTGCTTAAAATACAGATACATCAATGTCATGAAAGTGGAACTATATTGTCGAGTAAATCATACTTTATCTTCGTGTTGCAGGTCTTTCCTCAACAACGTCAAATATTTACATTTCCAGTGTAAAGTCTAATGTAAACCTATAGAAAACAACTGCGTTCATACTTCCATGAACGCATCGAATCGCATGATTTTAAGTGACGTCATTCTAAACCATTGTTCTCTACGGGCGTTGATGACGTCATCGCTGCTCCGCTCGTTGAAGAAAAACAGCGTGTAAATGTTTTTCAACTTTGAAAATTTGCCCTACAAGCATTTTTTTTTTCGCCCAGGGATGAGAGGCAAATAATGTAAATATAAAAAATAAACTTAATTTTTCTGCTTTTCATGAAAGTATGAACGACAGTGGGTCGCTAGCAAAGTTTACATGAACCCCTTCGGGGTTTATTTACTTTGCACGCGACCCACTGCGTTCATACTTCCATGAACTGCAGAAAAATAAAATTCATTTCTTAAATGGACGCGAAAATTGAAGTCTGATTTTTATGATTTTATCAGATTTTCCGCCAAACGTCATGTTGTTATAAACTATGTCAGCAACGTCGCTTAGCAATTATGACTTCAAAACGTTCGAAATGAAATAATACTTTATAATTCACTGAGAAATCTCAGTAAATCACTACTGAAAATGTAATGAATGACGTTATTATATCCGCACTTTTCGAAGAAAATTCGGGTATACTGTAATCGGTCCCGTCCGCCAGTCCGTCCGTCAGTCCGTCAGTAAGTCCGTCCGTCAGTCAGTGCACATTTCCTCGTAACGCGAACTCCTACACCGGTCGTCGGATGATGTTCATATTTGACAGGATGATTGCCTGGGATGTGTAGATTACACATAAGGTTTCGGATGCTGGCTGTGACCTCCGGGGTCAAAGGTCAGGGTCAAAATTGCGGATATTTGCGATTGGCCCCCAATCGACTTTGCTCTAGTTACACTCTAGGACGCGACGTCATATGATTTTGTTTGTTTGTTTGATTTGAGGTTTAACATTCCCGTCAACACTGAAAAGGTCATTTGGAGACGTTGCTTCAAATTTTGTGGGACTTTTACTCGACATTGAGATGAAATGACACCTGTTAAAACCAATAGGGTTTATAAGCATGGACAGTCCGACAATCGCACCGCTTTGCCTGGGCAGGCGTAGATCCTCTAAGTGGTTTACCAGTAGTCGTGTGCGAGTCGGTTTCAGCTCTGCGTGGAAGCATCATGCAGCCCATCTATTTCTTCAAGCCCCGATGGGCGAGGGCCGGCGATGTCATATGATAAAAATAAATAGATAATAATAAAAAAGAAGGCCTAGAGGTTAGATGGGCTTTATTCACTCAACCGAGTCATTTCTAGCCTCTACAGTCCAGAGGAAATATGACAAGGTGACTTAGTTTTCGATGTCACACGGCCAATATCAAATCCTGGTCGAGATATTATCAAAAACATTCTGGTAAGATTCGTAAAGATTAGTTCAAAACTGGCTTCTGGACATGCTGGAGAGCACATAAAATTTCTATGAGCTCTGGCCTAGTAACCTTGGTTTTGACCCAATCTAATCCATAAATTTTATTTGAAAACATATTCATATTCGAACTTGATTGAGATATCATCAAGACAAACATTCTGTTTGTTTGTTTCGTTTATATTGGATTTTAACGGCACAGTCGACATTATTTAGGTCATTTTTGAGCCGGTAAGTTTACCTATCCACAATTTTCCTGCACAGGCTTACATTACGAAAGCACGCTTATACTTAACATTATAACCCTTATCACTGACAAAAAGAAACTTTTAATATGAAAAATTGTGATATTTTTCTTATTTCTGTTCAAAATATAGATTGATGGTACTCGTTAGAACCGCCTCACTGAGGCGGTTCTAACGAGTACCCACAATCTATACTTTAGAACAGAAATAAGAGAAATACGGTTTACCCCTATAAACCCCAGTTTTACTGGTTCAAATTTATATAGGCGTGTTTTCGTGATATAAGTAAGCGGTTACCCAGTGCAATGCACATTCTTTCGCCAGAAACTGAAAACTGTCCCTCTTGAATCAGCAGAAGGGAGAGACGGTTCTAAAGATACTAATTGACTAATAAAGTCCATCGGTCATGCTTAAGTGGATGATTTATACGACCTAGATAATTAGTACATGGGTCTATTTACACTCATATCAGCACAATACAAATTGCCATGTGTTGATCGTATGATAAGGTATTAAACTGAATGAGTTTTTGCCAATTCTCTGTTAAAACCTATGTTGTGGGGTACGCGGTTCTAATGAGTAAAAACAACATAGGTTTATATGGATAAATATATGGATAAATAAGGACCCCCCCCCCCTCCCCAACACACACCCTTTACTTGGCCCCGCCCATCGGGACTTGAAGAAATAGATGGGCTGCATGATGCTTCCACGCAGAGCTGAAACCGACCGCACACTGGTTAACCGCTTTAATATTAGAGGATCTAAGCCTGCCGATGCAAAGCGGTGTGAGTCCTATAAACATTTTGGTTTCATTGGGCGACAGGGCTTGAGATGTCATTTCATCTCAGTATCAGGTAAAAGTCCAAAAATTGGAAGCAACTTCCCAGAATGTTATATACAGTGTTGACGAGGACGTTAAACCTCAAATCAAACAAACAAACAAACACACCCTTTACCTTTTTGGTCGATTGTCAATCGATCGGAATCAATCGACCCGAAGTTACTAAGCTGGGGCCAGTTGTTCAAAGCATCGTTAGCTTAACGAGCTCGTTAATGGTCATATTGTTAATTGTTCTAGCAAGTTTCATACTTAAATTTTTGGTGTATTTGCTGAAAAAATGTGAGCAGCTTTTGCAGATGCAAAAGCTGCTCACATTTTTTCAGCAATATTTTTAGCATATTTGCCATATTTAATGATCAAAATTTTAACGATACGTTAACTAACGAGGTCGTTAGTTTTGAACAACTGGCCCCTGATATCCATGTGACTAACAGTAAAATTTGTAAGAAATCCAGGCAACATCGCCCTATTGAGTATTCCTGTTTTTGAGATCAGAGTTTGTGTAGACTCATCTCATGTACTGGGTTTACCAAACAGTGTAGAGCCGGATCTGATTGTGCCTGGTCATGGTCCAAACAAGTCATTAAAGTGTGATGTCTTGTCTCAGCTTAAGCTACACTCGGTGCATCTTCGCGAGCCAAGGGTACGAAGTCCACTACGTTCAGGGATTTTCCTAGTGCAAATTTGGGGCCGGTAATCGGCCCCTTGTTTTCCTAATTTAGAGACAGATACTCCCCAATTTTACAACAAATTTCCCAATTTCTGATTTTGTGCTTCATTTTGATTAAAATTTCATGCAAATCGAACCAAAATTGATAAAATTACAGCTGATTTAAATTCCCAATTTTAAATCCAAGCGAGCTTTTTTCCCAAACCAAGCGGCCCCTGGCCCCTGATTATGAAGGGTAGTAAAATCCCTGACGTTCCTTACGCACGTAAGGAACGTAGTGGACTTAGTACCCTTGGCTCGCGAAGATGCACTCAGTGGTAATAAACCCAACAGGGCTCCTAAGGAACAAATTCTTTCCTTTAAGAGTAGACCCTTTTTCAGTGAGATAGGGCTTATAGAGAAGCAAACGGAGAGTCCCGAAAGTTGTCTCCATTTGAAAAAATGGCGAAATAAAATTCTGCCAGCTGTTCCTACTGGGGTTTACATAGGTGTATACATTATTCCAGATGTAAATTGCGGGTACTAGTTACAGCCTCATCTGGGCGATTCTATCATGTACCCACAATCTAGGGGTTTCTTTCTTTTGATCCGAAAGGGATCTCAAATTATTTAAAACCATTTTTGTCCACACCATACAGTCGACATACCATCACGAAAACAAGCCTATATAATTTTGACCCCCTTGAACCCCACTTATATATAGGAAAACTGGGGTTTACAGGGGTAAACCTTATTTTTCTTATTTCTGCTCTAAAATACAGATTGCGGGTACTTGTTAGAACCGCCTCAATGAGGCGGTTCTAACGAACACCCACAATCTATATTTTGAGCAGAAATAAGAAAAGGATCACAATTTTTCATCTCAAAACTTTCATTTTTTCTGCGATAAAGGTTACAATGTATTTGTATAGGCATGTTTTCGTAATGCCTTTTGTTATGTTGCCATTCACAGTAAGGTAAGTATTTTGTGATAATAGGATGATAGTTTAACTATCCTTCGGCGAGGCGGTTCTAATGAATACCCACAACACAGGTTTCAAGAAGAATTGACAAGAACTATCCTTTCTTTCTTCTTTCTTTCTTCCAATTTCGCCTTAACCGCAGGAGGGGACACAGTCGGTGCACATGTATACTATATAAACTCAAGTTTTGCAGGATGAAAGCCTACACAGTAACCATGTAATTACGGTATAGTGGAGGGGGAGGGGGGGGGGGGGCTCCAGTTAACGTCCCGATCCGACAGACGGCGCACTTTATGACATTCATCGCTGCAAATAAAGTCAATGGAGCGTGTTCGGACACCGATATAATCACCGCCGCCGGGGATCGAACCTGGGGCTTCTAGCATCAGAGGCAAGTGCACTAACCACTGAACTATCACGCTCCAATTATCACAAAATACTTGACAGGACCTTCAGAATCATCAGAATTATTACTGGTGACACGTCAAATGGCATTCGTACACCAGGACCTGTGTCCCTAGCTCTAACCAAAGAGGTAAATTTAGCTACACAATCATCAGCACCTTCAGCTGCCGAAATAATCGAATCGGGAAGGGCATTCCAACCTTGATGAGCATGAAACGGCGATTTCTATACAGAGGACCCGCGTTATAACGACATTCGTTATAACGGCGAAACTCTTTATAACGACATTTTCAATGGAATTAATTCTTAGCTCAAGGTTAAGCCTCAATTCCGAGCGGCTTGGGCTTCCCTCGGGTTGGAAATGCCCAAATTAAATCCATAGTCATGAAAGGTTCTTGTAATTTAATACTCCAAAAAACTAATGTTATAGATATTTGTTAGAATCGCCTTTCCGTGGCGATTCTAAAAAATGTCTATAACATTTGTTTCTTGGAGTAATTATGTGGCAAAGACCTTTTTATAACCTAACATAATCCTACGGCAAATTCATTATAACGGTAGAAGCCCCGTGGTGTAGTGGTTACGCCAGGCTTCTCCACACTTTCGGATGAGTCTTTAAACCGAGGTCCCGTCTCCGTATGACCTTAGCTGTTGGTGGGATGTAAAACTCAAACACTCACTCAGTCACTCACTCATTATAACGGCACAATAATAAGGAACATGAAACGGCATGAAACGGCGATTTCTATATATAGGTGAGTCTGAAAAAGCAATTCGAACAAGTAAGTGTTCAACTTTCAGATTCACCTCCTTATCTAAATCGCCTCATGGGGCCTAGTTTCTTGCTACGCAAATTAGCAAACTTAAGATGGTCAGAGTGCCTGAGGGACGTTTGCCAAAGAAAATTATCTATGGAGAACTTGGTTGAGGCAACACTGTATATGTACATGTATATGTATACGTTGCTCCCAATTTCGTGGGACTACTGAGATGAAATGACATCTCAAGCCCTGTCGCCCAATGAAACAAATAGGGTTTATAAGCATGGACGGTCCGACTCGCACCGCTTTGCCTGGGCAGGCTCAGATCCCCTAAGCGGTTAACCAGTACTCGTGTGCGGGTCGGTTTCAGCTCTGCGTGGAAGCAACATGCAGTCCGTCTATTTCTTCCAGCCCCGATGGGCGGGGACCACTCTATGGAGAAATAAAAATGGCCGCAATGTGCAAACGATCTCAAAGCAGTCAGAAGAAGCGCTACATGGACGCCCTCAAAGCCTCCCCCAGAGCCTTCAACAATCCAACAGAGTCGAAGGAAAAAATTGCACAGGACAGGTATCATTCAGAAGGGGTGCCGCAAATAGAATCAGTAAAGCTGAGCAGAACTGCGCAGGGCGCATATCCACAGCTAAAGAATCACCAACAGAGCTGTCAAAGACACTTCTGAGCTAGAATTGGTCTCACCAGCCATCTTAAAACAGACAAACAGTAACGTTTCTCACATATGATTAAGACTGGTCATTGACGAACTTTATTAGTTTCTTACTCATAAAACTGTGATCGTTTACAGACTCGCCTGATGGGGCCAAGTTACATGCTAGTCGACATGATTTGATTTTGATTGATTTGTGGTTTAACGTCCCCGTCAACACTGTATAGGTCATTTTGGAGACGTTGCCTCCAATTTTGTGGGACTTTTACGCGACATTGAGATGAAATGACATCCCAAGCCCTGTCACCCAATGAAACCAATAGGGTTTATAAGCATGGATGGTCTGACTTGCACCACTTTGCCTGGGTAGGCTTAGATCCCTTGCGCGGTTGACCAGTACTCGTGTGCTGGCCGGATTCAGCTCTGCGTGGAAGCATCAAGTAGCCGCCAAAATTTCTTCAAGCCCCTATGGGCGGGGGCCAATATAAGCATGGACGGGCCAACTCGCAGCAATTTTCCTTCCGTTCTAAACAGATTACCAGTTCCCATGTGCGGTCAGTATCAGCTCTGCGTGGAAGGTTCGTGCAGCCCAATCTATTTCTCCAAGCCCCAATTGGCGGGGCGTCAAACCTCAAACAAACAAAAGACATCAAGTCCTCATGGTAGATGTATAATTTGTCACAATGTGTAAAAGAAACATTCTGAAATGTAAATACTTCCTGATGTTGTGGATACTTGTTAGAATCGCCTCATGGAGTACCCACAAAAACATACGTAGTCGACTATTACTGTTCATTCTACTTTATGAACCCTGACTTCACAACACCCAACAGACCAAGTAAGGTATTTTGTGATAACTGAAGGATAGTTTTCCTTATTTCTCCATATAAACCTATGTTGTGGGTATTCATTAGAACCGCCTCACTGAGGCGGTTCTAATGAACACCCACAACGTAGGTTTTATGGAGAACCGAAAAAATAACTATCATTCAACTATCGCGCCTTTCAGCCACAAAAATGTTAACAAAGGGACACAAAAGAGTAAACGTAAACTTACAGTAAAAGGGCCAGAAAAAGATCCCACTAAAACTGGCGAAACTTTTGATTTATCCACAGTATTAAAATAACGGATCTCAAAGTTAAAAATATCACACAAGTGTTACTAAAACTGTAAAATGTGCATTCTGTTTTTCTTTCTCAATACGCACACACAATCCTATGTCAAATATGTTTATTATATAGCGAGACTGCTGACTAACTATGTGTACAGTGGGTGGTCAAAAGGTCACCTAAAATACTGCTCAGCCATATGGGCCAGTTATTTTTAGAGAGAGAGAGAGAGAGAGAGGGCTAGTACACGGGTGGGGTGGGGGATGATTTGGAAAACTAGTCATGCAGTCTTTGGCTTAAGATTCGCCCCTGTAACCCCCACGCCTTTTTCAAAGTCTGCGTATGGGTCTGGTCTATAGTAGGTTATGTCGCGGTGCCCTCAACCCCCCCCCCCCCCCCCACACACACACAAACCCTTTATGTACTGGGTACTGGAAAAAGATTTACAGATGTGTGTGTGTGGGGGGGAGAGAGAGAGAGAGAGAGAGAGAGAGAGAGAGAGAGAGAGAGAGAGAGAGAGAGAGAGAGAGAGAGAGTGTGTGTGTGTGTGTTTTACGTCTCACCAACAGCTAAGGTCTCGGTTTAAAGACTCATCCGAAAGTCTGGGGCAAACAAACAGCAGCAGCAACATCATCACCATCATCATCAACAACAGCAACAACAACAACGACGACAACAATAACAACAACAAAGACGTACGTCGATAGCAAAAGCATCTACGGTATGCACTAACTTCTGACATTTTTGAATGCCAAGAATTATTTATTATACTTTCTATTTACGAAAGTGAAGGCATAATATGTGAACCATTTAGAAAAACCATTTATACTCAAACATGGCAACCCAAGTACGCACAAGTAAACACAGCTCGACTCTCGGATCTGGGTTTTAGAACTTCTAAAATCGTAGCAAAATGCAGCCTGTCACAGATTCTGTTCAGAATGCGCTTGTGGGCGCAATTTTGTCGAGTTTGGTACGCGCTGTTTTGTAGGGTTTTGTTACATACCGACACTACAGGAGCTGTTTCTTACGTAACAATATGTATAATCAGTAAATAGGATATAATTGCACTGCATCGCGAGAAATCCTATCTGAGGGCACTGGTGGTTGCGAAATGATAATTGTGGAAAGCAGCGAATGCTCTGATCAGGCTGTGCATCAGGGGTTTGCTGGTAGTGTATTGTTATTAGCTCCAGAAAAGGATTTTTTTTAATTTTCTTCCTGAAAAAATATATTGTGGGTAATTAGGCCCCCGCCCATCGGGGCCTGAAGAAATAGATCGGGCTGCATATGACGCTTAACCGGCCGCACATGAGTACAGGTAAACCGCCTAGAGGTTCTAAGCCTACCCGTGCATGTAAACCCTTATGCCAATTCATCGCAATGTCTGGTAAAATGCCCATAAAATTGGAAGCAATGTCTCTTAAATTACCTATACAGTGTTGACAGGGACGTTAAACATAAAATCGATAGGTTGTGGGTACTTGTTAGAATCGCCTCATCGAGGCGATTCTAAGAAGTACCCACAACATATTCGTACTTCTGAAAATAAATAAGGATAATTATCCCTTAATTATCATTGTAACGGCCCCCGCCCATAGGGGCTTTCAGAAATATATAGGCTGTATGATGCTGCCACGCAGAGCTGAGTCCGGCCCGCACACTAGTACTGGTAAACCGCTTAGAGGATCTAAGCCTGTCCAGGAACCGCGGTGCGAGACGGACCGTCCATGCTTATAAACCCTATAGTATTGGTTTCATTGGGCAACAGGGCTTGAGATGTCATTTCATCTCAATGTCGGGTAAAAGTCTCACAAATTGGAAGCAACGTCTCCAAAATGACCTTTACAGTGTTGACGGGGACGTTAAACCTCAAATCAAATTATCATTGTAACGCCTCCATATCTGGCCCCAGACTGGTGCTACTGACGAGCTACTGAGCTGAGCTCCATTTCAGCTGTGAAAAGCGAACATGTGTTTTCGAAAATCAAATCAGCCTGAGCATGCGCACAGTCTGACCAGTCGAAGACTCGGATCAGCCTGTGCACCCATATAGTCTAACCAGAGACTTCTCTTGCTGCATGAAGGAGCATAGGGCCCTTAGCTATCCTTAGAGCGGACAACGAAGTCTCTGATCAGACTGCGCTGATGCTCAGGCTGATCTGGGTCTTTGTTTGGCGCACATGTCTTGTTGAAGGTTTTGTCATGCGCTGGCTCAAATGATAATTGTGCAAAAGGCGTCTTAACTTGCGTTTAGTTTGAAGTTTATTGTGAATTAAGCGTTGTAACTAGGGTTTGAAGTTTTTAAACTGTCGTTTGAAGCTGCAGGTTTCTCAAATACATGTATATTGAAACCCCACTTTGAAAGTTGAAACCATAGTTTAAAGAATTATTGTGTCGTTTTGCTTTGAAACCATAGTTTGAAGCTTTTAAACCCTAGTTTGAAAACTTCAAAACGGGCTTTAAAAGTCAAACCATAGTTTGAAGATTTATTGTGCAATTGGCTTAACATAGGTGCGCTGGCTGATCCGACGATATATTTTGACAATATGTGGCTCATTTAACCAAAACAGTCTGGAATCTTCCACCATATGTATAGAAATCCATTTCAATATTTGGGAGTGTCTGGCTGTGTTATCATTGAAATTTATTTGGAATATGGCTGAACCTTTTGCAAACAGTATAGGCACTGTTCTGCGAAGTTTGAGAAGCCTCCGTGGTGTAGTGGTTGCGCTACTCAACTTGTAAACCAGGGGTCGCAGGATCGATCCCGGGCTTCTCCAGACTTTCGGATGAGTCTCTAAACCGAGGTCCCGTCTTCGTATGACCTTAGCTGTTGGTGGGACGTTAAACTCAAAAACTCACTCACTCTGCGAAGTTTGATCTGGGGCTACACCGTTTGTCAATATCCCGTTTTGTGGGTTGCGTTTTCCCGTACAAAATGGGTTCATGTCTGTATGTATTGTCTGAATTGTGCAGCACAAAATGCACTATTGGTAAGCACAAGACGTGACATTGCATACAATAAGAAGATATGAATATAAACAATAATCAAAAGCATGGCGAAAAATGTGACGCGAAAACTATTTAAGAAATGAATTTTATTTTTCTGCTGTTTATGAAAGTATGAACGCAGTGGGTCGCGTGCAAAGTAAATGAACCCTTAAGGGTTTCATGTAAACTTTGCTAGCGACCCGCTGTCGTTCACATTTTCATGAAAGGCAGAAAAATAAAGTTATTTTTTATATTTTATATTCTTTGCCTATCATCACTGGGCGAACAAAATGATTATATGCAAATTTTTAAAGCTGAAAAACATTTACACGCTGTTTTTAAACACAGAGCGGGACAGCGTTGACATTAGTAACGCCCGTAGAGAATCATAGTTTAGACTGACGCAACTTGGCGCCACTGAAAATCATACGACTCGTTACAATCATGGAAGTATGAACTACATTGTGTGCTGTATAGGTCTACATTACACTGGAAATAGAGGATGTTACATGAGTTCTCATGTATTTTTGAATTTATTAAACGAGTTGAGGAAAAGGGATAAAATGCGAGGCTTATCCCTTTTCCTCAACGAGTTTAATAAATTCAATAAGACATGAGCACGAATGCAAGATTCTATTTATCATATGAGATTTATAACGCATTTTATTCACATTTGTTTACAAAAACATCAATATTCCGACATTAGTAAACACGACGTCGTTAAGGACGTCGTACATGTAACGTTACGGGACTTATCTACCTAATTTGCATATTTAGTCCGTTGGTGGATTATCGAAAATATTAAATGGCGTTATTACACTCTCAGACGCGACGTCATATGATAAATGTAAATATTGCATTCTGGTTCTTTAACTCTTTTTTTACCAAATGGAATCTTCGTCCTTTTAGCAACAAATAAGCTATTTTGTGATAAATGAAGGACGGGTTTTGTCACTTCTCCATAACTTGAAAAACTATGTTGTGGGTATTCATTAGTACCGCCTCGCCGAGGCCTCGAAGTGGCAGTCGAGCCGAAGTTGGTCCACTGTTTTGTGCTGGTTGGCCACGGAATATCTTGAACTGCATTGCGGTACAAGGTGGCTTTTATAAACTTATTGTGAAGGAACAGGTACAGGTTGGCTTTTATAAACTTATTGTGAAAGAAAGATCTAGAATATGAAGGAATAACAATATCTGGTACACATTTTGTTTCAAGTAAAATCTAGAAATCTCTAGATCACATTATATTTAGCATATGAGCAAGTTCCTTTTTACAGGGTTCTAGATTTTCCACCACGAAAGCATGCAAATACAAATACATTGAAAATTTTACCCCCTCTGCTCTGACGCATCATGCACCCGAGACTATTACTCCAGGAACGTACCCATCATGTATAGGAGTGCTATCTTTCACAGTTGTGAAAAAAAAAAAAAAAAAAAAAAATTCTAAAGACATTTTTTATTCCTGCCTTGAACATAGATTCTATGTACACAAGGTTTCATTTCCTCATTGAGGCGGTTCTAACGAGTACCCACAGTCTATGTTTTTGAGCAAATAAGAAAATTATGTATACCACTGTAAACGCCACGTTTTTCTATTTAAAGTGGATTATATGGGGGTTTCATTTCATGGACTTGTGAATGTGATACATTAACTTATGTGGGAAAGCCCTTATTGCTTAAACAAGCCTATTCCGAATTTTCTGTCATACAGAACAAATATGCATAGGTATGTTCGGACCCTGCCCACGAAAAAGGACAGGAATCGTTTCAACGCCTGCCGAGTTGATGTCGTAGATCCTGCGGCCCTGTGCTGATGGAGATGGTGTGGATCCGATGACCGGCCCATGATGATTTTTTTTTTTTTGAGGTGGGGGTGGAGGGTTGTTACGGTCCTTTCAAGATTATTTCACTTACATCGAGCCGATCATTAATCGGGACTGTGCGAAAACCGGAGTACCAGCCGGAGAAAACCACCTGACCTTCCGTTGCAGAACTTGGCGTCTCACATTTGACCCGAGCAAGACTCGATCCCCGCGCCCCTCCCCCACCCCATCCCCACCCTCAGAACAAGATTTCTATAAATAAATATATAAAGTAAAACGTTGATTCAATCGTGACCTTCCCTTTACTGGCAAACATTTATGTCAAATGACTTTTAACCATATCCTGTATTAAAGATTGCTGAAGCGTTTGACTTATGAAATAATTTATAACCATTTCACTTGAAGGGAAACCGCATTTGCCAATGGACTTGGATTATTTATCCAATTGGATAATTATTATTTTTGGTGTTATATGAGTTTCTAATTTCATTTCCTCTGGTGAATAGGTCGCGAAGACCAATGACCTGATGCAATACAAGACAATTTATTTCAGAGTTAACGTCCCCGGCAACACTGTATAGGTCATTTTGGAGATGTTGCTAACAATTTTGTGGGACTTTTACCCGACATTGAGATGAAATGACATCTCAAGCCTTGTCGCCCAATGAAACCAATAGGGTTTATAACGACTCGCTCCGCTTTGCCTAGGCAGAAGCGGTTTACCAGTACTTTTGTGCGGTCGGATTCAGCTCTGCGTGGAAGCATCATGCAGCCCATCCATTTCTTCAAGCCCCGATGGGCTTCACAAGCAGTCCCTACTTACACTGTCAATCATGGCCCACGGCGACGAGAAAAACTACATTTGAAAATGTCGTTTGCTTATGTCGTCTGCTGATTGTGTTTGAAAACATATATTTTTTGCATACAGGCAGACAGTGTGGGCACAGATCAGACTGCTCCAACAGGAGCAGTCTGATCTGGGCCCACACTGTTTGCCAAAAGTACTTTTTAAGTAACCGGCAGACGACAATTGTCATATATACTTACAGAACAAAATTGCTCCTCTAGATTGAATTCTTTTCTTTAAGAGTAGAACCCTTGACTCATTATCAGACCTTAACCCTTGTCCTGCCGAATATATTAATTTAGTCACACTAATTGCCGACTACATGTAGCAACCAATCAAATTACTTGACATCCTATATATCCGTTTACAGACTGTATGACAAATAGCGTACAGATTCAGGGTCAGATGGCTTCTTCATCTGATCTGGATTTATTCTGTCTGTTAAGTAGGGGTTGTCGTGTTCAGCAGACAATCTGCCTATTGCATGCTGGAAACCCCTAAAAGGGTATCTTGGAAAACAGTGCAGGCCCAGATCAGACGCCGCAGAACGTCTGATCAGGGCCTGCACTATTTGCTAACAGATTGTTCCATCAAAAATAAATTAACACGAAAACATAAGACTACCACCACTTATATGACAAATGGACTTGTCGGAAGAGTCCACTAGTATACAATGGGTTAAGCCCACAATGCAGGTAAAAGGTGTAAACACCACCTCGGTGAAGAGATTCTAATGTATAACGTTTTGGAGCAGAAATAATAAAACAGCGTAAACCCTTACAAATTCCACATTTCCCCAAACAAAGTGAGGTTTCAGGGTTTTTGTTTATGTTGAGGTCTTACGTTCAATACCATTAAGCTCATTTTGGAGACGTGTTAAACCACACGTCACCCCTTGTGTGCATTTTTTGTGTCGTCTCCCAGAGAAAGGAGGGAAAGAGATAAGAGAAGTAGTCGAGGAGATAAAAGTGGGGGACTGGGAAAAAAGATGAACAAATTGAAGTATAGAAACAGTCGAAATAAAAACATTGCACCCTGTACCTACAATGCTACAATGACAGGCCTTTCCCAAATATCGACGCAAAGTTACTAAACACAGTAGTTATACATTGTTGATGTCCGCGTGACTGTCATTTTTTTAAGCTAGGTAACGGTTATTTTTAGTACCGCTGTGAGGTGAGAGTGTTGCCTATGAGAGTTATCTATAGAATCTGGACAGGAATGCTGTGTTTGGTGTTCAGGGTCTACACTGTGCTTACAGATCAGACTTTATTCGATGGATGTCAGGATCGGCTCAGACACCATGTGATCAGAGGCAGCTATGACAAAATTAGGTCCGTATCAGCTGCATGCTGCAACGACTTTCATTTCAGCACACAGTCTCCGCCCCGCCCGTCAGGGATTGAAGAAACAAATGGGCTGCATGATGCTTCCTAGCAGAGCTGAAACCGACCGCACACCGCTTTGCCTTGTGCGAGTCCATGCTTATAAACTTAGGCCCTATTGATTCCATTGGACGACAGGGCTTAAGAAGTCATTTTATTTCATTTCAATGTCGGGTAAAAGTCTCCAAAAATTGGCCGCAACGTATCCAAAATGGACTATACAGTGTTGAGGTGGACGTTAAACCTCAAATCAAACAAAATAAAGGAAAATAAGTGAATGTATGCGGATATTTAGAGCATTTACATTACTGCTAATCATCCATCACGTGAACAAGTGCATGAAATGAACACCCCCTAAACCCCACTTTATAAAGAGAAAACTGGGGTTTACGATGGTATAAATTATTTTTTCTTATTTCTGCCCCAAGACATAGGTTGTGGATGCTCGTTAGAACCGCCTCAATGAGGCGGTTCTAACGAGCAACCGCAACCTATGTTTGCAGTATAAATTAAAAATATATCACAGCATTCATCAGAAAAGTAGCCATTTTGGAGATGTGAAAACTTCACTATGTCGCACGTAATGTGAAAGATAAGTTATTAAGGAAAACAATCAAACAAACTCAGAAAAGTCTATTAAATCCGCGAAAGACAGAGCAAAACACAACGCCCATTGGCAATTTAGAGCAGATATACACACAGATTTTGCACCACTTGAAGCGGAACTAAAGCAATTAAATGAAGTCTTTAGTGAATTTTGATCCCCAAAGCCAACGTAAACAACCAGACCGAAGGTTTATCAACTTTTAGACGGGAACTATTAATAGAAATTGTATTACCTGTAATTCAGTTGATTTAAGAGACCGTTCCTCTATTTATAAGTATTTTATATGCGCAATAATACTGACTGCGTTTCGGACAACAGTAACTACTTTCTGGACTCCTATAAAACTGTATTTGGGAGGTAAATCGGCGGTATATGGTCGGAATTTTCAGCTACGGCGACGTAAAACAGAATTTGCGACCGAAAAACCAACGATTTACGAGCTGCGTAAAACCAAAGGCCAATGAAAAGCGACGTTACGTAATAACGTCGTGATGCACGCGTATGTAACGATGAAACGCGCCGGCATTTGATTGGATAACGTCAAAAAATTGCGATACACTGTCGGAATCCCGACGTCATCATGTAACGTCATTTATCATATGACGTCGCGTCTAAGAGTGTAATAACGCCATTTTCGATAATCCACTAGTGGATTAAATATGCAAATTAGCTAGGTACGTTCCGTAACGTTACATGTACGACGTCCTTAACGACGTCGCGTTTACTAATGGTGGAATATTGACATTTTTGTAAACAATCGTCAATAAAATGCGTTTTAAATGTCAAATGATAAATAGAATCTTGCATTCGTGTCCATGTATCATTGAATTTATTAAACTCGTTGTGGAAAAGGGATAAAATGCTCGGCAAAGCCTCGCATTTTATCCCTTTTCCTCAACTCGTTTAATAAATTCAATAATACATGAACACTCATGTAAGATCCTCTATTTCTCATTGGGTAGCATTTGGTTTCAGGCAGCTCACAGCGCTTGCCGCATTGAGCAAAATAGTATAAATAAGTGTATTATAATGGGGATAACTGTAATGAAAATTGTCACTTGGGGAAGTATATATACGATCGCAAATTCCGTTTGTCGCCTTACATGTAAAAAAAAATTCCTACCTTTTTCTCCCCTCGCCCTTATAAGGTAAAAACCCTTCAAAATTCTTCTCCCGAATCAGACGGCTGATTGTCATAAAACTTGGTATCTAGCATTGGGGACTCGGGTACATCACAGTTTATTAAAATTATGACCCTTGGATGACACTGACATGTTTTACGCCAAGGTCAAATTTGGTCACACAGGCTTTTGTATGGACAAAAGTCAAAACCATGTATTTTTCGGAAACTATTGCAGTCTCTGATCTGAAAATTGGTAGATGAGTGGATGAAACTACACGAGTATTCAAAGTCAAGGTAAATCCTGGCCTTTCAGGTAGAAACAAGAAAATTTATTGATATGAGTTTGGTCACATAACCAGTATGGCCACCATACCCATATTAGGTAAAACACTTCATAAATCATCTTCTCCGGAACCAGTCAGCCGATTTTCATTGAACTTAGTATGTAGAATTGGGGACTTGGGCCCATTATAGTTTCTTCGCATGATGACCCCTGGATGGCCTTGACCTATTTTACGCAAGGTATTATATGGTCGCATAGACATTTGTATGGAAAAAAGTAAAACTGTGTATTTTTCGGAAACTTTTGCAGCTGGTGATCTAAAAATTGGTAGATGCTGTAAGCTAGTTGAGTGGGTGGAATTACCTGAGTATTAAAGGTCACGGCCATTCTCTGACCTTGGCCCAAGGTCATTCAGATATGAAAATTGAAACATTTTTTCAAGAACCCAAATGCGCCATTTGTAACAAAATTTCATATGGGAGCTTTTACGAACAAACAACAAATGGAAATTTATTAAATAGAATTTGGTCAGATGACCAATGTGGCCGTTACGCCCATATAAGGTAAAAACCCTTCAGAAATCTTCTCCGGAGCCAATGGACCCATTAACAGGTCACATGAACAATATGGCTACCAGAAATTAGATGTCTCCATGGATACACTCTCAGCACTCAGACCATTGGTCCTCTGTTGTCATTCTTTATTCTTAATTTTCGGCCTTTTAGCCTTTATGATAAAACAACTGTTCACACCCTCGCCTGCAATGACATATCCTTCAACAAAATAATAGTGTATATTAATTGTAGTTGTTGAGTTTATTTGTATTTAGTGGGTTTATTAAAGACGAAATAAATATTTATTTTTCGCATTAATTCTCCACAATCTCCGACGTTTCTGCTTTTGAATGAGGCGATTCAAATGAGGACACACAACATACATTTATATTATAGAACACCGAAAAGAAGTCCAAAAATTATCCCCTTTATGAACTTTATTTAGGGAGACACTGCACCTTTACTTTCAATCCATTTGGCACTTCCTTGATGAAAGTGCAGTGACAGGACAAGATGCAATGCTTGCAGTGTTTTTGGGTCGATTGTTTTACCATCGACCCCAAAGTTACTAAATGGCAGAATCAGAAATACATGTAGTTGACTATCACTGATTTGGGTGGTTTTAACAGAACATAGTCGTGTTATTTTTATCGATAGCACATATAGATCAGAGTCTTGCGTGTTGCTGGACGCCTTGGACAAATAGAGTATACCCAGATGTGTGCAACATGCGGAAACTCACGCGGCTCAGCCGGCTGCTCATGGTCTATACTGTTTGCTTCAAATACTTGTATCGTGCGAACAAATTGACCTGAGACTAACCTTTATGCAATGAATAAATTAGTCAATGTGATCGCCTAACACGTCGGCTTTCGTAAACTTCTCTTGAATTTTCGGCATCCCGTGAATAACGACCTATTTACCGACCTCTATGTATTGTATAACAATATCGCCATATTCGGAAAACGACGAAGAAAAATACATGCATTCAGTCGGGTGTGAAATTATGTTAATAGAGTTCACCAGTCTCAGGTCAATTTGTTCGAACTATATTTAGGGATAAGTCTCAGCTGTTAATTTAATGATATATTCTCCGTTATAGAATTTCTTTTATCGAAACCGTGTACGGTTTTGGTGATTCTCCGTTGTGCAATTTCTTTTATCGAAACAGTGTACGGTTTTGGTGGTTCTCCGTTATGGAATTTCTTTTATCGGAACAGTGTACGGTTTTGGTGGTTCTCCGTTATGGAATTTCTTTTATCGAAATAGTGTACGGTTTTGGTGGTTCTCCGTTATGGAATTTCTTTTATCGAAACAGTGTACGGTTTTGGTGGTTCTCCGTTATGGAATTTCTTTTATCGAAACAATGTACGGTTTTGGCGATTGTTTTGATTTTAGTTAGCAGTCCTGATATTTCATTGTGGAATTGTTTCAAAATAAAAACTTCTGTGTTTGAAATACAATGTAGATGACGGTATGTCTGTGTATGTTTGAAAATTCAAATAGATGGCAGTATTCCTACATAGAATGTTCAATCTACGGTTTCAAATTATCCATCACGAAAACACGCCTATATAATTTTGAGCCCCTTGAACCCCACTTTTATATAGTAAAACTTGGGTTTCCGGGATCATAACTTATTTTCTTATTTCTGCTCTAAAATATAGATTGTGGGTACTCGTTAGAACCGCCTCGATGAAAGCTTGATGAAAGTGCAGTGACAGAGTGCCCAAAATCTATACAGTCAAACCTGTCTTAGTGGCCACTTCTATTAAGCAAGCAACCTGTCTGAAGCAAGCAGGCATTCAGTTCCCGAAAAAGGAAAATGCATTAAAATTCACCTGTGTTAAGCAAGCACCTACCTTAAGCAAGCACTTTTTGAATATCCCATAGGTGCTTGCTTAATACAGGTTTGTCTGTATTTGGAGCAGAAATAAGAAAAATATCACAATGATGAAATTTTCATTTTTTCAGCGATAAAGGTGGTAATGTATTTGTATAAGCGTGTTTGCAAAATGCTTTTCGTTTCCAATGTTTGTAACGTTATCCCTTACAACCGTATACTTATGCAAACAGTGCAGTTCCTGATATGATGACCCTGAGCCATCGGGATATTTTCTACCGTTGAGCTAGACGCCCTTTTTAGTAGAATGGATGTGTTCAACTTCAGTGATCGAATTGTGCACTTCAGAAACTCAAGGGTGAGAGGGTTTTGACTTTTGAGGATATAAATAAATCAAAGCACTGACAGCACTGAGTGGGCGTTTGTCTGGGAAAACACACATGAACGGGGACTCGAACTGTTGTGGTAGATCCTTAAGTTCTTAGATATAATGCAAACAGTAAAGAAGCTGATCAGGCGTCTGAACTGGGTCTACACTGTTTGCCAAACCCAACACATGATTCCAGTCCAGATTTTATAGATAACCCTCTTACATGTACGCAAAACTCTGACCTCAGAGTGTAATAAATAATATGCCTAGTTTTTTGGTCGAGTGTCAATCGACCCAGTTACCTTCAGTGCTAAAGTACACATGACCATCACTGACTTGTCGGATTTATATATGTATATAGTGAGGTCAGGGTGTTGCGTAAGAGGGTTATCTTGGAATCATAGGTTGGACTTGGCAAATACTTTGGACCAAGACCAGAGGCCACAGAAGGCGGCGTCTGATTAAGATCTACACTATTTGCTTAAAACCAGGAATTTCAAGGTCAAATGAAACAGTTTAAATCACAGTCCAGGACTACTTCTTTGACCCACACTCAGAGACAATCGACCAGGGGTTGGTAACTCGAAGCCATCGTAACTATATCAACTTAAGATGTACTTAAGACATACTTAAGGTGACCACCGTAAAATTTATGGTCTCGTTATGCCGGTAACTGAAAACCTGTCGTATCGTTTCCATAACGTTACGACCATCTTATACCGCCCCGATAGCTCAGTTGGTAGAGTGTCCGCTCCGGGGAACGGGAGGTCACGGGTTCGATCCCAGGCCGCGACATACCAAAGTCGTTAAGAATGGTACTAGCTGCTCCTCGCTTGGCACTCAGACTTACGGGGTAGAGCTAGGACTGGTCGACCCAGTGTCAGGATAATGTGACTGGGTGTGGTATCATGTAATGTGTCTGGGACATGATACTTCAGTGAGGCAGCACTATAAAAGTGAGCATTGAGCTCCCTGTCGCAACCAGACACCGTCGTGATATGACTGAAAAATTGTTGAAAGTGACGTTAAACCCGAATTCACACACACACACACATACGACCATCTTACCACTTGCGATTTACCTGTGGAATTTTTAATCTCGTGCAAAGCGCTTCGAAAACTTTTGTAAGCCAGGGCATAGCAAAATAAAATAACGCTTAACATCTTACTATAAATGATTATACCGGGGTTTGTTTAACAACAAGGCAGCCTTGTTGGAGCCTTTTCTGAAAAAAAAAGGCCTGGGTAGCGGTATCATAATTGGCAAGGTTCTAATTAAACTATGGGATGAGAAACATTGACACAACTGGCGACCCCTTCTCTACATTTCCTCCTGATTTGCCATGCCTGAGCTCATATTAGCATCAATTGCTTGAAAGTGTCTTAAACAAATTGTGCAACAGCCAAAAATATATATCTTTCAAAAATGGCAGAGACAAAAATTGCAAAAAAGAAACGAAAACCAAACTATACACAGGAAGAATAAGAAACACGTATCTTGCTGATGAGAATATTGATTGTTTGCATGGTTTGTCGTTGTTTTGAGATTTAGGTCCCAGTCAACACAATATCAGTCATGTTCAGCTACTGGCAGCTTTTCTGCAGAGTTGTCATGCAGCCCCCAGTGGGCGCGGATCTTTGCTTTGGTGAATCGTGTATACAGCCGAATCTTCCAATGCATAGGCTGATCTGCGGTTCTTGCACAGCAGTCCTCAGGACAGGGCGTACAATATAGATACTTTTTCATGGTAACATATGTTTGCTTTCCCACCCAACCATTACAATATTTTATCTGTATTATACGCCCCCCACCCCAACTCCCCCACGTGTGAAACACAATATGGGATTAAAACATGGTATCTCGAGGAAGGTTTTGAATAACATAATTCCCACGCGAGGAATCTCCTGGTCCATTGAGAAACTTTTCTGATCGCCATCATTACATGAAAACTTACTTGTGCACGAAAAATAGGAATAGGATGTAGAAATAGGAAGTGTGCAGTCATTACCGCTTTTTCTCAAAAACAAGACGATTGTGGTTTTGTTTGATTTGAGGTTTAACGTCCCTGTCAACACTGTAAAGGTCATTTTGGAGACGTTGCTTCATATTTTGTGGGACTTTTACCCGACATTGAGATGAAATGACATCTCAAGCCCTGTCGCCCAATGAAACCAATAGGGTTTATTAGCATGGACGGTCCGCCTCGCACCGCAGTTCCTGGACAGGCTTAGATCCTCTAAGCGGTTTACAAGTACTAGTGTGCGGGCCGGTGTCAGCTGTGCGTGGAAGCATCATGCAGCCCATATATTTCTTCAAGCCCCTATGGGCAGACGATTGTGGTCAGTAGTGCACTTATTGTACAGGCTATACTATTAGTATCTTTTACCTCATTTATTTTTTTCTTTCTTTTTCTTTTCCTCCTTTGTTGACACGACTATTACACTCACAAATAAACAGCTTGTACATAATAATTACGTACTACATATATACATGTTTATCGGATATGTCGGCCCCTGCCCATCGGGGCTTGAAGAAATAAATGGGCTGCATGATGCTTCCACGCAGAGCTGAAACCGACCGCACAAGAGTACTAGTAAACCGCTAAGCCTGACCAGGCAAAGCGGTGCGAGTCGGCCTGTCCATGCTTATAAACATTGATTTCATTGGGCGGCAGGGCTTGAGATGTCATTTCATCTCAGTGTCGGGTAAAAGTCCCACAAAATTGGAAGCAACGTCTCCAAACTGACCTTTACAGTGTTGACGGGGACGTTAAACCTCAAATCAAACAAACAAATCATCGGAGATGTATAGATCTTTGTTTACATGTATTTGTATACAGGTAATTCTGCTAAATATAGCATATATCTGCCTTATACAATACCATACAATACATGTATCGCATACCATTACTAAAAGAAACCCTGCGTGCCGAGAAAAAAAGTAGATAGATGTACAACTTCTTTTCTTATGCCTCTATGTAGTGTCTGTTTCTTTCGCATTAGTTAAGGTGAGGTTACGACATGCCCGAGTTGTTCGTAGCTTTACGATATGGTTAAGTTGTCTCCATAAATTACGGTACTTTCGAGTTACTCACACTATTCGCTACGAAGTGATTAAGATATGCTTAAGGTCGTCGTAAGCCTTAATAGAGCTTCGAGTCTGATCACGTGACATTGTGGGAAATAGGCGGACTTTTTATGTGGAGTGAAAAAAATGGAAATTTTGCTATATTTTGAGATTTTCCAGAACTTTTGAAAATAGTGGATAGATAGTTTTACTAAGTTCGAGGTGGACTATGTCAGTAATGGACAGTACGGGTAATTTAGTTGCTTCTGAAAGCCATTCAATGATAAATAACACTTTATGCCATACCCCACCACCGAGCAGTGCACCTGTTGTAATGGCGGCGCCCATTAAGGTATATGCAAATGTCAACCAGACACGTGAGCTAAAATTTACGGTTGTTTATAATGTCGACAAGTTTCTAGAAAAGCAACTCATAATGTTCCAAATTATATGAATAATCATAAAATATGCTTATTAAAAAGTGTATTTCTGTTTTTAGAAGAAAAAATAATAAATTACTTTATTAGAAAATTACCTTTCAAAATGGTCAATTTTTGAACATCGGTTTCTCCATTGTCCTTCCTCGGAAACATTCAGTTTTTACATTAACCTAAAATATATTCCATGTCCTAGCAAGGACGAGAAGTAGTTTTCCAAAAACTTCCTCAATAACAATATATCCATTCTTTTAAACTCCCATCGAACGGTCATTTTGACAGTCATTACTGTATACATGGTTGGTAAATTCTCCAGGTAAAACAGGGGTATAAACATGCTAATCGTGGGTAAAAATATCCTGCACAACGGATTTTATTCTAACTATTTTTATGCCTAGATCATGATTTCCTTTATTCTTCCGATAAGTTGGTAAATATTATTATGCATGAAATAAATACAAGAGGGGAAAATTGTTTGATTTGTCCAAAAGCCATAATAACGATTTGACAGAATTTTTATTATCGCTACGCTTATTTACCCCAGTGCTAAATTTAATCCGTGCGTCATACTGTGTACATGGATGACAATGTATAGTGAACTCTACATGTTGATAGGGGTTCTATCGACATGGATATAATGTTATAATGCCAGTTTTTGGAAAAATCACGTCTCGTCGTTGCTAGTACACACACTAAAGTAAATTTTGGTGTAAAAATGGTATGTTTCTAATGAAGGACAGTGGAGAAACATACGTTCAAAAATGGACCATTTTTAAATGTAATTTTCTTACAAAGTGAATATTTATTTTTTTCTTCCAACAACAAAAATACATTTTTTAATATGCATGTTTTATATTTATTCTTTTAATTTGGAACATCATTGGTTGTTTTTCTAGAAATATGTCAACATGCTAAACACCCATGAATTTTAGCCCACGTGCCAGGAAGACATTTTCATACCATTCTGGATACCATTCTGGATACACAGAATAAATGAGCTCCATAGTCCTTAATCAACAAAACATTGACCACCAGTCTCCATAAATGGGCACGATTCTTGGTAAGGCAAGAGATATACTGTATGGCCATCCTGAATCTGTAGGGTTTCAATCTCAACAACCCCTAAACAGTTTGCAAGACCAAATTGAGAAACAACAAATAATGAATGAACCCGGACAACACACGTCTCTAACCCATGGCGGCCAGCCCATTTCATACTATGTTCATCACCCACAGGCTAATATTAGTAATAATAGTTGTGCGCGTGCCTCTTTCCAGTCACAGCCACACTTTCAGGAACAATTGGCTTCTCAGACTGTGCAAAGTTCGAATATGAAAAATCAACCACCCAGCTCACGTTTATATGAGCAAGGTAAACAACCAATACACACAATCGATAACAATAGTGACAACATTAGTGAGAGGTCTACACACATAGAGGCACCCCCATGGGTGAATACAATATTACACAGTCTTGATTCTCGCTTACAGAATATTGAACAGCAGTTGTCGGCTCAAAATTCTAGATGGAAGCAAATTGATAATCAGCTACAGAACCAGAACGTGAGAATGTCAAATATTGAACAGAAATTTTCGCAAATTAATAGTGTTAAACAATCATTATCCCAAGTAGAAATGAAAGTCTCGTCTTTGGATCGACAGGTTGACACTGTTCATAAGCAAATGAATGAATATGACCAGAGCAGTGAATTATGTGACAATGTAAGCTCTGATAACTCTGAAAACAAGCGTAAAATCAGTGACCTTCACCGAAGAATGGCCGCCATTGAAAGCGAACACGAATCATTTAAAACAAATCAAGAGCAATATGAATACAGACAACAACAAACGGACGAAAAACTCGTCGATGTGCAGTGGCGCTCCATGCGCGAAAATCTTATATTTACTGGTATCGCGGAAGAGGAGCAGGAAAGGGATGTAATTACAGAAAACTGTGAAGCTAAAGTCTGCGAGTTTTTAGCTACTAAGCTTGACATTCATGACCGGATAACATTCGATCGAGTCCATCGTATTGGCAAATATAACGCTGAACAGTCATATCCTAGGCCGATGGTGGCAAAATTTCATAGCTTTAGGGATAGGGAAAGAGTTCGCCGAACCGCACCGGATGCCCTGAGAGGCACGAAATTCGGTATCAGAGAACAGTTTCCAGCTGAAATCGAAAATAAACGTAAAATATTATATCCTGTCATGAAAAAAGCCCGAGAGAACAAAAATCATAAAGTGCGTCTTGTTCGTGATAGGCTGTTTATTAATGATAGACAATATGTGCCTAACGTCTCGGATGACCAAACCACAAAGCCGAAAACAATTGCGCGATCTCAGGCCCGACAAAACCAACGGAACGGAAATGCATGGGGTCCAAGTAATGCACGAATATACACGTCAAGGCACGTTTACCCGTCCCGCGAAAAAGCGACATCATTCGGCGTCGAAACATCAAATAAATATCAGAGCTTAGCAGAACCAACAGAAGACAGTTTCACCCCACGAATTCAATCTAATCGTAAAAAGCCGGCTTCGTCACCGCTCGAAAATGATAATAATAAGAAAATGCGTGACGAGGCAGCATCTGAACCGATGGAAGGAGCAGCTGCGGAGATTGCCCCAGAGGGCATTTCCCCGCACGAGTCAATGGATACACAGTCATTACCTGATAATAACAACCGGGGTGATAATACATCCGATAATACAAACAGTGTAGTGTCAGAAACTGGGTCAGTCATACACATGAATGAATCTAACGGCTCGACACGTGGCCAGTTAGAATCACGTGACAGGCCACCCGAGAGAAACTCCGTCAATGACAATGAGCAATAGGAGTCCGAGGAACACAACGATGAAAATACGGACAATATACGCCATTTAAACGGTACTAGACAGAAACACAGCTGTGTTATTGAAAATTTCAAAATACTGTCTTTTTGGTTTGGTCGCCATGAGGCGGGCAAACCGGGTATAATGACCAGATTGTTACTGTTCCATGGAGGGGCACGTGACGCGATCAACCAATCAGCTTTAACGATGATGCAATACTATACTGCAATTACAGGAAACAGCCTGTCTGAATAGCGAAACTATCTATCTATCTATCTTCTTATACTGAGTCGGTCATATCTGGCCATTACCTCAGTTGATTGGGTGGCTAAATTTAGAATTTAGCTGAAAAAAAAAAAAGAAGAGAGGCACTGGATGCGTCCTTAAAACTATTTACAATCTGCATAACAGAGGTATCCTAAAACGCATACCTCTGAGACCCAATCTTACACTGTGCGGGCTTTGAACTCTTCTGCGGACTTGGCATTCACCGCAGAGGAGGGAAGACTATTCCATTGGGGAATAGTTCTAGGAAAATCGCTATAGGACTGGTATCTACGATATTGTGAGTCGTTTAATTTTGATGCCCTTGTTTGGGTCGACAGTGTTACAGGGGTCAAGTACCTATCTTTATCAATAGACACTGAATCAGAGTGTATAATCTTGTAGAAGAAGGTTAAAGAGGACTGCTCACGACGGGCCTCCAGGGACGGCCACTCTAGCTCATTAAGCATGTCACCGACGCTACTTCTATTTCGCCATCGCCTACAGGTCCATCGAGCAGCTGTCCTCTGCACCTTCTCCACCTGCTGAGTCTGAGTTTTAACATAGGGGTGCCAAATGGGTGATGCATATTCGAGTTGAGGGCGAACCAATGTTTTATATGCAACATCCTTTGTCTGCCTAGGTGCAAAAGCCAAGTTCCGTCTAAGGAATCCCAAAGTCCTAGTTGCTTTAGATGTAATCTCTGAGATATGTTGACCCCAATCAAGATCGTCAGTGATGGTGATACCAAGATATTTGGCGGATTGAACATGCTCCAAAACTTGCTGGTGAAGAGTATAGTCAAACTTAATTTGCTTGTCCGGAGGGTGTCGTGACCGAAAAGCAAGCGTTTCAACTCCAACAATAAATATCTTAAGGGAAATGGAAACACCTGGCAGGTGTGGCAGTTACGGTAAATGACCAATTAATTCGAACAGTAAAAAAACAATAAATACTGATCCCTTAGAAAATATCAGGTTGGAAATTTATCGGTGTTCGAACTGTTTGATCTGAAAGACTTCCATGCATTGGACCAGGCTGGGTTCAATATTTTAAACAACTACGTTTTTTCCCCGCGGCCCTGTCAATCCGCAAGTGATTAGAAGTTATAAATATCACTTATGCAGTGCAGAACCGTTTGATCTATAAATAAGTCAGTGTGTGCAGGGGGTCTTTGAATGCGAGCTTAACATGAAGTTACAAGTATAAGGTTACACATTGTCATATTCCCTTTAAAATGGGCGAGTCAATTTGTGATCTCAGGAATAACAGAAATTGATTTGTTTGGAGCAAATTCTTTTCTTAAGAGTAGCCCATATATTTTTCAAAGAATGTCCTGATAGTTTGTTCCGGCTACACCGCAGTAGACAAAGTCCAGCTACATGTATATATGGGATGTGATGTTGAAACCCGCACGTGTAGCTACCCAGTGGATACTTTCCCCCCCCCCCCCCCCCCCACACACACACACCTATATTGTTTAAGCGCATAGTGAAGCCTGCAGGCGAGACTGCGCAGCCTTGTTTGTGTGTTCTCTGTTTACTCATAAGCTGTCTCAAATCAGCGTAAGCCGGGGACAAGTAGGAATTCAATGCCCATCGACGAAGTCCGCTGAAGACTGATTAGACTGCGGATGCAAAACCATCATGTTATTTAGATAGGCAAGTAACAAGAAAAAGAAAATGCGGACATCATACACAATTTTAACATGTGCATGTGCGATCTTCACTTTGTGCGCGATGAAACGTTTCAAACCTCTTCAACATTGAAGACACAATCCCGATTGCACAACTGCGCAGACTTATCAGTCTTTTCTGTAGCAACATGCGCAATAAGTATTTTACTCGAGATAGGAGATCTGAACAGACTGATCCTTGCACTTGGTAGCTTAGAATGTATTTGTAATGGCGCAAGCAGATTTGGCCGGTTAAATGTACACTGTCGTTTTAAGCCGGCGCACGGCGAAAAAAACCGTTTCAAACGAAGGACCAGATCAGCCTGCGCATCTAGCCAATGTGGCCATAGTTTTCACCTGTTGTTCTTTGATTAGCACAGAAGCCATGGTAGGCACATACGAACAACGAAGACTGCTCAGACTGCATGCTTGTGCAGGCTGACTTGAGTCCTCGCCCATCGCATATGACTTATTTTCTTAATCAAGTTCCCCGAAATAACTTCCAATAAAACCTTGTCACCGTGAAATAAATGGGCATCTTCACTTGCTCCTCAGAAAACCAGGATAACCCAACAGATAACCTGAATTAAACTACCTTTTTGCATGCAACAACCATGAATTTCACTCGCACGTGTTAAAAGACGTTCTGTGGAAAAAAGCGGGGAACTCTCAATTAATATTTAAAGGGGCGCTTCTGCTATCAAAGAGGCATTGAATCAAATGCCACAGCACATGGAAAAAGGGTAACACTGTCACACAAAAAATAATGAAAGTGGAAGCTACGCTCCAAAGAGTCTGAGAGCGATTCAAGCCTTTGTAGGCCACAATGCTACATCACCGACTAGGATCAGCCTGCACATCGATGCAATGTGATCAGTCTTCACTGAACCCTTAAATCTTACGAAGTCACAAGGCTAAGTGAAACCCTTTGCCTTACATACCGGTAGTGGGTGCGCATCAGTGTTTGCAGATCGTTGAGAAAGCAGCGAAGACACATCTTAGCATACTCATGCAATCCGATTAGAGTCTTCGCTGATCGCATGAGCCTGATGCAGACGATGGGATTGCACAACATAAATAAGCGAAACTCCTGTGGCTCATCAAGGTTGATCTAAGCACTTGCTGCCTGCGTTTCTCTCATTCTGATCAGTATTCGGTGAGGGTATGAACCTTCAATTACCACAGGGCTATGCAAGTGAGAGAAGCGAAAACCATTTGCCTCACAGAGTGCATGTTAATCCGAGTCTTTGGAAGTCGCACATATTTCATGCTAAGTTTTCTTTTTTTCGTGCGCTAATTCATATACGACCAGTACGATGTTGTAATGATAAACCCGGGAACGGTCCGAAATGCTTGTTCTGGAAGCATTTTTCGGCATTTTTTTGTGTGTTCAAAGTATTAAAAATTCTGATTTCTGAAAAATTTGGGAGTTCGAATTAAATTAGAAAGTTTTCAGCCACAGATTCGAAATAATTTTGGGTGTTCGAACTGCTAGGGTGTTCGAACTAATTGGTCACCTACCGTAGTCTACCATTTTTACCGTATTTCGAAACACACCTATTCAAATACATTGTCATTTTTGGCCAAAGAAAAAGAAATTTTAAAAAGAAAAATTGGAATATTCAAGTTGCCTTTTTGCTCAAAACATAGATTGCGGGGAGTCGAAAGAAACGCCTCGACGAGGCGATTCTATCGAGTACCCACAATCTAGTGTCTCAGAGCATGAATACGGAAATTAATGTATAACCCTGCAAACCCGAGCTTTACTATATAAAAGTGTAGATTATATTTTCTTTTTCTTGTACCTTTGGATCATTGATTCCATTGTGGAATTTTGAAAATATCTGAGGGTCACTGATGAGGCCTAATTGGCCGAAACTAGCTAGTCTGGCCCAGAAAACATGTACACTCCATATTTTTCAGTTCTGTGGTGTATTCCTTGCTTCCAAAGGATAGCCCTTTTATAGAACATATTTAACTTCACTACAACTGGTGTGTGGGAATGTGTGGCGGCTGTAAAACGTCTCCCTGCCCTATATCATAGTGTAGATTATATTTTCTTGTTCTTTCGGATCATTGATTCCATTGTGGAATTTTGAAAATATCTTAGGGTCACTGATGAGGCCTAATTGGCCGAAACTAGCTAGTCTGGCCCGGAAAACATGTGCACACCATATTTTTCAGTTCTGTGGTGTATTCCTTGCTTCCAAAGAGTAACCCTTTTATAGAACATATTAAAGGGGATCACAATTCTAAAGGCATGATTTCGTGATGGAAATACGACTTTAAGGACCTTATGGCTGCTACTCTTTTGACTCTGTCCAACTGAAAAAGGGGTCTATTCTAAAAGGGGAAGAATTTGCTCCTCAAGGGGTCTAATCTAAAAGGGAAGAATTTACTCCCCAGGAGCAAATTCTTTCCTTTAAGAGTAAACCCCATAGACATATCAAAACAGAAATTACTTTTGCAGGAGTAGCAGTCATTTTCGCAAATTTTACGTTTTGCAATGCCATTACGGAGTAAGTCCATGGGGCCATGGAAACGAAAAACAACAGAACATAACTACTACTACTCACAAAGTGTGGCTGGCTGCGGTAGCTCAGTCGGATGCAGTCCGACTGGCGATAAGGAAGACTCAGGTTCGATACCTACCGGGGTCGGCAACATTCTTTCGTGGAGATTGATTATGAAATCTTTTCTATGGTCATTCTCTCCCTTCCGCTGATTCAAGAAGGGCAGGGGTCAGTTTTGGGCGACAGAATGTGCACTGAACTGGTAAACCGCTTATGGATAAGCCTGCTCAGGAAAAGTGTGGATAGGTACACTGACAGGCCCAAACATGACCCAAATCAGTGTTGACTGGGCCGTTAAATACAAATAAACAAAACTTGCAAAGTTTACTTCACACAGATAGGAACAGATTTATATATTCTTAACATCTTTCGGTACGGTGGTAGCTCTAATAATACGTAAATGTTGGAAAGACAGAGAACGTTATTTTTCCTCATTTATAAAGATCGCTGGGTGTGGCCAAGTGGATAAGAGTGCTGACTCTTAATCATTAGGTCTCTCAACGGTGTAGGTTTGAGCATGGCTCAGGTCACATAATGAGAAGTTCTGCAATGGAAGGTCAGGAGGTTTTTCATCGGGTACTCTAGTTTTCGCTCACCTCCGATTAACGATCAGCTTGATGTGAGTGAAATAATCTTGAAAGGATCGTAAAACCAAACATAAAAAAGATCGCTGGGTGTGTAAAAACATTTTCATGTCTTTGCTACTAGAATAAACGGCAGTGCCAAAGTCGAAGGTTCTAACACTTCCAAATATATAAAATATTTAGGGAGCGAAACAAAGTCATAACGTTGATGGGTCGTTGTTTATTGTTCTTGAGCCCAGCACAGATAGCAATAGTGTTTCTGTTCAAAAACTTCATGACTACTAAGTGACCTACCACCAGTTACAGACTGAGTTGTTAAAAGACTTTTTGGCGCATTCGATGGGAGCTATTGTGTCTGATAAGCTGAGAATGGTGTTCTTTATTTCCACTCAATACTTGACGTTTTACTAATCAGTTTCTTTTACAATTAAACTGTGATCCAGAAAGATATACAAAAGGATTGCAAATTTCAGGTTTTGCGGAGGTACCGCTCAAAGAAACGACCGAGGTTTAAGATACAGTCTGATTCGCAGCACTTTGTCTGGGCAGGCTTAGATCTTCCTAGGCGGTTCAGGAATACAGAAGTCCAATACATTGCCCCAAGGTCTGATCGGCCCCAGTCCATCGGGGATTGAAGAAATAGATTGGGCTGCATGATGCTTCCACACAGAGCTGATACCGGCCGCACATGAGTAGTGTTAAATCGCCTAGAAAGTCTAAGCCTGCTCAGGAAAAGTGGCTCGAGTCGAACTGTTCATGCATTTCAACCATTTAGTTTCATTGGGTGACAGGGCTTGAGAAGGAGTTTATCTGCCCGTTTTATCTCAGTACTGAGTAAAAGTCCCACAAAATTGGAAGCAATGTCTCAAAAAAGACTCATACAGTGATAACAGGGACGTTAACAACAAATGAAATAGATAACCAAGGCCCTATAGAAGGCATGATGACGTAGGAAAAATCTTTTTATATGCCCGTTTGAAAAACAACAACAACAACAACAAAAAATACCAAAAAAAAAAAAAAAAACGGTCGTATTAAGTTATGAGATTGGTGTCCGTCCGTCCGTTCGTAAACATTTTTTTTCGTTTCCGTATAACTCCTACTATATAGTTTTCATCCGATCAAGCCTAAAATGTGTATGTAGTAAGGCTAAGATGTGAAGATATGCCACCAAATACTAACAGAGTTATGACCCTTTGAAAAATTCGGTTTACATTTTCGTTTGGTTAAGTTTTGTGCTATACATGTGTAAACCATATGTAAGTTACATTTAGTTTATACTTGCCATGGCGTTAAACAATTTACCACAGAATACTCATCACTACCTACCCCTCCTGATACCAAGGTCACTGACTTCGAAATTTTATGTACACGTTTTGTATTAAAGTTTATTATTTTTATTCAAAAAATGCACTAAGTGGGATAATGATATCAGCTGGCTCAAATCAGAATGTAGACTGACAAGACCAAACCTATTGGATGCTTTTTGAAAGCAGCCAACTTGTTTCTTTATTGTACAGTACAGTACAATTCCTTTATTTTCAATCCAGGTCATACAATGACATATGGACAATAATAACATGTTCAACATATAAAATGAAGCATAGTGATCAACAGTTTTTAGTGATATATTGTCTTAAATATTTGGCATTCTGAATTTGTAGTTTCTTTTCTTTCGGATCAGACATTTGCTTATTATAGACAAGCGTCTGATCCAAAAGGAAAGATATGGTTCGTATGGGTGGGGTCAATCGGGGCAGTGATTAGTACAAATAATAATAATAATAATAATAATAATAAATATATGCTTGTTAAACAAAATCTGTGGTTCGAGCCTAGGTTCAGGTATTCTCAGGGTCATCCGGGGAAGGGCCAGTGCTAATCAGGTAACTATCACTAGCCCCAGCCCGTATCCAAAAGTCGTTATCTAGTAATACCAAATTTCCGTTAGCCGGCCTTACGTTACAAAGATTGTTGTCTCACATATGACCTCCGTACGCCCTGAACCACATCGGTGGGAGTCCTAATAGTTGGGAGTCGTAGCTCTGAACCACCAATCCTAGAGCCGAAATAAGTACGACAAATACGTCCCCGTAAACCCCACTTTTCTCTGTGTGAGTTGGGGTTCACTGGGATATGCAATACACAGGCGTTGAGATGCCAAGGTAAGTGCTGGGGAGCCACCAGTGACACTGCGCAACGACTTGCGCAGTCTCATCGGGGCATTCTTCGCACACTCTTGCGACAGCAAAGAAAGTCTGGAACTGTTCACGTTTTTGCTTCCTCGGGCATCATGCACATTTTAAAGTAAAATAACCCCTATCTTGCTGTTCGCAACAACTCCTATCTTTGCAGACAGTGTAGATCCAGATCAGACGTCTTCGGCCATCCGACCAGGATATACCCTGTCTGACACTCTGCTCATGAACCTGTAGCAATGAATTATATCACGTTTGATTGGTTGATAGACAGAAACGGGTGTGGTTTAAATGAACATTCAGCAAGACAAGGATCAACTTGTCATTCAATGCAACTCATTTTAAAACCTGTAGTCTCGGGCGTAGCTGTTTTAGATTACTTGTATATTGACTTTAAATTTGACAGATAGTACTCCCGAAAACCTGCCATCATAATATGACAAATTGTCAGCGCACTTCTGTCAAGCAGTGTTAAAAGTACCGGTTATTGTGAGGCGCAAACTCCAATTTTACCTCAAATCCATTATTGTTGTCGCTGCAGGTATATTTTGCCTAGTCGCGGCTCAAATAATCTAAAGTGTCAAATAAAATAGCGGTTTTTCCAATATTGATCTGTTGATGTATAATCTATTTTTGGAATGAAATGTTTTGGTTTCGCTCGTGAAATAAGTGGCTAAAATGACCAACAGGCAATACTTGATTCATTTTCATCGCAGTCGGATATTAAATTCAAACCGTTTTTAAAGATGTTAACCGTGGCTTGGAATTTTGTTTCTTATAATAGATTTGGATTATTTGGCTTCATATACCAACATTAATCAAGCTGTCAGCCTGTTTTGAGGCCTAAAGAGGTAAGTAATCTTATTTAATGTTGTTAACATATACCGAGTGGTTTTTGCGACCTCTTTAACAGTGTTTCGGTGATTAGACCTTGAACATGGGAGCCGGGTTAACCCTTGTCCTGCTGAATATTTATATATGCCACACCCACTACCGATTGTCAACCAATCAGATTACTTGATGCAAATTATTGCAACAAATTCATAATCTGAATGGCAAACAATGTAGATCCTGATCAGATGGCTTCGTCAGAAGCCATCTGATCTGGATCTACATTGTTTCAAAGATAAGGCACATCCGGGATTAGCAGGACAAGGGTTAAAATGAGTTCATGGTAAATAGATAAGTCGATAGATTTACTTATAATAGGTGAAGAATAAATAAATAAGTAAGTAAGTAATTTATAATGAATGAAACAGATGTTTCCACACGGTTTATTAAAAAAAAAAAAAAAAAAAAATAGAGCTCAGTATCTTGGTACTGTTATTGCATCGTACTAACGAGAATTTTTGCAAATAATGCTAATTGTTTTAGTTTAGATTCTGAGCTGCAGTTCATTAGTTCTTTAAATTTCAAAATGTTTGGACGTGTAAAGTAGTATCTAGAGACATATTTTTGTCGTTCTTCATGAAAAGATGGACAAACAAGACAGTAATGGTATTCGTCTCCGGTATCTTGTAGGTTACATAATGTACATTTTACGGTCTTCAAGCTCTATTCCTAACCATCTGCCTCGTTCACATGGGAAGCGATGGTTACCAGTTCGTAGTTTTGCTAAATTTAAGTACATGTTTACAGGGAGTTTAGTCAAATACTGTTCTAAGTGGATGTTTTCTTTAAAAATACGGTAATTAATTCCTTTCGAAGATTTATCTAAATTTGCCGCCCAAACTTGTAGGTATTGGTCCATCAATGATTGTTTTACTATACAAGCACAATTAGAACTTGGTGTCAATTAACGCATGTGGCTTAAAAAGTAAACTCAATTACCCTGAATTCCTGGAACTGATAAACTCATATGACTTGATCGGTGTCCAGGAAACGAAATTAGATGATGCCGATTCTATAGAAATACCAGGCTATAGGGTTATATGCCATAACAGGAAAAAACTCTCAAGATACAGGTCTGGCGGAACTGCGCTAATTGTCAAAAGTTCCATACATAAATATGTGAAAGCAGGAAAAAGCAACTCAAATCTTATCCAGTGGTTTAGCATCGCATAATAATTGATAAGGGTCGTATCGTCGTAAATACGACTCTAAAATCTAGCAAATACGACTAGAAATGAAGAAAAAGTCGTACCAAATACGAACGTCAAATTGGCGATACGCCTAGGTCGTTCCATTGCAGTCGTATCGGCAATGAAAAAAAAAAAACAACAAAAAAACGTGACGCCTGACAAAAAGCAATCGAAATCGCGGTAATTTTCGCCGCATCATAGTCTTCAACAAAAAGTTTTCCAATCTTCAAGAACGATTCGAAATTCATCCATTCATGAATGATGGCATTTGTTTTAATTACGCTGAAACACTTCAACCTTACCTTGTGACGATCATATATTGAATACCGATCCGCTTATATTTAATCAGCCTCAAGTTATGACAACTAGCAACATGATTAGGAAACCGATTATTGATGCGTGATTACATAACGGTATTTATTATCTAAGGGAAAGCCGCCCGCATTATTAACTTTATTAACAACGCCTGAAGCATGAATAGTAACTTTATGAGAAGCGTGCATAAAAATACGATCCTGAATATTGTTAGGCAACCACATTGACTTCTACGAAGTGTAATCTTTGAGAAAAAGAAATGGGTTTGACATATCTACAGATTCACATTGTCATGTAGTTAGGAATTAAATATCAAAACAGACGCGCAGACGATAAAAAGTTAGGAACACTTTTCCTTTTTGTGGAGAACCTGACAAAGTTTCTCCGGAAAAACGCAAGAAACAAAAAACAAATGCAGGAGATTTCTGGCGGCTATTTCTCCCAAATCGCAGAAATTCGCGTTGAAATGGAATACTCTATATATTGTGGAAAAAAACAACAAAAAAAAAAAACAGGAGCAACAACATCTGGCCTAGGAAAGTTACAATTAATGTAACAGCGAATATATATCAGACCAGGCAGCGTTAACGCTAGCTCTTTCTGCTTAGCGTCCGCAGGCCGCAGATGCAAGAAAATTTGTGTCCATGACTCATTTTTTTCGCGTCCTTTGGCCATTGGCGAAAACTCTTAACCGGAGACTTAAAAACCGTGTGCCGTGTGGCGGCGGTAAAACGTCTCCCCGTACATCAACCATAGTGCAGTTTATATTTTACTTTTGGTCCTTTGAGATCATCGTGAATATTCTGAGGAATCAGAAATAAATTGTTGGTTTAGACTCATTCTAGACATGTTTTTAATTATTTGGACCCCTTTTTGATTTATATCAGTCTTTGAATCGACTGCCTATTCGAAATTCGCAAAATTGCAGTTCGTTTCCTCTGGCTTTCTTTGCCGGATCATTACAGGGTCACTGATGAGGCTTTATTAGCCGAAACTACGTAGTATGGCCCATCTTCTTTCTTATGAATGTTTTCATTGCTCTTAAAGGAACTCATTTTTGATTTTTATTTGCCTTCACTGCAGCTGGTGTTGTGCCGTGTGGCGGCGGTAAAACGTCTCCCCGTACATCAACCATAGTGCAGTTTATATTTTACTTTTGGTCCTTTGAGATCATCGTGAATATTCTGAGGAATCAGAAATAAATTGTTGGTTTAGACTCATTCTAGACATGTTTTTAATTATTTGGACCCCTTTTTGATTTATATCAGTCTTTGAATCGACTGCCTATTCGAAATTCGCAAAATTGCAGTTCGTTTCCTCTGGCTTTCTTTGCCGGATCATTACAGGGTCACTGATGAGGCTTTATTAGCCGAAACTACGTAGTATGGCCCATCTTCTTTCTTATGAATGTTTTCATTGCTCTTAAAGGAACTCATTTTTGATTTTTATTTATTGCCGTTTTCCGACACGTGTATATCGGCGCCTTTGATTATTGCATCAAAGTGGTTGTTTACTTTTGACTCCACTTCTATTTTTCATACTTTTATCATCCCGAAGTATTTTTTTTTTCGCAGTATTGTCAACAATGCACGACTGAGATAGTACCATCGCTGCACAGAGTGATCTCTTTGTCCGCCATGTTCCGTATACATTTGACCAAAATTATATTTATTGAGTCACAATGGCAGGATTAACCTGTAATACTTGGGTACTCATATATCTAATTGTGAATCACAGGTGGTCAGCATGCAGTGCATGCTTATTTACCTCTATCTATCAAGTAGTCGATTAAAATAACACCCTAAGATGTCTCGCCGGCGTCTTTGAACATTAAGCAGAATGACTGGCAGCGCATCATAAAAGAATGCAAACACAGCAACCGGGACAGACTGATTAGCTTTCACAGATGCGCTTGCTGATCTGAGTCTTCACTGGTCGCACGTTTAATTGTATTTTTGCTGAGCGCTGAATTTCTCGCCTTTCACCAATCGCATGCAGTTGCTACAATTCGTGGAGATTTCCCGCCCTTGAACGCATAGCACATAAGGCCGCCGCAGACACAAAACATGGGTTTGAAAACGTTTTGATGACAATATGATCTGTTTGACGGCTGAAGACTCCGACCAGCCTGCACAGTGTGATCAAAATGAGCCTTCAATGGCGTCTGGGAAATTCCAAAAACACATGCGAAGTAGACGACCACATTGGCTGGATTTACATTCTTTAGAAGAAAAAGTAGTTTTTCAATTTGCTGTCAGCCAGCTTATTAACATGAAAATGTATATCGGTATGTTACGATGATAGAATCTTTTACATATGGCCATTCCGACGTCTGACATTATTATTAGTGCACTCAGCAGCCATCCTGTGATGACAGATATGAAGATACGACCCTAGCTTTGAATTTAGGGGTACCGATACTCTCAAAGAATCACAGGATACGCCTATGTCTTTGGTTGAAGGAGTAACAGTACTCCTCGGGCAAAAGCTTATCAATAACACTGCCGGCATATACAATCACACAGACCGAAGATGATATACACTGTGGTATAGTGTATATTCCTCCGGCCGGCTCCAAATATGCGTCCGTGGACCCGTATCTTGAGATACAGAATGAAATTGACGAGCAGTGTGGAAGTTCTGAAAATGTTATTCTGTTCGGCGATTTCAACTCCAGGACAGGTATACGTCCTGACTTTGTCATCGCAGATCAGTTTATTTCAGACCAGTATGACAACGGAACCTTATATAATGAAAGTATGGTGGTGCTACAGAGCTTGCACAAATGTAACGTGCCCCTCGATAGACAATCTGCGGACATGACAACCAATGCTTATGGTCTCCAGCTCTTGGAGTTCTGTAAGAGTAATGATATATTTATTTTAAACGGTAGAATTGGCCAAGACGCAATGTATCCAAAACTAACCTGTAAAGACCGTAGCACGGTTGATTATGTCATATCAAGCCCCCATCTGATCAAACACATTAAGGATTTTGAAATTTTAGACGTTTCAAGTTTATATTCGGACTCGCATTGTGGACTCTCATTGACAATTAACACTGATTATCGGTTGTCAAGCCCAAGTGGCGAAGAGAGTAGTAATTTTACAGACCCTAAAATCAAACTATGGAAGCATGGTCAAGAGGATGAATTCTTGCAAAATATTAACGCAGAAGAAATAGGTCGTATTAATCAAAATTTAAACGAACTATGTCAACAAGCAGCCGTATCGGAAGCTGAAATCAATGCCGCGGTTAGTAACATTGAGACTCTATTTAAAAACGCATGCAAAGACACATTCGGCTTCTACAAACCGAGATCACAACCAGAAACCGACAAATCAAAACAACGGCCATGGTTTAATCATGAATGCCGCACAGCAAGAAATCTCTATCATAAGACTCGAAGATTATACAATAGACATAAAACGGATCATTTTAAGAATATATTAAAATCTGTTAGCAAAGAATATAAAAAGTAATGAATAAAAATAGAAAACGTTTCGATATGAATAAAATTGACAAAATCAGAACTTTAAAAACAGTAAATCCAAAAGAATATTGGCGAATATTGAACGATGGCAAAATTAAACAAAATGGTGCCTCGCTCAGTGACCTCTTTACACACTTCGAGAAGATAAATAATTCAGCAAATACAAATGGGGACATAGAAACACCCCTGCCCAACCCCCAAACAGACACAATTAACCAAGAAATCAACAGCACTATTACAGAAATTGAAATAATAAAAGCAATTAAGTCGCTCAAAAATGATACATCTCCAGGAATTGACGATATAAAAAATGAACATATTAAAACCTCACTAAAACACTTGTTACCAATTTACCTTAAACTATTTAACCTTATACTTGATAAAGGTATTTTCCCTGAAAGTTGGCTAACTGGAAACATTTTACCAATATATAAAAACAAAGGGGACATACACAACCCTGAAAATTACCGGCCTATCACCCTTCTTAGCTGTTTGGGTAAAGTATTTACTAGTATAATAAACAACAGGCTAAATCAATATGCAGAAGACCATGAGGTATTGATGGACTGCCAAGCTGGATTTAGAAAAGGATTTTCTACTGTAGACAATCTGTTTATTATAAATAGCCTCGTCGAAATGTTCAAAGCAAAACATAATAAATTATACTGCACCTTCATTGATTTTAAACAGGCGTTTGACACAGTCTGGCGGGAAGGGCTCTGGTATAAGCTTAAGAAGTATAATATAAACGGTAAATGTCATAATCTTATTCAGAATCTTTACAACAATATCAAATCTAGAATATATACTTCAGACGGCACTTCTGCCTTTTTCCCCTGTACACAGGGCGTCCGCCAAGGTGAAAGCCTTTCACCATTCTTATTTTCTATATTCCTCAATGACCTGGAAAACCATTTCATGGTTTGTAAACAGAAAGGTATTACTTGTGATTTTAATGACGAAACCACAGTCATATTTTTGAAGCTATTTATATTACTTTATGCAGACGATACAGCCATATTCAGTAATAACCCATATGACCTGCAAAAAGCACTAAACACTTTTCAAGATTACTGTAGTACCTGGAAATTAAAGGTCAATGCCAGCAAAACTAAGGTCTTGATAATTAGTCAGGGACGAACTCCTAGAAACGTACACTTTTATTTGGACGGCACAGAACTCGAAATAGTAAAAGAATATAAATATTTTGGCATATATTTATCACGCAGTGGATCTTTTCAAACCGCCAAAAAGTATATTGCAGAGCAAGGTAACAAAGCCCTCTTTTCAATGATAAAAAAATGCCGCAATCTAAATTTACCATCTGATATACAAATAGAATTGTTAGATAAAACCATTAAACCTATCCTGTTATATGGATGCGAAGTATGGGGCTTTGGGAACTGTGATATCATAGAGAGAGTCCAATTGAAGTTTTATAAATATATTTCCAATTTAAAAAGATCTACGCCATCGTTCATGATTTACGGCGAATTGGGCATTGCCCCTATCCGAATAGATATCAAAACTCGTATAATGTCATACTGGACAAAACTGGTATCCATGGTCGATAATAACCAAATGTTATCTTCAAAAATGTATGAAATTCTATATTTGATGCACAAAAAAGATCTTTGTAAAAGCTTTTATATAGAAAATGTCAAAAGTATAGTAGAAGGATGCGGATTTTCTGGTATCTGGCTATCACAAGATGTCATAAATCCAAAATGGTTTAAACTTTCTATCGCACAAAGGATAAAAGATCAGTATTTGCAAGAATGGTCAAGTACGTTGAATTCAATGTCTAGTGGACTAAATTACAGACTTTTCAAAGAATTCCCACAACAAAGTAAATATATAAAAATTCTATCAAACTATTATTGTAAAATACTTATAGCTTTCAGAACACGAAATCACAAATTGCCAATCGAATTAGGAAGGTGGTTTAGTGTACCACTCAAAGATAGAGTTTGCCAATTATGTAATTCCGATATAGGGGATGAGTATCATTACATCATGTCCTGTGCCCATGTTAGCAACACAAGACGGCGATATTTAGACCGATATTACTATGAAAATCCAAACAGTTTAAAATTTAAAAAGTTAATGGAATCCGAAAATTCCACCGAATTACGAAAATTGTGTATGTTTATAAATTTTATAAACAATTCGGTAGTTTCTTGATTATTATTATTATTATTAGTTATACTCTTGAATAACGATTTTCTGGTGCTCGTCCGACCCGGTACGAGGAAGTTACTCTTGTTGGCACCCTCTATCAGGGTCGGAGAGTATCGAAAATTCCACTCTGAAAATTGTAAGCTACATTGCCAAGAATCGTTGTTAGTACTATAGTTCCCCATATTTGTGTGATTTATTAACTTTGGAACAGTCCATTGCGATAGTTGTATTAGCTCCAGTACGTATGCTATTATCATATGCATTAAAATACATTTAATAGTCGTTAAAACAAACATTTATAGAATGTGTGTGTGTGTGTGAATTCGGGTTTAACGTCGCTTTCAACAATTTTTCAGTCATATCACGACGGTGTCTGGTTGCGACAGGGAGCTCAATGCTCACATTTATAGTGCTGCCTCACTGAAGTATCATGTCCCAGACACATTACAAGATACCACACCAGTCACATTATCCTGACACTGGATCGACCAGTCCTAGCTCTACCCCGTAAATCTGAGTGCCAAACGAGGAGCAGCTAGTTCCATTTTTAACGACTTTGGTATGTCGCGGCCCGGGAACATTTATAGAAAGCTACAATCTCACTGAATCTACATATTGTACCTCTGTAAAATGTTATTCCTTACGGTAATGCTTCTCAATCTACCTTCATCGTTTCCACTCCCTATCAACTTTCGTTTCGATGATAGGGGTGAAAACAGGAAGGAATATTCTCTCTCCACCAACGTTGCACGTTATAGGTGATGTTTTTGTTTCAACGCCGGATCAGTTCCCTTTGAGATAGGCTATTTTGCCTGTCCTTATTTTCTGCAAAGGGATACCTATCAGTGCATGCCTTCACGGAGAACCTGGACGGACTATATGCGTGCTAGAAAAAAGGAAATCTACTTACCAATTTAGATCACAATCACATTTCCACCATGTAAAACTAGGAATTTAGGACCCTCCAGAGCATCAATGCCGTCAAGACATCAATGTTGACGCTTTGGCGACGTTGAGGCAATGTAGGTGTCTACTCCGTATTTGTACGCACAATGAATGTAATTTATATGAATGGAGTTTTTCCTTGTTTGGTGTAATCCTCGGTTCAGTGGTTTTCAATAACCGGTTTATCGCTGGCCACTGCACTGGACTGGGCCAAGCACGTGCGGCAATTAACGGAATATACTGTGTATTTCCCCCGATCGGAGTCGGGGTTAAATCAGCGCATCAGGCCAGACTGATCTCCGTCTAACTTGGAGTGAGACTATTAACTGCCATGCTATGCCACACTACGTCATGCTTTGTAATGTCATCCTGCTTTGATATGTCATGCCATGTACATGCTAGGCTAAGCTTCAAAATACTACACTCATTACCCTTAACTACACTATGCTACACTACACCACACTACACTTCAGGAATCCCTTGGTATGGTGGTTATGCTATCCGCCTCATAAACCAGAGGCGCGGTTCCGACCAGACCTTCGGAGGAGCCTTTAAACCGAGATCTCGTCTCCGTGTGACCCTGGGTGTTGCTGTTGGTTGGACGTAGGGCTCGAACATATACACTGCACTTCACTATACTGCACTACACTACACTGTACGGCACTACACTTTCTCCTCTGCTGCCCACACACAGATCAATGGTATACCTTATGCATGACTACACTATTTGCCATGTTCCTTCTCAAAACTCGATTAAAATACATGTATTATATGCAGAATACTTGTAAACAACCACTATTTCACCTAATTGCACTTTTTTTCATTCGTCATTTTTTTCATATCTCTGCTCGGGGCACAACCGGCCCCGATAGCTCAGTTGGTAGAGTGTCCGCTCCGGGGAACGGGAGGTCTCGGGTTCGATCCCGGGCCGCGACATACCAAAGTCGTTAAAAATGGTACTAGCTGCTCCTCGTTTGGCAATCAGATTTACGGGGTAGAGCTAGGACTGGTCGATCCAGTGTCAGGATAATGTGACTGGGTGTGGTATCATGTAATGTGTCTGGGACATGATACTTCAGTGAGGCAGCACTATAAACGTGAGCATTGAGCTCCCTGTCGCAACCAGACACCGTCGTGATATGACTGAAAAATTGTTGAAAGCGACGTTAAACCCGAATTCACACACACACACACTGCTCGGGGCATGGGCTGTGGGTGCTCGTTGAAGCCAACTCAATGAGGCTGTTCTAGCGGGTACCTGCGGTCCGTGTCTTGGGGTGGGGAGAATAATGTATGCCTATGTAGACCCCATTTTTATCTATGAAAGATGGGGTCTGCGGGGATCTCCATTTCACAGACTTGTCAAAATTATTATTATTATTATTATTACTATTGCTTTGATACTGATGCGCTAGTTGTGTTCCAGTGAGTACAAGAATATAGTCTGACACACCACACTTTTCGTTCGCGGCTGCGGACAGCCAATGAACGGTGAAGCTGCTCACTTGTTACAGATATGTCCTGCATCTGGGTCGTAGAGTGAGGTACAAAGAAAACAAAATTTCACGCGTATTCAAATACGAAATGTGAAATTCTCACAATGTCTTACTGTTTGTAATATTTATACATGCATGTCCTCTTGTTGTTAACTTTGTTAACCTAGAGTAGAAATAAACTTTGAAACTTTGAGTTACCAACCCCAATACTCTCAGTGCTTTGAGTATATCTTTTCTAAAGGCAACAATAATATTCTGGCATTTTAAATACAGTCAGCATTGACCATTAAAGTATACAATTATGCAAAACTGCAAAAACATCAGAGTTAACTATAGTTATAAGGTTACACGCTCATTTCTCAGTCTCAGAATCAGCGTGAACTTAGATTTTTTTCTTTACAGAATAACAAAAACCGGGCACATGTAGATACTGATTAGACACTAAAATTGGGCCCCGTCAAGCGATTTTGGTACTTATCGCCTATGCGAGCAGCGAAGGTTCAGGCGAGCCTGCGCATCCGCGCAGTCTCGCCAGAACCTTCGCTGCTCGCTCATTCAAGAGGAACCTTCAGACAGAAAGCCATATCCCCCGCCCCGCTGAATGGCTGGGCATGCGCAGTGAAACTTTGTTATGACGGAATGCTCGAAGACACATATTCGCTTGTAGGGGCTCAAATCATATTACAATTCCGTGTCGTGAAAACTTTATACCAGTGGCCTATATATACATGCGTGTAGGTCACTTTTTAGAGATATGTGGGGTTACATTATTTTCCTGATATTTGCTCAAACACATAGATTGTGGGTACTCGTTAGAATCGCCTCAATTAGTGTAAGAAAAATATCATATTTTCATCTGAAAAACGCTAGTTCTAGATATATGAAAGACGGCTTGTAGCTTTTACATAATGTATTTCAGCAGAACATTACTATGACACACCCGTGCGACATAGTGCATTTTTTAAATCTCTAAAATGATCACTTTTTATCCCCCGACCGAAAAGGTTCGGGGGATATAGCAATCAGCCTGGCGTCCGTCCGTCCGTCCGTCCGTCCGTAGACGCAACCTTGTGATGGCCATAACTCCTATACCCTTTGAGATTCATTGATGGTTCTTGGCACAGTTGTTCACAAGGCCGAGACGGCGTGCCATGCGCAAGAACCAGAACTCTGGATGCCATACTTTTTTAGTTATCTCCCCTTTTAATAAAATAGAATGACTGCTTTGTGATGGCCATAACTCCAATACCTTTTGAGATATATTGATGGTACCTGGCACAGTTGTTCACAAGGCTGAGACGGCGTGTCATGCACAAGAAACACAACTCTGGTTGCCACGGTTTTGGAGTTATCTCCCCTTCCAATAAAATAGAGTGACAACCTTGTGATGGCCATAACTCCTATACCCTTTGAGATTCATTGATGGTTCTTGGCACAATTGTTCACAAGGATGAGAGGGTGTGTCATGCGCAAGAACCAGAACTCTGGATGCCATACTTTGTTAGTTATCTCCCCTTTTAATAAAATAGAATGACTACTTTGTGATGGCCATAACTCCAATACCCTTTGATATATATTGATGATAACTGCCACAGTTGTTCGCAAGGCCGAGGTGGTGTGTCATGCACAAGAACCACAACTCTGGGTGCCATGGTTTTTTAGTTATCTCCCCTTCCAATAATATCGAATCACTACCTTGTGATGGCCACATCTCCAGCACTCTTTGAGATATATTGATGATACTTGGTACAGTTGTACATGAGGTTAAGCAGGTGTGTCACGTGCAAGAACCACAACTCTGGGTGCCCTAGTTTTTTAATTATCTCCCCTGACAATATAACCTTGTGATGGCCATAACTCCAATACCCTTTGAGATATATTGATGGTACTTGGCACAGTTGTATACAATGTTGAGACAGCGCTTCATGCCTAAGAACAACAACTCTGGGTGCTATGATATTTGAGTTATCTCCCCTTCCAATATAACAGTATGACAACCTTGTGATCATCGTACCTCCAATACCCTTTGAGACATATTTGTGGTACTTGATGCAGATGTACATGAGGTTAAGCAGGTGTGTCATGCTCAAGAATTACAACTCTGGGTGCTCTGGTTTTTTAATTATCTCCCCTGGCAATATAACCTTGTGATGGCCATAACTCCAACACCCTTTGAGATATATTGACGGAACTTGGCACAATTGTATACAAGGTACAGAAGGGATGTCATGTGCAAGAACCACAACTGTTGGTGCTGTGGTATTTGAGTTATCTACCCTTCCAATATAACAGTATGAACAGCTTGTGATCACCATATCTCCAATACCTTTTGAGACATATTGATGGTACTTTGTACAGAAATACATGAGCTTAAGCAGGCATGTCATTCGCAAGAACCACATTTCTGAGTGCCCTGGTTTTTTATACCCCCACAAATGAAATTTGGAGGGGGTATATAGGAGTGAGCTTGTCGGTCTGTCTGTCGGTCGGTCTGTTGACTTGGTTTCCAGACGATAACTCAAAAAGCGCTTCACCGATTTTTATAATATTTGGTACACTGATGTAACATCATAAAATACAGGTCAAGTTCGATTTCCACTACAATTCGTCAATTTTCAACATAGTTATGGCCCCTTTCAAGTGAAAAAATTGCAAAATGCCGCTGTTGTACTATCAAGGCAGTTTTTGTGGGGGTATTCATCACCTTTAGTGATAGCTCTAGTTAGTTATCTCCCCTGTATAATCTTGTGATGGCCATAACTGCAATACTTTTGTGATATATTGCTGGTTTAATTCTGGTGCACTTTCTATTGGTGAACAATCTTCTGAAGGCCATATTGGCTTTTGGTCGGGGGATTTGCCATCTCTTCCTATGGCTATTTTCTGTTTTGGCAAATGGACTTGTCCATCATATAGCATTCTGTTTGTTTGATTTGAGGTTTAACGTCCCCGTCAACACTGTAAAGGTCATTTTGGAGACGTTGCTTCCAATTTTGTGAGACTTTTACCCGACATTGGGATGAAATGAGATCACAAGCCCTGTCGCCCAATGAAACCAAAGTCGCACCACGGTTCCTGGACAGGATTTACCAGTACTAGTGTGCGGGCCGGATTCAGCTCTGCGTGGAAGCATCATGCAGCCCATATATTTCTTCAAGCCCCTATGGGCGGGGGCCGCCACTTTTCTGATGAAAATCCGTGATATTTTTCCTATTTATACTGCAAACATAGGTTGTGGGTGCTCGTTTGAACCGCCTCATTGAGGCGGTTCTAACGAGTACCCACAGCCTATGTCTAGGAGCAGATGTATACCCCTGTAAATCCGTTTTCGTTATGTAAAGTGGTGTTTAAGGGGATGTACGTTCCACGGTCTTGTTCGCGTGATGTTTACAATTCCGTTTAATGAAAACCATGTAAACCCCACTTCATACCAGTGACCTACATGTCTATATTTTTGCTCAAACACATAGATTGTGGGTACTCGTCAGAAACGCCTCTCAAACGAGGTGGTTTTTACGAGTATCCACAATGCATATTTGGGACGGACATGAGAACAAAAAGACAAATTTCAGATACTTCATTTAAAAATGTTAGTTGTAGATATATGGAAGTATCTTATAATGTATTTCACCCCCCCCCCCCCCCCACCCCCCCACCCCACACACACACACACACACACGCCTATCAGGGCTTGAATAAATGCTTCCACACAGAGCTGAAATCGACCGCTCACTAGTACCGGTAAACCAACTAAATGATCCAAGCCATTCAGGGCTAAGCGATGCGAATAAACCATGGTTATAAACCCTATTGGTTTCATTTGGCGACAGTGCTTGAGATGTCATCTCAGTGTCGGGAAAAAGTCCCACAAAATTGGAAGCAGCGTGAGTGTTGACGGGGACGTTAAACCTCAAATCAAACAAACAAATGCATTTCGAAAGAAAATCATGATAAGACTGCTCGGCTCACACGATGATTCAAGTTGTCTGTCAGCCTTATCTTCGATTTTAGTGACAGGTCATTTCGTTGTGCATTTTTTCACATCTCCAAAATGACTACTTTTCCGATGGAAATCCGTAATATTTTTCTTATTTATACTGCAAACATAGGTTCAGGCGGTTCTAACGAGTACCCACAAGCTATGTCATGGAGCAGAAATAAGAAAAATAATGTATACCCCCGTAAAATTGGCGTAAACCCCAGTTTTTCTCCATATTAAGTGGAGTTTGGGGGTTCTTCATTTCATCGACTTGTTCACGCGATGTTTATTAACAGCGATTTATCGGTGAAATCGCTAGTGCTAGTTAACTGTTGTGACGAGTAAGGCTGACACGATTTATCGTATAATCGATTAATTGATCGATAAATTCCACAAAAATGATTATCAGTACGGATTTGCTAGTAATCGATTATTTGATAAGTGCAATTTACTACCCAAATTTGTGCCTAAAATAGCTGGATCAGTGGCAAACAGTGCAGACCCTGATGAGACGCCGCATTTTGCGGCGTCTCATCTGGGTCTACACATTTGCTCAGGTCTGCTTGTTCAAATAAACATATGGTAAAGTGCAACATATGGTAAGAGTTCTGCTCAGAAAGAAAACCAGACAGGTAATATTATGACAAAAACCTTAGCGATTACTAATCGATTATCAATAGCAATGACAGGACTGATAATCGATTATCTTTTCAGCTCCGATTAGCCAGCCCTAGTGACGAGCGTTTTTAACGTAAAATCGCTAGTGCCACTTTGCTTTCACCAGCAACTTTAACATACAGTTAACTGACAGCAGCCACTGCGTTATATTAAACAATTGTTTTGGTTTTACGGACCTTTCAAGATCATTTCACTTACTACGAAACGTTCGTTAATCAGGTGCGCGAAAACCAGAGTATCCGGAGAAAAACCACCTGACCTTCCGCTGCAGAACTTTGTGTCTCAATATGGCCAGAACGAGGCGCGAACCTCAGCGGTGAGAGACCTCATGATGCCACGGAGGCCCGGTTTATTAAACTTTTTTATTGGAGTTTAACGGCCCAGTGAACACTATTTTAGGTCTTTTTTAGAACCGGTCAGTTTACCTCTCCACACTTTTCCTGGGCAGGCTTATACGTAAGCGGTTAACAAGTACAGTGCACATTCTTTCGCCAGAAACTGATAACTGCCCTGCTTGAATCAGCGGAAGGGACAGAATGACCACAGAATTAATCTCAACGAAAGAATGTTGCTTTGTTTTGTTTGTTTGATTTGAGGTTTAACGTCCCCGTCAACACTGTAAAGGTCATTTTGGAGACGCTGCTTCCAATTTTGTGGGACTTTTACCCGACATTGAGATGAAATGACATCTCAAGCCCTGTCGCCCAATGAACCCAATAAGGTTTATTAGCATGGATGGTCCGCCTCGCACCGCGGTTCCTGGGCAGGCTTAGATCCTCTAAGCGGTTTACCAGTACTAGTGTGCGGGCCGGATTCAGCTCTGCCGGGAAGCATCGTGCAGCCCATATATTTCTTCAAGCCCCTATGGACGGGGGCGGTATGTTGCCTCTGTAGGACTATTTGATCAATAAAATGACATGCATTACCTTGGATTTATATCCTTCACAAGCCTGTGCACACATCCATACTAATATTAATATTTCTCTTGCAACTTAAGACTCTAACATGCTAAGAGACTTGTTTTCTGTTAATTATCAGACTTATTATATTGACGTCTATGTCGCCATGGAATCAAGTGTTGTTTTCCATTTTCATGTGGAATGTAAATTATTTTTTTACTGGTGCTATTCATTGAGGTAACTCAAACTTTTTAACCGACAAATATAGATTATACAAGTATCCCATTGCACCCCCTTCGCCGTTGTCACCATCATCAAGTACGCGAACGAACCATCACGTGGACAAGTCCGTGAAATAAAGACCCCACTAAACCCCATTTTATATAAAGAAAACTGGGGTTACGGGGGAAAACTTTAATTTCCTTATTTCTGCTCCATGACATAGGTTGTGGGTACTCGTTAGACGGTTCTAACGAGCATCCAAAACCTATGTTTGGAGTATAAATAAGAAATATATCACAAATCTTCATCATAAAAAATGCCTTTTTAAGTATTGAACAATTTACTTTATCACACGGATGTGTTATCCTAATGACCCATCTAAACCCCACTTTATACAGAGGATCTTATATGAGTGTTCATGTATTATTGAATTTATTAAACGAGTTGAGGAAAAGGGATAAAATGCGACCCTTTAACGAGCATTTTATCCCTTTTTATCAACGAGTTTGATAAATTCAATAATACATGGGCACGAATGCAAGATTCTTTTTATCATATGGCATTTTAATGCATTTTATTCACGATTATTCACGATTAAACAAAATGTCAATATTCCGCCAGTAGTAAACGCCGTAGATGTAACGGAGTGTATCTAACTAATTTGCATATTCAATCCACTAGTGGATTATCGAAATTATTAAATAGAGGATCTTACATGAGTGTTCATGTATTATTGAATTTATTAAACGAGTTGAGGAAAAGGGATAAAATGCGAGGCTTTGCCGAGCATTTTATCCCTTTTTCTCTACGAGTTTAATAAATTCAACCAGTGCTTCAGCTGAAGTGCACGACCCGCCGGATGCTTTTAGCTTTATGAGTGTTACCATATATGGGTATGGCGGCCATTTTGGTCATGTGACCTGGACCTAAAACTGTTCCCCCAATAAATGCGCCTTATCGTAAGGAGCAAAAATATATCTTATACTTTAGTACTGTATTCTGAATCGTTTGCAGGATAAAATGCATTCTCACATTTTCCAATACAAAAGCATATGTGTCAAAGTTTGACCTAGGCACAAAGAAGGTCAAGGTCAACCCAGGGTCACCATTTTAGCAATTTATGATGGGCCTACGTCCCTGATGCCATTTATCAAGTTTCATGGAAATCTGCCCAGTGGTTCTGGAGAAGACTTTTTTTGAATGGTTTTTACCATATATGGCTTGGCGGCCATTTTGGTCATGTGACCTGGACCCCATGAGCAAATTTTGGTTTCCCCCATCCCATAGAGGCTCCATATGAAATTTGACTTCAATCGGCCCAACGGTTTCCGAGGAGAAGCAGTTCGAAAATTTTCACATTTTTCGCCTCGGCGAGGCTATACTAAATGGAATGTAATATTTCGCAAGTTCATTGGTTAGATCTCATTGATATCTATCCGTATGTCAAAAATTGTTTAAATATTCCAAGCGGTTAAGTCAATATCACCAATTTTCACAAACGGGTTACGGATTTTTCGCGTCGGCGAGGCTATACTAAATGGAATGTAATATTTCGCAAGTTCATTGGTTAGATTTCATTGATATCTATCAGTATGCCAAAATTTGTTTAAATATTCCAAGCGGTTAAGTCCCTATCACCAATTTTCACAAACGGGTTACGGATTTTTCGCCTCGGCGAGCCTATACTAAATGGAATGTAATATTTCGCAAGTTCATTGTTTAGATCTCATTGATATCTAACAGCATGCCAAATTCGGCGAGGCTAAACTAAATGGAATGTAATATTTCGCAAGTTCATTGTTTAGATCTCATTGATATCTAACAGTATGCCAAATTTTTTTAAATATTCCAAGGGGTTAAGCCACTTTCACCAATTTTCACAAACGGGTTACGTACGGACAGACAGACAGACCATATATGGCTTGGCGGCCATTTTGGTCATGTGACCTGGACCCCATGAGCAAATTTTGGTTTCCCCCATCCCATAGAGGCTCCATATGAAATTTGACTTCAATCGGCCCAACGATTTCCGAGGAGAAGCAGTTCGAAAATTTTCACATTTTTCGCCTCGGCGAGGCTATACTAAATGGAATGTAATATTTCGAAAGTTCATTGGTTAGATCTCATTGATATCTATCAGTATGCCAAATAGTGTTTAAATATTCCGAGCGGTTAAGTCACTATCACCAATTTTCACAAACGGGCTACGGACGAACAGACAGACTGACAGAATGACCGATTGACCGAATGACAGAATGACACGGTGATTTTAGGGCACTCTTAGAAAATCAACCGACTTCAGTCGGTCGCTTTTTCTGCGGGTCGTGCAATAATACATGAGCTGAGCGCGAATGCAAGATTCTATTTATCATATGACATCAAAAGGCATTATATGCACGATTTTTCAACAAATTGGTCAATATTCCGCCATTAGTAAACGCGATGTCGTTAAGGACGTCGTACATGTAACGTTACGAGACGTATCTAGCTAATTTGCATATTTAATCCATTATGGGATTATCAAAAATAATACATAGAGTTTATTTACAAGCGTTCTAAGGCTTCAGAGTAAAAAACGAGTGAGCGATAGCGAACGGGTTTTTTACAGGAAAGCCTTAGAACACGAGTGAATTATTTCTCTGCAATCATTCAAGACAACAAAATAAAATATCTATTACATTTCCATTCCAGTTTTACCTTTGCATTTTCATATTCAACCGTTCTGATTTCCAACCTAAATAGTTTCAGTCAGGGCATGGATTTCAGGGGGCGTAGTTTAGTTTGAAAATCAGTCACCATCTTGTTTTCATTTCAATGCAAAAATTATCCTGTGTTTGAAATACAGATACAACAATGTCATGAAAGTAGAACTGTATTATCAAGAAAATCATACTTTATCTTCTGGTTGCAGGTCTTTCCTCGAAAACGTAAAATGGACGCGAAAATTGAAGTATGATTTCTATGATTTTATCAGATTTCCCGCCAAACATCAACTATTGTTATTGTTGTTACAAACGACGTCAGCAACGTCGCCTAGTAATTATGGCGCAAAAACGCTCGAAATGAAATAATTCACACTTATGATTCACTGAGAAATCTCAGTGAATCACTACTGAAAATGTCACAGTAATAAATGGCGTTCTTGCATAAAAACCTATGCGCATGGCTGTTTGAAGACATTGTCAAATAGACCGAAAGCCGTGCTCAAACAGCAAAAACTGTGTTCAAATCATGAAATTCGCGTGCTGTTTGAACATGGATTTTGAGCTTTTGATATCACAAGACGGGCCTTGCTTTGTTTACGTTACCGTTGAACGACGTAACGTTATCGCCCTGAACGTAGCGTTTTATGGTTCTATGATGACGTCAGAGGGTTACTGCATGACGTCATTGTAAGCAACATTCTGAACTGGCCGCCATTTTGGCTTGCCTGTCGCATTTGAAGAGTTTGTATGGAATTTATATGGGTTTTTTTTGGCGTTTTCGTCAAAATTTGCTTTCGGAATCGTAAGTTATGCAAGAACAACGATCATCCATGTTATTTCATTGCATTAACATTTGCCGGATCCCTCGGAAGATATTTGAACATTCGGCCTGCGGCCTAATGTTCAAACAGCTTCCTCGGGACCCGGCGAATGTAAATGCATGAAAAACCATGGTTGATCCCTATATTATTACACCAGTAGGGCGGCATCTAAGGCTGTTGCTATGATTCTATTCGCAATCTGCTTCCGCCGGTTGGGACTATATTTTGTCAAAAAAAAAAAAAAAAAAAAAAAAAATAAGGAAGAAAATCACAAGAACTTCCGGTACTTTATAGGCCATTACATTTTGTTACGAGATGGAGATTGGAGAAAATTGAAGGACAATTAATGAGAATGATCTTTTCTGAGGTCAATATGTAGCAGGTCGACCGTGTGGCTCGGTAGCTCAGTCGGTAGAGTGTTCGCACGGTATGCGAAAGGCCCTGGGTTCGAGTCCCGGTCGAGTCATGTTCTTTTTCCAACCCTGTGACATTTGGTGGCCAGTGTAGGTCCAGCACCGCGTCTGAGGGCATGAAAGAGTATGAAAATAAGTCTCGCAGCCGGACTGGATAGGACTTAAAGATTCGGGACGGATCTCGTTAGCAGAGATTCGGGACGAATCTAATTAGGCAGGGGGAAAATGTAGCAGGTCGACCGTGTGGCTCGGTAGCTCAGTCGGTAGAGTGTTCGCACGGTATGCGAAAGGCCCTGGGTTCGAGTCCCGGTCGAGTCATGTTCTTTTTCCAACCCTGTGACAAATAGAAAAGGGTAGAGAGTGTGCAGGCTTAAACTCACTTAGCAGACGCCGCGAAACAATGACCCCTCAATTTATTGACGTCAAAGTACTTTGATACACATGTTGGGAAAAATGGCACAAAAAATGCTCCCCTCCAGATTAAGATTATTTTTCGCACATTTGTCAAGGACATATCAGTCCGTCTTAAGGACTGAGTGGGAGTTGTCGCGAGCGTGGTATATTAAGAAAATCCTTGTTCAACTGAGATCCAATTCTGCTCGGAGTTACGAAGAGTACGCATGCGCGTTTCGATATCTTGTCAAGTCATTCTTTTCCCGCATGAATCAGGATAACGGGGGGGGGGGGGGGGGGGGGGGTAGTATGCGGACTTTGATTTAGTCGATAAAATTTACTGACGTCATTTAATATGACTTAATTTAATATGATTTCGTCACACCAAACTGTCTACACAGCTGTGTCATGCATGTGTAAATATACTGGTACATTCAGTGTATTGACAAAACTATTGATGGAAATTATAAACAAACATGGTTGAAAAGTGGACTGTTCAGTGAAGAAGATGAGTATGGTACCACAAGACTTGTATTCAACTCGCTTTTCATTCATTGTTATCAAATACAGGGGAATTCTGTGAGTTTCACTTAAAGCTTTTAGTAGTATGCGGACTTTGATTTAGTCGATAAAATTTACTGACGTCGTTTAATATGACTTAATTTAATATGATTTCGTCACACCAAACTGTCTACACAGCTGTGTCATGCATGTGTAAATATACTGGTACATTCAGTGTATTGACAAAATTATTGATGGAAATTATAAACAAACATGGTTGAAAAGTGGACTGTTCAGTGAAGAAGATGAGTATGGTACCACAAGACTTGTATTCAACTCGCTTTTCATTCGTTGTTATCAAATACAGGGGAATTCTGTGAGTTTCACTTAAAGCTTTTAGCCAAACCTGCCATTTTGGAAAGAAAAAATGGTTTTGTACCCACGTTTCGACCGGAAGTGGGTAGAAAAAAATGGCACAAAAAATGCTCCCTCGCCGTTTTTGGCACAAATTTCAAGGTGAACAGATTAATATATGCCGGAATTGATGATATAGGTGAGAATAATCGCAAGGAATATTATAAGTTTATTTTTGTTTTCACCGATGGTACCGATATGGTTGAAAATTCGCCATTTTCAAACCCTTGGTCTGCCCACACCAAAATGCTAATTCAGGTTTTAGTCTTTATATTGAATACAGCAATATTTATATATATCGCTTTTATCTTTGTCAAAGCTAAAAAATAAACGACAATCACGTAATTTGATGTGAAAATAGTTAGTCGAATGGGAGCATCAAAATCGGAAGTCTAGTCCCATCGAATCTACGCATGAGAATTTTGTTTTTAAATCTACCTACGCTGGCCACTCTGATGCCCTACTGACTGTCAGACGCGACGTCATATGATAAATGGGGTTATTTATTTTTCTTATTTCTGCTCCAATTAAGACAAAGGTTGTGGGTGCTTGTTAGAACCGCCTCAATGAGGTGGTTCTAACGAGCACCTACAACCTATGATTGCTGTATAAATAAGAACAATTACACGTATTTTCATCAGAAAAATAGCCATTTTGGAGATGTAAAAAATGCACTTTGTCGCACGGGTGTGTTTTCGTAATGAACATGAATATCGACCAATCAAATTGTTAGAAATAATGTAATCATTCAAATTGGCAAACTGAATTAAAAGCAGTGTAGATCTTGCATGATCAGATAGCTTCTTCAGCTGAAACCGACCGCACATGAGTACTGGTAAACCGCTTAGAAGGTCTAAGTCTGCCCATGCAAAGTGGTGCTTAATGGACCGTTCTTGCATATTTAAACCCTTTTGATTTCATTGGATGGCAGGGCTTGAGATGTTATTTCATCTGAAAGTCGGGCAAAAGTCCAAGAAAATTGGAAATGTCTCCAAAATGACCTCAATAGTGGTGATGGCGACGTTAAACCCTAAATCAAACAAACAAAACAAGTAAACAACTCACAGTATATGGGGTACGTAATAGGAAAAGGATACTTTTTGTATAGGTAACTAGCAAAGGTGAAGGCGAGTCTGTCCATAATCAGCCTTGCCAAAGCCTGCACACACAGACATGTTAACAACACCTTAACCCTTAAACTGCTCAGTGTAGATCCTGATCAGATGGCTTCTTCAGAAGCCCTCTGAACTGGATCTACACTGTTTCCAAAAGTAGAGGTTTCGTGTCCAGCACGACAAACCCTGCCTTTGCAAATAGTGTAGATCCAGATCAATTGGCTTCTGAAGAGGGCTTCTGAAGCAGGCACCTGATCAGGATCTACACTGTCATGCAGTTTATGAATTGAACAAAAACATTATATAAAATAAATTGTTTGTTGGTCAGATATTATTTTTTTTGCTTGTATTGTAGTTTAACGGCCCAGTCAACAATATTTAGGTCATTTTTGAGCCGGTCAGGCTACGTACCCACATTTTTCCTTGGCAGGCTTATACGTAAGCAATTTACCAGTATAATGCACATTCTTTAGCCAGAAACTGACAACTGCCCTTCTTGAATAAGCAGAAGGGAGAGAATGCCATCTGACATTGTTGTAGCTAACTTAATTTATTCAGCAGGATAAAGGTTTATGAAGCTTCATTTTAAGAAGCTGCACAAAAGCATCTCAAGAAATATCAGAGAAAGCTAAGGGTCCTATTCTCGTGGGTCGGCCTGTATTATGTTCAGTCTTACGTAAAGCAAAACGTATACTATCAACGGAACATGATATGTTTCTTGTATAATACCATAATGATCCTACATATATGTATTGGGACAGAAAGGCCTAAACGAACAGTGTATACACTGCCATTTCATCTGCACTTTTTGGACCTCCAAATATCGAAGACTTTGGCCTTCTGGTTTCAGACAAGGTTTTTTAAAGGTTTTCCCTGTATAAGTCTATGTAAAACCGGTGGGCAAAAGCGTGGGACCAAAATGGCCCATGGTTACAACTTGAATAATCTTGGTGGAGGTCCCCTACATGAAGCTTCATGCTAAATATCAAAGTCCTGGGCCTTGAGGTTTAAGAGAAGATTTTTAAATGTTTTCCATTAATATATGTCCATGTAAAACCGGTGGGCCCCAGGGCGGGGCAATTTTTGGCCCAAGGGCTATAATATTAACAATCTTTATAGAGGTCCCCTAGACGAAGCTTCATACCAAACATCAAAGACCTGGGCCTTCTGGTTTTAGTCGAGAAGATTTATATAAGTCTTTGTTAAACCAGTGGGCTTCGGGGAGGGGCCATTTTTGACACCAGGGCTATAGATTGAACAATCTTGATAGAAGTCCCCTAGATGAAGCTTCATACCAAATATCAAACACTTGGGCATTCTGGTTTCAGACGGGAAGATTTTTGAAAAGGTTTCCCTATATAAGTCTCTGTCAAACCGGTGGGCCCCGGGGCAGGGGCATTTTTGGTCCCAGGATCACAATTTGAACAATCTTGGTAGAGGTCCATTAGATACAACTATATACCAAATATCAAACACCAGGGCCTTCTTTGAAAGGGTCCACCTAAGGATCATTCCTGTGAAGTTTGGTCAAAATCTGATCAGTGGTTTAGGAGATGTCGATTAGAGAAATGGTTTACCGATGCACGCACTGATGACGGACGACGGATAGATGAGCTAATATGTGTAGATCCAGATCAGAGGAGATCAGAGGGCTTCTAAAGAAGCCATAATGACAATGCCTGTCTGCCAGAATTCATAGGTTAAATACGGTGGGTGAGTGTTTTGCGTTTCATACTGAGACGGGACCTCGATTTAAAGACTCATCCGAAAGTCGGGAGAAGCCCGGGATCGATCCTGCTACCCCTGTTTTACAAGGCGAGTAGCTTAACCACTATACCATGGGGGCTTCTAAAGAGTAAATACGGTATGTAAATTATAAAGTGGGGTAGTAACTGCTCGTACTTGTTAAGGTTAGGCTGCAAAGGCTGGATACAGAGAAGTTAACCAACTTTTTACACAAAATCCTTCTCTACTAGGACAATGAAAAACAAAAGCATTTTTTTTTCAACAATTTTTATTATTCTCCTTATACAAAAAAAAATAAATGATGTGCCTGCACGAAAAACATGCCTTATACTCTACCTGTACAATCTAAAATTCATTTACTTTAACACAAGCAAAATATTGATCCGAATGAGACCGCTCTTCATAAGCCATCTCATAATGATCTACACTGGCCGCTAATGTAACATTTCACTCACTATAATCACTATAAGAGTTCTCATCGCGAAAACTTGCCTATACAAATACATTGCAAACTTTACTGCCGAAAAAGCGAAAATTTTAAGATGAAAAATTGTGATTTTTTTCTTATTTCTGCTCAAAATATAGATTGTGGGTACTCGTTAGAACCGCCTCATCGAGGCGGTTCTAACGAGTACCCACAATCTATATTTTAGAACAGAAATAAGAAAAATAAGGTTTACCCCTGCAAACCCCAGTTTTACTACATAAAAGTGGGGTTCAAGGGGGTCAAAATTATATAGGCATGTAATCGTGATGTTTAGAAATCCATTACATTACAATACCACACCCATGAGCATATGTTGTGTTGCAAGATCTAGCAATTTTCACATCATAAAAACATGCCTATATAATACCCCTTAAAACCACTTTTACAGGGTAAAACTGGGGTTTGCATAAAGTCGGTGTGACGTCACTTCCCCTGAGGTCCGCCATTTTCGGAGGTGAAAACAAGGGTATTCTGTTATATGACCTTACCAAATGTGCACAAGAAATATTTTAAATCAGTCGTAAACCCTTGAATAAAAAATATTTTAAATCAGTCTTATACTTTGGATACCTCTATACAATTGCTCCGTACATTTCCTTTGATTTATGATGATATTTAATCAAATGATCATATACATTTTGCTCTAAAATGTGTTTAAAAATGATGAAATATTTGTGATGAAAGCTGGAGCATTCACCTCAGACAAATAAGAAAAAGCTGGGACCGTTCTTTGTTTGTTTTTACTGAAGAGTTCCTTGCTGACTTACTCTATATATTATTTTCCTTATTTCTGCTCAAAACTGAGGCAGTTCTAACTAGTACCCACAATCTATGATTTGGGTAAAGAAATAGAATTTTTTTTCTGAAAATTTTCATTTTTGGTGGAAAATTTTCAGTATATATGGACAGGCATGTTTTTGAAATGAGATGAAAATTTGTGATTTTCAAATTGTAAGACATCACGAAAACACGCCCATATAATGTTGACCCCCTTGAACCCCACTTTTATATAGTAAAACTGGGGTTTCCGGGGGGTATACCTTATTTTTCTTATTTCTGCTCTAAAATATAGATTGTGGGTACTCGTTAGAACCGCCTCGATGAGGCGGTTCTAACGAGTTCCCATAATTATTATTGTGAGCAGAAATAAGAACAAATATCACAATTTTTCATCCTAAAATTTTCATTTTTTCGGCGATAAAGGTGGCAATGTAGTTGTATAGGCATGTTTGCGTAATTAGCCCTTTGCAACCACCTTCATGAGGAGGTTCTAATTAGTACCCACTATCTAAACAGCACAAATCAGGAGAGACATGACCTTCTAAAATTCACTTTGATTTGTCTTCAAATTTGTTTATAGGGGTGGTGATAGTACCATTTGAAATGTTAGACCAATACCATTACCTTAAGGGAAATGGAAACACCTTCAGGGGAGGCAACTCCTGCAAAAGTATTTTTGTCTCCCATGTCAATAGGGGTCAACTCTTAGAGAAAAGAACTTGCTCTTATTGCTCTTGAGGAGCAAATTCTTTCCTATAAGAGTAGGCTCCTTTTTCAGTGGGACAGGACTAATATAGAAAAGCGAACAGGAAGTCCCGAAAGTTGTCTCCCTTTGAAACATGGCTTAAGTATTGGGACACATCAACTCCTTACCATACTTGTTCTACAATTTGAACAATTACTGTTTACTACCCTATGTTGTGTCTGGAGTTGGTAGGATGAGTGGCAAACAGTGTGTCTGCGGCATCTCATCAGTGTCTACACAGTTTTCTAAGGTCTATCTGTCCAAATATATACAGTAAATGACATATCTACAACAGGCTGTCTGAACATATAGACTTTTAAAAATCTATAAAAAAAAACATTAACATCAGAGCATTCTCTTAAGTTCACTCGTCTGTGACCTTCATGGCAAGGTCATTTAGTAGGATTTGATGATAATATTCTGAACAACCATCAAACCATACATGGTCAAGGTCAATTTAGGCAGTGTAACTAATAATATAAGCTTTCAAATAATTTGCTTGAAAATTTAAGCTGCAGAAATCATAACATTTGAAAACATCTTTTTTCAAATACAATAGAACTTCTATGGCTCAACAACGATACCTCGTTTACCACGGATGAGTTGAATCCATTCTTGAGCCAATAGCGAAATCTTCTACATAAGAAATAGTGGGAGATAATTAAGGAGATTTTAGTCTTTTATCTTGCAAATGTATGCTGTGTGTACTCATTATAATCGCCTCGATGAGTCGATTCTAATGAGTACACACAGCATACATATTCATTATATGACACCAAAAAGATGTCTAAAAGTATCTCGTTTTGCCTCCTGACAGTAACCCTCAGTGGCTCAAACTATCCGTCTCGAACAGATTTTCGAGGTCCCAAAGGTGTTCGAGCCATTGAAGGTCGACTGTAGTTGTTTTTTTCTTATTTTTTAGACAAAATGAGGCTTGACATTACATTGGAATCATTTGCTGTATTGTCAAGGCTTATTTTCTGCCAACATGGAAATGAATGCTGAAAGAAATGCCAGAGTGACTGCAGTAACATTCAGGCCTTGTACTGACCAGCTTTTCCATGCCTGAAAGCCCCGATTTTGCAGCTTCAACCTTTATTCTGCTGAACAAGACACAACTATTACCTTCGCAAACAGTGTATATCCAGATCAGATGGCTTCTGAAGAAGCCATCTGATCAGGATCTACACTGTTTGTAATGCAGTTTGTGAAAATATCAAGTATTTTGGTTGACTTATAGTCAGAAATGGGTTTGGGTTAATAAATTTATTTAGCAGGATAACGGTTAAATGGTTTTCTAAAAAGACTATAGGCACAAGAATTAAAATCTGAAAGCCTGAAATCAAGAAAAAAAATCAAGCTCTTAAAGCCTGAAATCCTGCAAATGCCTGAAAAATATGAGGCCTGATTACTTCCTTTGGTACAGGCAAGCGCTGTTGTACTTTTGGGTCATTTATTCATTAACCCTTATCCCGCTGATCAAAATCTGCCCCCATTGCCCATCGGGGCTGGAACATATAGATGGGCTGCATGATGCTTCCACGCAGAGCTTAAACCGCCCCGCACACGAGTACTGGTAAACCACTTAGAGGATCTAAGCCAGCCCAGGCAAAGCGGTGAGTGTCAGACCATCCATACTTATAAACCTTACCAATTTCATTTGGGCAGCAGGGCTTGAGATGTCATTTCATCTCTATGTCGGGTAAAAGTCCCACAAAATTGGAAGCAATGTCTCCAAAATGACCTATACAGAGCTGACAGGGACGTTAAACCTCAAATCAAACAAACAAAACAACTCCTTACCTACTTGTTCTATAATTAGAACAATTACGGTCTACTACCTGATGTTGTGTCTGTAACATTTCATCAGTGTCTACACAGTTTGTTCAGGCCTATCTGTCCAAATATATACAGTAAATTACATATCTGACACAGGCCATCTGAACCTACAGACATTTTATAAAACCATGAGAAAACATTAACAACACAGCATTCTCTCAAGTTTGTGACCTTGAGCTCACATTCAGTGAGATGTGTTGATATCATTCAGAACCATCACAAAAATATGCCTATATAATTTTTACCCCCTTAAACCCCACTTTTATACAGTAAAACTGGGATTTACAGGGGTAAACATTATTTTTCTTATTTCTGCTCAAAAACATAGATTGTCGGTACTCGTTAGAACCGCCTCGAGTTCTAACGAGTGCCCACAATCTATGTTTTGGAGCAGAAATAAGAAAAATATCGCAATTTTTCATCATAAAATTTTCATATTTTCGGCGTTTAAGGTGGCAATGTATTTGTATAGGCGTGTTTTCGTAATGACAACCATCAAAACATACATGATCATGATCAATTTGGGCAATGTGAACTAATAAGCTTTCAAAACCAGCTGTCACAGGTCTCCTCCTTTAGTGGATAAGACGGCTGATTCTCAATCATTAGGTCTCTCATCACAGTGGTTCGAGTCTGGCTCGGGTCATATATGAGATGCCATGTCCTGTATTCCTGTACTTATCTATCTACAGTTAAACCTGTCATAGTGGCCACCTCTATAAAGCAAGCAACTTGTCTTAAGCAAGCAGGTATTCAGTTCCCGAAAAAGGAAAGTGCATTAAAAGTAACCCGTGTTAAGCAAGCACCTGTCTTAAGCAAGCAATTTTTGAATATCCCATAGGTGCTTGCTTAATACAGGTTGGACTGTATCTTCTTATACTGAGTCGGTCATATTTGGTCATTTCCTCAGTTGGGTGCATAGCTTTGGTGCACGTGAGCTGAGTGCACTATTGGGTAACTTATTTATTGGGTTATTTATTTATTTACCCTTATCCCTCTTTTTGTTTGTTTGAGTTGAGGTTTTATGTCCCCGTCAACTCTATTTAGATCATGTTGGAGATGTTGCTTCCAATTTAGTGGGACTTTTACCTGACACTGAGATAAAATGACATCTCAAGCTCTACCACCCAAAGAAACCACTAGGGTTTTAGAAGCCGTCCGACTTACATCACGTTTCCAGGGTAGGCTTAGACCTAAACGTTTACCAGTACTCAAGTTTGCTCAATTTCAGCTCTGAGCAGAAGCATACTGCAGCCCAATCTATTCCTCCAAGCCCTGATGGGTGGGGTGCCTTATCCCTCTGGTCACAACAACCCATACCTTTGCAAACAGTGTTGATCCAGATCAGATGGCTTCTGAATAAGCCATCTGATCAGAATCTACACTGTTTTGTCATTCAGAAATATGAATTGTATACTCCTGTAAATACCAGTTTTACTGTATAAAATTGGGGTTTCAGGTGGGGTCAAAATTATATAGGCATGTTTTCATGATGTGGGAACTCATCTGTGTTACTATAATGTGGTAATTAAGATGAGTACCCAAATTTCATAATTCAATTATAAATAAGAAAAAATATCAAAAACTTTAATCAGAACATTACAACAACACAAGCATGTGACAAAGTGCATTCTTTCATATCACCAGAATGGTTACTTTTCTTATGAAAATTTGTGATATTTTTTCTTATTTAAAATCATAAAATAGGCTGTGGGTGCTCGTTAGAACCGCCTCGGTTCAAACGAGTACCCGCATCCTATGTCTTGGAGCAGAAATAAGCAAAATAATGTATACCCCTGTAAACCACAGTTTTCTCTATATAAAGTGGGGTTCAGAGGGGTGTTCATTTCATGGACTTGTTAACAGGATGAAATTGCCATGACTACAGTGCCACAAAAGATAAAATTATTTTGTGTGGATATAAGAGTGACTTGTAAGCATAAAAGGACTATCATAATAATATTGTGGCAGTAAAATAGTATTGTGTTAGTGACATAATAGTGTTGTTTTTGTTTCAAATTTATACTATGGACAAAAGATAAGGGAACCCCCCGAATTCAAATAGAAAGAAGCGAAACTTCTTAGACTCGAAGTTCCCACCAATGTGCCGGGTAACTTGGCTTGCCAGCATTACGTAGACCGAATTCCAAGATGACAATGTACGCCCACATCAAGCTCGTGTTGCCGTCAAATTTCTGAGACAACAAGGTGTAAGGACACTGCCCTGGCCAGCCAAATCCCCCAATATATCACATTTGGGATGTCTTGGGTGGCGGCGTGCGCAACAGACCGCAGCATTGTAACGATCTGCCACAGCTTGGCCGAGCATTGCAAGAAGAATGGCAATGGATACCAAGGGAGATCCATTGCACAATCAATAGCATGCCCAGAAGGTGTCGTGCATACATCAATGCTCGTGGTGCATGGACCAGATACTGATCCCCTTTGCATATAAACCTTCCCTGTGACAATGAAGTTTCGGTTCTTTCTATTTGAGTTTGGGGGTTCCCTTATTTTTTGTCCCTAGTATATTTCTCATAAATGAAGTTTATAAATAGTCCTGTTTCAAAAGGATTTACTCAGCATTTGGAAAGAAAGAAGAAAAAAGAATTTATTTCCGAAATCTTAATGAACTCAAGAGTTGTAATGGTGTTATTATAATGTGAAATTGTTTCATAGATGTGTCTTTTTTGTACACCTTCAGGGAAGGAAACTCCTGCAAGTCATTTTGTCTCCTATGTCAACAGGGGTCAACTCTAAATGGAATGAATTTGCTCCAGAGGATCACATTCTTTCCTTAAAGAGTAGACTTCCTTTTCTGTGTGACTGAGCATATACAAAAGGTATAAGTGGATTTAGGCCACTGTGAGGGCTCTTTTAAGTTTTCTGATGAAACGTCAATGTCCTGTGCTTTTTCCTAGAAAACAGGATTTAACATCTCAAAATTTGAGGAAATGTCAAATCCTGTTTTCAAGGAAAAATACGAAAAATGTTTCAGAATATCGTCTGCTGAAAAAAATACCCAGCATGCAGATCATTAAACAGTGTTGTTGATGCTGTTGCAAGTGTTACATTCCTAGTGAATAGCACTATTGCTTTGCACACAACTGTGATTTATCATATGACGTGGCTGATAAGCCATGGATAATGTCATGTCATAAAAATCGTATGACCATGACTTGTGTGTAATAACACTTTGGCGGGAATAGGTAACATCATGATGACCTCCATGTCAACTTTGTATTTTTTGTGGAAAAATGTCAAATTTAAAGGTCATAAAATCCAATTTTAAGTGGTCATATGATAAACAGAATCTTACACTCGTGGTTATTTCATATAAAATTTACAAAACTCGCCAAGGCTCTTTTCATAAATTCCATACGAAATGACCACTTGTGTAAGATCCTCTCTTATATGGATAGTGTGATTTTTTGTTACAATCCTAATGATATGCTGTAAATGCGAAATAGAGAAAGGACTTAATACCAAAATATAATAACAATGCAAACACAGGAACTAAATTAAACCTTCTCTTGCTGAATATTCAGTTTAGTCACACCTATTTCTGACTTTGAACCAATCAGATTACTTGATGTAATTTATTCCTACAAATTCATAAACTAAATGTCAAACAACGTAGATCCTGATCAGATGGGTTCTTTAGAAGCCATCTGATCTGGATCTACACTGTTTGCAAAGATAGGGGTTGTCATGAACAGATGGATAAGGGTTAAAACTTGGTAACTGTCCACTTTGGTCTCCCATTCGTATTGAAAACAGCAGGACCTCGATAAGTCGAAGTCTCTTGGCACTTTTTGCTTAAATTATCAAGATTTTGCATTATCAAGGGTGAAATATTTGAGGGATGTTCCAGAAATAATGTTTGCTTTCATTATTTCTCCTTTATTGCAAATGTTAATCCATAAGACACCAAGAAAAACTACATCTAAAAATGTCGTCTGCTTATGTCCTCTGCTGAATGTTTTTGCAAACTTTTTCAAAATATTTTTGCATACATACAAACAGTGTGGGCCCAGATCAGACTGCTCCTATAGGAGCAGTCGGAGCTGGGTCCACACTGTTTGCAAAAACAAAAATACTTTTAAGGTAACCGGCAGATGGCAAAGCAGATGACAATTGTCTTGATTGGCATTTTATGGGTCAAAACCTATTACTGTCCACTTCGGACTCCCGTTCTTACTGAAAACAGTAGAAGCTCAATAAGTCAATGTCTCTTGGCACTTTTGCCTTAATTATCAAGACTGCATTATCAAGGGTGAAATATACAAGGGATGTTTAAATATCAATTACATTGTTTCTCCTTTATTGCAAATGTTAAAAGGTTTTTGACTTGCTCTGCCCTTTAAAATTGTCTCCATCTCTTTGAAAATGCGTTTTAAGCCGGTCAATCCACTTTTGGAAGCAGTTTTTAAACTCTTCAATAGGGAGAACTGTCAGATACTGATAAACTGCAGATCCAAGGGCATTTTTCAAAAGATAGATGATATTTTGAGTTTTGGAAATAGAAAATAGTTGTAGGTGGACAGGTCCGGCGAAAATGGACTATGCTGTAGGACTATGACCTTCTCTGACTGCAAAAACTTGGTTTAAGTAGATTGTACTGTAATTAACCCTTGTCCTGCTGAATATTTATATATGCCACACCCACTACAGACTATCAACCAATCAGATTACTTGATGCAAATTATTGCAACAAATTCATAATCTGAATGGCAAACAATGTAGATCCTTATCACATTGTTTCAAAGATAAGGCATATCCGAGATTAGCAGGACAAGGGTTAAGGGATAACTGTATCAAGAGGTAAATTAGCGTTTTTTTCAGACAGAAATATTCACTATGGTAACATGGCATTGGAGTCATAAAACGGAATTTACAACAATAAAACCTATGACTTACCTCTCCAAATGACAATTTTCAATAAAGTTATGCACATTCTAATGCACTTATTTCGACCTTTTGTTAAACAATCTACTATTTTTCTCAAATGGGCAAGTGCTGTAAGGTGCGTAGAACCAAATTTTATCCAATGAAAAGGGAAATTACATGACAACATCAGGTTTCCGACAGTATATCATAGAATATTTGCATTTCTAGTGTAAAGTCTAATGTAAACCTATAGAAAACAATTTAGTTCATAAAACCTTGAATGCATCGAGTCAAATGATTTTCAATAGGGCTGGCTAATCGGAGCTGAAAAGATAATCGATTATCAGTCCTGCCATTGCGATCAATTTTGTTTGTTTGATTTGAGGTTTAACGTCCCCGTCAACACTGTAAAGGTCATTTTGGAAACGTTGCTTCCAATTTTGTGGGACTTTTACCCGACAATGAGATGAAATGACCTCTCAAGCCCTGTCGCCCAATGAAACCAATACGGTTTATTAGCATGGACGTTCCGCCTCGCACCGCGGTTCCTGGACAGGCTTAGATCCTCTAAGCAGTTTACCAGTACTAGTGTGCGGGCCGGATTCAGCTCTGCGTGGAAGCATCATGCAGCCCATATATTTCTTAAGCCCCTATGGGCGGGGGCTGACCATTGCGATCAATAATCGATTAGTAATCGTAAGATTTTTGTCATTATTTTACCTGTCTGGCTTTCTGTCTGAGCATGACTCTTACCGTAAGCTGCACTTTACCATATGTATATTAGAACAGACAGGCCTGAGCAAACAGTGTAGACCCAGATGAGACGCCGCATAATGCATAATGCGGAGCCTGATCAGGGTCTGCACTGTTTGCCACTCATCCAGCTATTTTAGGCATAACGTTGGGTCGTAAATTGTACCTATCAAGTAATGGATTAAAAGCAAATCAGAAATGATAATCATTTTTGTGTAATTTATCGATGGATTAATTGATTATACGATTAATTGTGGCAGCCTTAATTTTCAATGACCTCAAGAGATGTCTGTCTAGACCGGTCTTGCTCTACTATCTGATTGGGCATTGGTAACTTCAAAGCTGTTCCCTTTATTGTAGAAAAACCGCACATAAATGTTTAAAAGATTGCCCTATAAGCATTTTTTTGGCCCAGTGATGAGGAGCAAAGAATGTAAATATAAGAAATAAACTTAATTTTTCTGCTTCATGAAAGTATGAATGACAGTGGGTCACTAGCAAAATTTACATAAACCCATTACGGGTTCATTCACTTTGCAGGCGACCCACTGCATTCATACTTTCATGAAAAACAGAAAAATAAAATTCATCTTTTTAATATATTATCACAAATTATTTAGTTAGACAACTTGAAACATACATGTGCATTAGAATTACATTTTATCTGCTTTTATAACACTTAATCACTTTATAACACTTAATCATTGACACTGAAGCTCAAATCACATCTGAGGTAGAGAACAATTTCTAATACTGTAATAATACAGTGTAACTTTGACAGCTTGAACACCAATGGCAGGAAATGCTTTCTGTAGGCCCTGATAAAACATAGTTAGGTATAATTTAGAAAGATCTTTCACTGTGAAAAGGTATGTTGTGTGTACTCATTAGAATCGCCTCAATGAGGTGATTCTAATGAGTACACACAGCATAACTTGTTTTCATATAAGCATTATGCCTCCTGACACGACGCTATGAATAGCTCTCAGTAGCTTGAACTACCCCTGCCTCAAACACAATTTCATGGTTCCAAAGGTGTTCGAGTCATCTTAGTTCAATGTATTTTCTTTCGAGCTTGACATTAATTTTTTCATGTGAATCATAGACTAGACAAATAATTCATCTAAAACCTCGAGCTTGACATTATGATTACATAGCCATGCAACATAGTGCATTCTTCATATCTCCAAAACCTTTAATTTTCTGATGAAAATTTGTGAATCTTTTTCTTATTTCTACTTAAACATAGGTTGTGGGTGCTCGTTAGAACCGCCTCATTGAGGTGGTTCTAACCAGTACCAAAAACAGAGGTATTGCAGCAGAAATAAGAAAAATGATGTTTACCCCACAAATCCAAGTTTTCTCTATACAAAGTGGGGTTGAGAGGGGTGTTCATTTTATCGGCTTGTTCACAAGATGTTTTCTCAAAATAAAACAAAATCGAAGAACTGACAGCACTATTATGTTGGGGAAAATGGTCCTGAACAGAGAGTTGGCCATTTTGTTAAACTCTTAAATTCCAGGGGCAAGTTGTTCAAAACTAACGACGTCGTTAGTTAACGTATCGTTAAAACTTTGATCATTAAATATGGCAAATACGCTGAAATTTTTGCTGAAAAAATACCAAAATTTACGATATTGTACTTGCTAGAAGAGTTAACAATATGACCACTAACGAGCTCGTTAAGCTAACAATGCTTTGAACAACTGGCCCCAGTTCTATAGCAAACAGTTTAAGTCCTGATCAGACAATGCATTCTGCAGTGTCTGATCTGGGTCTAAACCATTTGCCAATATCTCAGCACATGGGACAGGTCAATGTTATACAACAAATTTTCTTTTACATGATCCTCTGACATCACAATGACAAGACTGCATGGCTATTTTCTATAAATAACTGTGATCTGACTTTCTACAGATCAGTGATAGTCACATGGACATCAGCACTGAAGAGCTTCTGTGCTTCATAACTCTTGGTCAAATGATAAACAATCACTCCAAATATTGTCATCTATTGTACAATTTTGTTTGGCACAATCAAGGTTATAACTTGACAGCTTACAACAAAATATGAACCTTAATATTTTACAATATGCAATAAAGTTCCGTAAAAATCCTAAAAATTTGGACACCTTGAAGACTTGCTGTAATTCTCCTAAAATTTAACAAATTTGTTTCACAATGAAGCAAGGAGTCCAAAAAGCGCAAATGGAATGGCAAACGGTGTAGACCCTGATCAGACTGCTCTTTCAGGAGCAGTCTGATATGGATCTTCACTGTTTGCTAAGGCCAGTCTGTCCCAATACATGTACATAGGATCATTATGGTAGAAATGGAATGGCACAGTGTACACCTAAATCAGTTGCTTCTGTAGGAGCAGTCTGATCCCGGTCTACAGTTGGCACAGAAACTTGTTTCTTGCACACCAGACAAGGAAATCCGCGATTTCACCCTGGGATAGAAATTTATGTTCTGACCCTGGTGTTCCGACCCAAAATCAAATATAATCGCATGTTTGATAAATGCACTGGTTGATTACGACCACGTATGCGCCGTCGTTAAGGTTGAGGTCACAGCACATTACGTGACGTCGCTAAACATTCCTGCAGTGTCAACACAATATGGCGGACGTTTGAAACCAAAGTGACTGCAGCATAAGAAATCCGCGATAAGAAATGGAAGGTATGCAAGAAAAAGAATCCAATATGGGTGTGAGGGGTGGATAGAAAAATCCGTCCCTCAGGATCACTGTCCCGCATCACTCGGCAAGCCTCGTGATGCCACACAGTGTCCCTCGGGACGAATTTTTCCATCCACTCCTCACACCCATATAAGATTCTTATAATCCTAGTGAATCCTTTAACCTTTATCCTCCTGAACAAGATAATCCCAACCTTTGCAAACAGTGCAGATCCTGATCAGATGGCTTTGGACAAAGCATCTGATCATGATCTATACTGTTTGTAATACAGATTGTAATTTGAACAAATACATTATATCAAGTAATTTGAATGGTTTTTAACCAGAAATTGATCAGGCTGAATTAATTTATTCAGCAGGATAAGGGTTAAAAATTGATTGACAAGCTCTGCAGTTTTCACTTTTTATCTGTAGTCCATGGTCCTGCTGTTCAAAACTATCAAAACTAACAATATCATTAGCAAATGTATTGCTAAAACTATCACTTAATATGGCAAATATGTTAATATTTTTGCTGAAAAAATGTGAGTAGCTTTTGCAAATGCAAAACCTACTCACATCTTTCAGCAATATATACCTGTGTATTAGATATTCATCGCATGAACAAGTCTGTGAAATGAACACCCCCTAAACCCCACTTTATATACAGAGAACTGGGATTTACAGGGTGAACATTATTTTTCTTATTTCTGTTCAAAGGCAAAGGTAGTGGGTACTCATTAGAACTGCCTCAATTAGGCGGTTCTTACGAGCACCCACAACATATGTTTGCAGTATAAATAAGAGAACTATAACAGATTTTCATCAGGAAAGTAGCCATTTTGGAGATGTGAAAAAAATGCTTTATTGCGCATGGGTGTGCTATCATAATGGTACTTGCTACAACAGCTAAGATTTTTAACACTAACAAGTTCACTAAGCTATTATGCTTTAACAATTGGGCTAGAAAATGCTTTGAACAACCCGCCTTATCAGTTTTACATTATAATAACAGACCCATACAGGTTAAAGCTGCAATATTTGAAGCAAATAAAAGTGATTTTTTAATACTGTGAAAAGATATTACATTTTAAGTTTTACACATTGTTAAAAATAACAGAACCATGCTATTTACACAGTTGCAGCCCAGACTATATTTTTGTTGGGTATAAAATAAATAAACTTGACTCCTTTTTTTTGGTATTTATCTCAAATAAAGACTAGAAATGCGTCCATAGGACACGATTGCCCCCGCCTGAAAATATGTCTGTTCGTATTCATCAATAGAAAGTTATTGACCGTGTTTAAGTTTTGGACCCTTTTTTCAAATTTGACATCTAAGTATGACCTTGACCTTGTAGGTAAGGACCCTGGTTTTGTGTGAGGCAGATTGTCTCATGATGGCCAACATTTCTGCCAAATAATTTCAAAATCCATCCAGAGATAAGAAAGTTATTGACCGACCATTTTTTTACCTTGGACCTCTAAGTATGACCTTGACCTTGGAGGTACAGATCTGGGTTTGCACGTGACACATCGTCTCATGATGGATAATATTTCTTCAAAGTAATTTTAAAATCCATCCAGAAATAAGTAAGTTATTGACTGCGTTTAAGTTTCGGACCCATTTTTTGACATTTGACCTCTAAGTATGACCTTGACCTTGGAGGTACGGATCTGGGTTTGCACGTGACACATCGTCTCATGATGGTCAACACTTCTTCAATGTAATTTCAAAATCCATCCAGAAATAAGTAAGTTATTGACTGCGTTTAAGTTTCGGACCCATTTTTTGGCCTTTGACCTCTAAGTATGACCTTGACCTTGGAGGTACCAACCTGGATTTTGCACATGACACATCGTCTCATGATGGTTAACATTTCTACAAAGTAATTTTAAAATCCATCCCGAAATAAGAAAGTTATTGACTGTGTTTAAGTTTCGGACCCTTTTTTTTACCTTTGACCTCTAAGTATGACCTTGACCTTGGAGGTACGGACCTGGATTTTGCACGTGACACGTCGTCTTATGATGGTTAACATTTCTGCCGAGTAATTTTAAAATCCATACAGAAATAAGGAAGTTATTGACTGCGTTTAAGTTTCGGACGCACGGACACACGGACGGACGGACGGACGGAAGGACGGACGGACGGACGGACAGGGGCAACGCTATATGCCCTTTCCGCCATTCTTCGAATGGCGGGGGCATAAAAATATCCACTTTTATTAGTCCTTCAAGCATAGACTGGTGGTGCTCATTTGAACCTTTAGTTCTAACAAGAAAACAACAATCTGTGTTTTGATGTTAAAAATAAGAACACTAATGAACCCCACTTTTCCCCATATAAAGTGGTGCTGTACCTTCTTCACTACACACACTTCTAAATGAGCAATCTACGCATTTTCACATCTGCATCTAGCACAGTTTCTAAACTATCAAAAGACAGACCATTACGAAAACATGCCTATACAAATACGTTGTAACTTGTTTTTGCCGGAACAATGAAAATTTTAGGATGAAAAATTGTGATATTTTTCTTATTTCTGCTCAAAATATAAATTGTAGGGACTCGTTAGAACCGCCTCATCGAGGGGGATATAAATTGTGTGGACTCGTTAGAACCGCCTCATCGAGGGGGATATAAATTGTGTGGACTCGTTAGAACCGCCTCATCGAGGCGGTTCTAACGAGTATCCGCAATATATATTTTAGAGCAGAAATAAGTAAAATAATGTTAACCCCTACAAACCCCAGTTTTGCTATATAAAAGTGGGGTTCAAGGGGGTCAATATTATATAGGCATGTTTTCCAGGGGTGAGATCAGTCCAAAAATCTCAATCCTGAAAATCTGCTATTTGAATCCTGAAGTGACCCTAATGTTATCTTGAAATCAAAATAAATGGGTTTACCCTTCCAATATCAATGTAGATTAGTTGCTTTCCTGCTTAGTTGTAGCTAACCATTTAATTAAGACATGTTAAAACTTCCAATGGACAATAATAAATGACAATTTATATGCATCATGCCAAAGCTCTCAATCCTGAAATCCGGATTAATCCTGAACTTTCTCACCCCTGGAACTTTTCATGATGTAGACCCTTGCAACAGTATCATGATGAAACTCTGAATGTCGTAATGTCATAACAAAGGTACGCAGCATAACTCAAACGAAATCCCTGCCTTCTGTGGGATTCAAACCAGGGCTGCTTGGGTGAAAGCCCAATGCTATATAACCAATGAGCGAAAGCATCTACTCTCTGATGTTGTGTCAAAAATTGGTTTTAAACCTACTCTCCCTATCACAAAAACATGCCTATATAATTCTGACCCCGCTAAGCCCCACTTTTATATAGCAAAACAAGGGTTTACAGGGGTGTACAATATTTTTCGTATTCCTGCATACATAAAAACTTAGACTGTGGTAACTCATTAGAACTGCCTCACTCAGGCAGTTCTGTTGAATGAGGCGGTTCTAACGAGTATCCACGGTCAAAAGTTTTATGCAGAAATGCGGTTTTAACAAGTACGGTACTCACGATTTCCTTTTTTTAGAAGTATGAAAAGTATCAATTTTATTTTTATCTGAAAATTTCAGTTTTTGATGGTCAAATTTTCAATATATTTGAATACGTGCGATTCCATAATGAAGCTATGTGTGTGTGTGTGTGAATTCGGGTTTAACGTCGCTTTCAACAATTTTTCAGTCATATCACGACAGTGTCTGGTTGCGACAGGGAGTTCAATGCTCACTTTTATAGTGCTGCCTCACTGAAGTATCATGTCCCAGACACATTACATGATACCACACCCAGTCACATTATCCTGACACTGGGTCAACCAGTCCTAGCTCTACCCCGTAAATCTGAGTGCCAAGTGAGGAGCAGCTAGTACCATTCTTAACAACTTTAGTATGTCACGGCCCGGGATTAAACCCGTAACCTCCCGTTCCCCGGAGCGGACACTCTACCAACTGAGCTATCGGGGCCGGTTAAAGCTATGTGTAATCTACCAAGGTAGATAACTGAGGGTAAGAGTTGCAAGCCATAAAATATATTACAAGGACTGGATATATCCTTTAGGGGAAGAAACTCTTGCAAAACATTTTGTCTCCTTTATCAATAAGAGCATCGGTGAAACCGAGGGATGCTCCCCGAAGGTGCGCAGTAGAAGGAGGGTTATTTTAGTGAAATGATCCTATACACTTTGAAGTTTGATAAGATTTGTTTGAAGACAAAGGTTATGGGTACTCGCTAGAACCGTCTGAATGAGGAGGTTCTAATGAGTACCCTCAGCTGATGTTTGGAGTACAAATAAAGTAGGTAGTGATTTTCAACCAAGAATGCCAAAAACATGAGAAATGTAAGGCCCCTTCCATGCAAGGACCTGTAAATCTTAAACCATAAGGCTAAAAAACTCAATTTTGTGTTCCCTAGTAAATGATTTTCAATGGAAAATGTCACAAGGAATACACATGTGAAACATGAAAGCCCTATCACCCATGGTTATGAAATATCAGGAGATTTTTTTTTGAAAAAGGGGAGATGATTAGTGAAAATAAGCAATATAGTAATGGCCCTTTGTCAGAATGTAGCCTGACAAACACACACCCAAATGCAATCTGTCAGGATGTAGGTCTTGTGATGGTAATTATATGTGTCATGTTTCATGAGAGTAGACAAAATACTTTTGAAGTTATCACCGAGGTTAAGGTTTTTGGTTTAGGTGTGACAAACACACGAGTTATTCTCCTTTGTCAGAATGTAGGTCTTGTGATGGTAAGTATGTGTGTGAAGTTTCATAAGAGTAGGGCCAGGTTAAGGCGTGACAAACACAAGTTTTGTGGCGTCTGATCTGGGCCTATACTGTTTGCCACTTAACCCTTTTAGGGTTTCCGGTACCAAATGGGTTTAACCTAAAGTCTAAGAATTCCCTAGTTAGTGATTGTCAAAAAAGACTGCAAAAATAAGGAGAAATGTAAGGTCCCTTCCGTGCAAAGGCATGTAAATCTTAAACCATAAGACAAAGAAACTCAGTTTTGTGTTCCCTAGTAAGTGATTTTCAATGAAGAATGTCACAAGGAATATATATGTGAAATATGAAAGCCCTATTACCCATGGTTATGAAACAACAGGAGATATTTTTTGGAAAAGGGGAGATAATTCAGTGAAATAAGCAACATAATTATGGCCCTTTGTCAGAATGTATGTTTTGTGATGGTAAGTATGTGTGTGAAGTTTAATGAGAGTAGGATAAATACTTCTAAAATTTTGACCCGAGTTTAAGTTGTTTGGTTATTGCCTGACAAACACACACCGAAAAGCAATATAGTTATGGCCCTTTGTCAGAATGTAGGTCTTGGGATAGTAAGTAAGTGTGTGCAGTTTCATGAGAGTAGGGCAAATATTTTTGAAGTTATGACCGAGGTTAAATGTTTTGGTTAAGGCGTGACAAACACATGGACAAAAGCAATATGGTTTGTCAGAATGTAGGTCTTGTGATTGTTAGTAAGAGTGTGAAGTTTCATGGGAGTAGGGATAATACTTTTGAAGTTATAACCGGTTAAATGTTTTGGTTTACATTTGAAACTGACTGACAAGATTACTATAGGGCACCCAAAATACTGTGTGGGGCCCTAATTAAGAAGGGAAGTAACTCCGTATATACTGATGGTAGGGTTATGCTTCTTGCATTCTGCGATTTCTCTCATAGCCCCCTATCAGTGTATCAAGTTTCACTAAATTACCTTTAAAACTTTTAGAGATATGCTCCGGACAAGCTTAATATAGATAAATCTAAAAAGGGAAATAACTCTGTAATTACTTGTGATAGAGTTACAGTTCTTGCACTCTGCACTTCCTCTGATGGCCATCTATCAATGTATCAAGTTTCACTTAAATTCCTTCTATACTTTCAGAGATATGCTCCGGGCAATCTTTTCATTGAAATAGTTAAGAAGGGAAGTAACTCCATAAATACTGGTGACAGGGTTATGGTTCTTGTATTTTACGATTCCCCTCATCGCCCTCTATCAGATTATCAAGTTTCACTTAGATACCTTTAATACTTTAAGAGATATAGAGCGTGACTGACGGACGGACAAAGCGGCGACTATATGGCTCCGCCTTCGGGGAGCATAATAAGGGTCTGCTTTTAAAGGTAAGAATTTGCTCCAAGGGAGCAAATTCTTTCCCTTAAAAGCAGGCCCCTTTTTTCAGAGGAGCACAGTTTACATGAACAAAACAGAAATTCCTTAGTTTTCTCCCTTCTGGAAAATGGGGAAAGAATGCAGCTGGGTGTATTCAACCTATTGTCTGGTCTCAGAGCTGTAACCTTTATCCTGTTGAATAGTTGAATTAGCCACACCCATTTATGACCATCAGCCAATCAGATTACTGGATGCATGTATGTTTTCATTCAAATTCCCAAAATGAAGGACAAAACGCTAAAGATCCTGAACAGATGGCTTCTTGATCTAGATCTATACTGTTTGCAAAGGCAGGGGTTGCTGTGAACACCCAGATAAAGGGTAATATGTAATTCCAAATCTATAATCCTTGGTCTCCCCCAAAAATATCACTAACAAACACAATGCCAAAATGAGATTCAGTTTTCAAATGCAAGGCAAATGCAAGTTTCATTGAAGGAAAGTTACATAAGATTTGTTGTATTGGAGTTAAATGGCCCATTTAACACCATTTAAGGTCATTTTTGAGCTGATCAGTTTTCCTATCCCCACTTTTCCAAGGCAGTCTTATACGTAAGCGGTTAACCAGTACAATGCACATTCTTTTGCCAGAAACTGACAACTGCCCTTCTTGAATCAGCGGAAAGGAGAGAATAACCATAGAAAAGATTTCTTGTCAACCTCCATGAAAGCGTGTTGCCAACCCCGGCAGGTATCGAACCCACATCCTCCTGATCATCAAATGCGCATCCAACTGAGCTACCGTGGCCGGCTAAAGTTACATAAGAATCTTCTATCCTATAGAGCATGCCTCATATAATTACTTAAACATTTGGTCAGGTTATTAGTACAGATATGCTTGAATGGTTGTAAGAGGACTCAACTGTTACATGTTTTGTCTGGTTGCCAGTGGCTTTACCTGTTATATGCTTGACTGGTTGCCTGTAGCTTTGCCCATTACATGGTTGACTGGCTGTAAGTGGACTCAACTGTCACATGTTTTAATTAGTTGTCAGTGAATTTACCTGTTACATGCTTTGTTGGTTGTCCGTAAATTTACCTGTTATATGCTTGACTGGTTGTCAGTAACTTTGCCTGTTACATACTTGACTGGTTGTCAGTGAATTTTCCTGTTACATGTTTGACTGGTTGTCAGTAAATTTACCTGTTACATGCTTGACCGGTTGTCAGTAAATTTGCCTGTTATATGCTGGACTGGTTGTCAGTAAATTTACCTGTTACATGCTTGACTGGTTGTCAGTAAAAGATAAAGAAGCTTTATTTAACGTCGCATATTCGAAACAAATAACGTAAGCTCTGTAGAGCTTTTATCGCGACAAACAAAGTATCCTCTAACAAATACTTACCTGCCTTCATTTATCTTCTAGGACTACCCCTGATAGTGTGAGCGTCAGCCAAGGGAGCTCCTAGTACCATTTTTCACGCCTTTGGTATGGTGCAGCCGGGAATCGAACCCGTGACCTCCCATTCCCGAAGCTGACTCTCTAACACTGGGCTATCGGGGCCGGTAAATTTACCTGTTACATGCTTCAATGATTGTCAGTGAGTTCATCTGCTACACACTTGACTTTATCTGTTACATACTTGATTGGTTGTCTGTGAATTTACCTGATACATGCTTGAATGTTTGTCACTGAATTTACCTTCTACATGGCATATACAATGAGAAATCTGGAACTTATATTTAGCCACTTTTACAAAAGCCAATTGCAACATAATCCACAATATGTTATTGTTGCAATCTTTCCATTTGAGATGTTGCTATTTATGTTCTCAGGACTGTTCAATGAAGGTAGGTAAGTATCTGTTAAAGGATACTTTGTTTGTTGCAATAAAAGCTCTGCAGTGCTTATGTTATTTGTTTTTGATATGCAACGTTAAATAAAGCTTCTTTATCTTTATCTTCCAGAAAAATATATACATTGACTTCTCCATAGTCAAATTATCATTAACCCTTTTTGTACCTGAAACCCAAAAATGGGTAATCGGTAAACTGTGGTGTCTGATCAGGGCCCAAACTGTTTGCAAAAAGTTAAGCCATTTTCCAAATCAATTTTGAAGTAAACACAAACTGACACCCCTAAATTGTAAAATTGACATGTGCTATATATAAGGAGGAAGATTCCATTAGGTACAAAATGGGTTAAATAGGAATGAACAATGGTAATTTTATACTGTTCTGCTGTTAATAGGACAATCTCTCAAATAGGAATAAACAATAGCAATTTTATACTGTCCTGCTGTTAACTGGAAAACTGTGTGGCATTGTTTTCTTCTTTAACCCTTTTTTTACCAAATGGAATCTTCCTCCTTATACATAGCAGCAGTTCATTTCAAAATTTAGGGGTGTCAGGTTGTGTTTTCATCAAAATTTATTTGGGAAGTGACTGAACTTTTAGCAAACAGTGGAGGTGCTGATCAGAAGCCGCATTCTGCGATGTCTGATCTGGGCCTGCACTGTTTGCCAGGGTACCCGTTTTGGCATTTCTGGTACTAAATGGGTTAAATTTTAGCCCACAGACCAGACTTTTTCATCAAATTATGGATGGAAAGTAATGTAAATAAACACACATCATTTATTTGATTTTCATTGATGTATGAACATTGGGTCACAAGCAATGTTTAAGTGTTCACTTTACATCAGGTAAACAAGTCGGTGAAACAAATACCTCTGCCTAAACCCCTTTATACTGAGTTATACATTATTTTTCTTTTTTCTGCTCCAAGACATAAATTGTGGGTACCTGTTAGAGCTGCCTCAATGAGGCAGTCCTAACGAGCACCCCCAAGCTATGTTTTCAGCATAATTTAAGAAAGATATAACCGCTTTTCATCAGAAAGTAGCCATTTTGGAGCTGTGAACGGGGTCTGTTATCGTAATGAACTTTGCTTGAGACCCAATATTGTTCATACACTGGTGAAGTTTGAAAAATTAACTTCATTTCTTAATTACCGCTAACAAGTACAATGTGCTGTTGTAAAAGGGGGCAGTTGAATTCTTACTCACTCCAAATGCCTATTAAGTAAAACACATGCATAATATAAACAAACTTGTCAGCCTCGATAGCGCAGTGGTTAATGCGTTCGACTCATGATCGAGAGGTTGTGCATTCGAATCCGGCACCCGGTATCGAGGTGTGTCCTTGGGCAAGACACGTAATGACACTGCCTCACTCCACCCAGGTGTAAATGGGTAGTAGTGATGTGATAGTCACTGCCTCTCCCTTGCGAGCGTGAAAACATCCGGAATGCATGTTCAAGAGCGATTAAATAAGCTTGAAGCTTCCATCACAATCGAACTAAAATAAATTAGTATAAACTAAACTGGCCTTTCAAACTCTTCTCCACACGACCAACTTTCAACAAAATTAGTTTTAAACCCTTAAAGGTTCAAAAGTTCATAGCAGCCATATTCTTTATTATTATAATTTTTAGAAATTGGAAAAATAAGAACCAAAAAATGCTGTCTGCTATTATTTGTACTTGGTGCTTTAAGGATTTAACACATCACGCGAACAAGTCCTTAAAATGAAGACACCCCCCTAAACCCCACTTTATATAGAGAAAACTGGGGTATACAGGGGTATTCATTATTTTTCTTATTTCTGCTCCAAGACATAGGTTGTGGGTACTCATTAGAACTGCCTCAATGAGGTGGTTCTAACGAGCACCCAAAATCTATGTTTGGTGTATAATTAAGTAAATTAGCATGATTTTCATCAGAAAAAATAGCCATTTTGGAGATGTGAAAAAATGCACTATGCCGCATGGGTGTGTTATCGTAAGGAACATGCCTCCTTTGACCACCCTTTAACCCAACTTTATGTAGTAAAATTGGGGTTTACAGGCATAAACATAGTTTTTCCTATTTTGACTCATTTAAAAACAGATTTTTGGTATTTGTAAGAACCGCCTAGCCAAGGCAGCTCTAATAAGTTCCCACAATCTATGTTTTGAGTAATACTATATATGTATATATTCAGGGAAGTGATACATCACCATGGGAGGCAACTCTTCCAAAAGTATTTTTGTTCACTTTCCCGATAAGGTCTACTCTTAAAGGAAAGAATTTGTTCCTGAAGAGCTAATTCTTTCCTATAAGAGTAGACCCCTTTTTTGGAGGGACTCATGGCACAGGATAGCAGGCAGGAAGTAATATAAAAGTTGTCTCCCTTTCTTTTTTTGCAGTCACCTCCCTTGCAGTGCCAAATAAGAATTAAAAAAATATGTCCCAGATTTTCGCAACTTCGTCTCAACAGCATCCAATAGGATTACACTCCCATGTGAATTAATGCTTTTTTCATGTCTCTAAAAATGTCAATACATGTATTTTTCTTATATATGTTTTAAACATGGGCTGTGGGTGCTCATTAGAACTGCCTCACTGAGGCAATTTTAAAGAGTAAACACCACTAGAAGTGCCTCACAATCACTGTCAGAGGCAGTTCTTATGACTACCTACAATCTATGTTTCTGATAAAAATAAGGAAAATAATATAAACCCATGTTAACCCAATTTTTCTCTGTATAAAATGGGTAAATCACAGGGTGGAAAACTTCTCTAAACCCTCATCATGCTGAATATTTCAATCTGTTACACTCCTCCCTGAATTTTTCCCAATTAGTATTGCATGATTCCAATTTTTATACCATGGCTTCAGAAAAAGAATGGAAAACAGTATAGATCCTGATCAGCTGGCTTCGGAGAAGCCAGCTGATCTGGATCTATATAGTTTTCAACTAGAAATGCGTCCACAGGACACGGATGCACCCCCCCCCCCCCTGAAAATATGTTGATGACAGTATTAATCCATAGAAAGTTACTGACTGGTTGAAGTTTTGGGCCCTTTTTTTGACATTTGACCTCTAAGTATGACCTTAACCTTAGAGTAATGGCCATGGGTTTTGCGCATAACACATCGACTTATGATGATGAACATTTCTGCAATTTCAAAATCCATACTTAAATAAGAAAGTTATTGACTGTGTTTAAGTTTCGGGCCATTTTTTTTTTACCTTTGACCTCTAAGCACGACCTTGACCTTGGTGGTACAGACCTGGGTTTTGCAAGAAACACATCATCTCATGATGGTGAATATTTCTGCAAGTAATTTCAAAATCCATCCGGAAATAAGAAAGTTATTGAAAGTGTTTAAGTTTCGGACCCAATTTTTTTTACCTTTGACCTCTAAATATGACCTTGACCTTGTAGGTATGGATCTGGGTTTTGCGCGGGACACATTGACTCATGATGGTTAACATTACTACAAAATAATTTCGAAATCCATCCACAAATAAGAAAGTTACTGACTGTGTTTAAGTTTCAGATGCACACACGCACGGACAGGGGCAACACTATATGCCCTTTCCACCATTCTTTGAATGGCGGGGGCATAAAAAGGATAATTTTGTAATAAGCATGGTGAAGTTTCAGATTTTCAACCTCATCACAGATTTTAAATTTGTTACTCTCATTGCATAGCTCCAAGCTACAATAAAATATAGTAAAATTCCGCTATTAAGACCACTGAAAATTATGACTAAATCTGCTTTTAAAAGCTTATTGAGAAAGTTTCCATTACTTTTAGACGCCTCCTTGGTGTAGTGGTTAAGCTACTCTCCTTGTAAACCAGGGATTGCAGGATCGATCCCTGGCTTCTCCAGACTTCGGATGAGTTTAAACCTAGGTCCCTTCTCGGCATGACCTTAGCTATTGGTGGGACATAAAACTCAAACACTCACTCACTCGCTCCATTACTTTCTCTGTGTGTTTGCTAAACTCAGTGTTTCATAATAAGAGACCATCTTTGGGACTGTTCAAAAGTGGTCTTAAAGACCACTTTTGAACAGTCCCAAAGGTGGTCTTAATATACCGGTAGGAATTTTACTGTACTAGCTCCTCACAGCACTAACATTAATGGTTCATATAATTTATAACTTTCTTCACAGCGTCCAGTAACCGCCACTTGTCCGGCATATAGAAAGGTTCATACACATGAGCGAATGGTGTGTCATAGCCACAAACTCTCTGTATTGGTGCTTCAAGATGGAGAAAACACTCATTCTGAAATAGAAGACATTTTCCTCATGACTAAAGGGGGATGTATTAGCCAGGTTGTGGGAAAATATACCTCATACCATTAGGAAAACACACCAGTGTGACATCGTGCAATTGTTCATATCTCTCAAAAATTATTTTCTGATGAAAATCTGTGATATTTTTCTTATTTTTACTCTAAACATAGGTTGAGGGTGCTCGTTAGAACCGCCTCATTGAGGCAGTTCTAATGAGTACCCACAATCCATGTCTAAGAACAGAAATAAGAAATGTGATGTATATCCCCCGTAAACCGATTTTCTCTATATAAAGTGGGGTTTAGAGACTTTTTAACATGATCCAACATGTGGCGAGAATAGACCCAGATCAACATGAGCAACCAGGGGCCAGTTGTTCGAAACTAACAATATCATTAGTTAATGTATAGTTGAAACTTTGATCATTAAATATGGGAAATATACTAATATTGTTTCAGCAAAAATAACAGAATTTAAGATAGTGAACTTCCTAGAACAGTTAACAATTTGACCACCAACGAGTTTGTTAAGCTACTGGGCTATGAACAACTGGACCCAGATAGACTCAAACTTCAATGACTCAAATATCTTTTTTGGACCATGAACTTTTTTTCATTAGTTTTCAGGAAAAAAAGGCTTGACATTTTGCGTATGCAAAAGCTACTCACATTTTTTTCAGTAAAAATATTAGTATATCTACCATAATAAATAATGAAAGTTTTAACAATTTGTTAAATAACGACCGCCATTAGTTTTGAACAACTGGCCCAGATTGCAGTCTGTTCTAGGATTCTGTTGAAGGTTAAAATATAATTTGTGACTGCAAAACTAATGAGTTACCTCCTAAAAATGACTTCCCCGCCCACAGGGGCTTGAAGAAATATATGAGCTGCATGATGCTTCCACGCAGAGCTGAATCCGGCCCGCACACTAGTACTGGTAAACAGCTTAGAGGATCTAAGCCTGTCCAGGAACCGCGGTGCGAGGCGGACCGTCCATGCTGATAAACCCTATTGGTTTCATTGGGCGGCAGGGCTTGAGATGTTATTTCATCACAATGTCGGGTAAAAGTCCCACAAAATTGGAAGCAACGTCTCCAAAATGACCTTTGCAGTGTTGACGGGGACGTTAAACCTCAAATCAAACAAACAAAAAACCTCCTCAAAATGACAGTTTTCACCACAGTTATCCACTCTAATGTTTCCTTTGCAATTCATTTATCTGCACATAATAACAATGTTTTTTTTGTTATGTCTTACGGCCCTTTAAAAATTATTTCACTTATTTCGAGCGGATTGTTAATCAGAGGTGGGCAAAAACCAGAGCAGTCAAAAAACTACCTAGCCTTCTGTTACAGAACTTGGCATCTCAAGACAAGAACCACAGCGGTGAAAGACCTAATGCTTAAGAGTCAGCGATCTTACCCATTAGGTCATGGAGGCCCATTTAATACATGTACCAATACTTTGTCAGTCAAATTCAATGAACAAGGACATTTCTTGATTCAGCAGTGTATCACAGAATATGACAATTTTTTAATAATCCATTCAGACATCATGTTGTATTTGAAAGTCATTTAGAATATCTATTGTTGTGATTTCACTGTGTTCATTTTCTTGTTCTTTTTTAACCCATTTTGCACTAAATGGAATCTTCCACCTCATATACAGATGGAGCCTATTTCAAATTTAGGGGTACCAGTAAGGGTGACACGATTAATCGTATAATCTATTAATCGATCGATAAATTCAACAAAAATGATTATCATTTCTGATTTGCTTTTAATCGATTACTTGATAGGTACAATTTACTACCCAAAGTTATGCCTAAAATAACTGGATGAGTGGCAAACAGTGCAGACCCTGATGAGATGCCGAATTCTGCGGTGTCTCATCTGGGTCTACACTGCTTGCTCAGGCTTGTCTGTTCAAATATACATATGGTAAACTGCAACATATGGTAACAGTCATGCTCAGAAGAAAGCCAGACAGGTAAAATTATGACAAAAACCTTAGCTATTACCAATCGATTATCTATCGCAATGACGGGACTGATAATCGATTATCTTTTCAGCTCCGATTAGCCAGCCCTAGGTACCAGATTGAGATGAATTTTGAAACTGATATAAAAGTGGTTGAACTTTCTGCAAACAGTGAAGGCCCTGATCTGATGTCTGATTTGGGCCTGCACTGTTTGCCAATGACTAAGGCTAGTATTTCCCGTATAAAATGGGTTAACGTACCTGTACAGAAGCGGCTAATTCAGCAGCAAAGCCCATGGTCTGTGGTGCTTCATGAGTTATTATCAATCTCCCAGTTTTAATTACTGACTGAAATAAAATACAGAACAATGAAACAAACAGTAGTTTGAACAAGTACACAAACCAACTTTAAACTATATTCTACCTATTTAATGCAGAGTGCATTTAGTTTTTTTCAAAATTTAATGAAAAAGGCGTCATGAAAAATCTATCTAATAAGCGCACACTCAATACAAAAAAATTTTAGTTAGGACACATTCTAGATTATTTTTTTGAGTTAAATTACAGCAGAGTGGATCACCACATACATGTATGACTGGGTCAAAAATACGACAAAAGTTGAAAACTCAGTATAAAATTGTGGGGAGGTCACTGTAAAGTGTGTGTTTGTGCATTTTCTTTCCAAAAATAGCATGGGTGTGCACTTAGAGGAGCATGTGTGGTAAATAGGTCGAATACGGTAATCCTTGATATGTTGTTGTGTTGTTGAATAACAACATTTCAAATGATTCCATGTTGGTGATTTTATGTTGTTTCCTGGAGAAAGGAGAACAGAGAAGAAAGAGGGATCTAAAGAGACAGATATGAAAGTGGGAATCAGAAGAAATAAAACCCATCTCCTTTCATCGACCTCTACGTTTTACAAGGTCAGCAGCTCTTTTCCAACAGTAACTGTAATCCAATATTAGATGGTTGCTCTCATAAGGAAGAATACATATACACAACACCCTTGTTTTCCCAAACTACCCCCAGCGAGGCCTATCATTCTTCTTTTTAACAACTCATGGTCTTAACCAGAACCCAGAACCATTTCTTGCACCTATATGAACCAGCCAAGTTAAGTTGAGCACAGCTAAACATGTCTGTGCATACCTTGATACTATCCCCATGCCAACAATAGGCAAATGTGACCATGTTTCATAGCAAATACAATTGATTTGTTTATTTGTATTGGAGTTTAACGGCCCAGTCAACACAATTTTAGGTCTTTTTTTGAGCCGGTCAGTTTACCTATTCACACTTTTCCTGGGCAGGCTTAAACGTAAGCGGTTAACCAGTACAGTGCACATTCTTTCGCCAGAAACTGACAACAGTACTGCCCTTCTTGAATCGGCAGAAGTAATAGAATGACTGTAGAAAAGATTTCATGATCAATCTCAACGAAAGAATGTTGCTAACCCCAGCAGGAATTAAACCCGAGTCCACCTGATCACCATTCAGAAGCGCATCCGACTGAGCTACCGAGGCCGCCCAAATACAGTAAAACTTCAATAACTCAAACAATCGCTCACCTGTGTACCCGAAAATCATTAGTGTAGGAGAACACTTGACATTGCTACATACTAAATATCTAAGCTCAGGCAAAGTGGTGTCCATGCTTATAAACCCTATTGGTTTCATTGGGCGACAGGGCTTGAGATGTAATTTCATCTCAATGTCGGGTAAAAGTCCCACAAAATTGGAAGAGACATCTCCAAAATGACCTATACAGTGTCGACAGGGATGTAAAACCTCAAATCAAACAAAATCTGTGCCTTATGGTTTTGGAAAGAAGATCTTTTTTTAAGTTTTTTCCAGTATAAGTCTATAGAAGCTAATGAGCCCTGGGGCTTGGCCAATTTTGATCCAAAGGGCATGGTTGGATGGATTTATGTAGGCGACCATTTTGTGTTGCTATATACTAAATATCTTAGGTTTGTATTTCATGGTTTCAAAGAAGATGTTTGAAGCTTTTTTCCATTATAAGTTTGTTGGAGTTAAGGGGCCACAGGATTTGGCCAATTTGGACCCCAGGGGCATGATTGGCAGGATTCATGAAGGCAACCACTCGACATTGCTACATGCTAAATACCTAAGCTCTGGGACTTATGGTTTCAGAGAAGAAGATTTTTGAAGTTTTTTTTCCCCATTTCAAGTTGTTGTTATTTTGTGTGTGTGTGTGTGTGTGTGTGTGTGTGTGTGTGTGTGTGTGTGTGTGTGTGTGTGTGTGAGTGTGTGTGTGTGTGTGTGTGTGTTTTCCATTATAAAGGCCCTATGGGTTCAGAAAAGAAGATTTTTGAAGTTTTTCTTATTGTAAGTCTATGGAAGCTAAAGAGCCCTGGAGTGTGGCCAATTTGGATCCAAGGGCATAACTGGCAGGATTTATGTAGGTGGCCACTTGACATTGCTACATACTAAAAATCTAAGCTCTGGGCCTAATGGTTTCATAGCAGAAGATTTTTTTAAGTTTTTCTTCCATTATAAGTTTATTGGAGCTGATGAGCTCGGGCGTGGCCAATTTTGACCCCAGGGGCAGGGTTAGCAGGATTTATGTAGCTGGCTATTCTATGTTGCTAGATACTAAATATCTAAGTTCTGTGCTTCACAGTTTCTGAGAAGAAGATTTTTGAAGTTTTTTACCATTATGAGTCTCTGATTCTGATGGGAGCTAAGGGGCCCAGAGGCGTGGCCCATTTGAACCCCAGTGGCATGATTAGCAGGAAATATGTAGGTGATCACTTGTCGTTACTACATGCTAAATATCCAAGCTCAAGGCCCTGTGGTTTCAGAGAAGAAGATTTTTGCAGCTTATGAGTCTATGGAAGCTAAGGGGCCCGGGGGCATGGTCCTTTTGACCCGAGGGGCATGATTAGCAGGAAATATGTAGGTGATCACTTGTCGTTACTACATGCTAAATATCTAAGCTCTGGGCCCTGTGGTTTTAGAGAAGAAGATTTTTGAAGCTTTTTTTCCATAATGAGTCTATGGGAGCTAAGGGGCCCCGGGGGGTGGCCCATTTGGACCCCAGGGGCATGATTGGCAGGATTTATGTAGGTGACCACTTGCCATTGCTACATGCTAAATATCTAAGCTCTGGGCCCTGTGGTTTCAGAGAAGCTTTTTTTCCATTATGAGTCTATAGTAGCTAAGGGGCCCTGCGGAATGGACATTTTGGACCCCACGGGCATGATTGCCAGGAATTATGTAGGTGACCACTTGCCATTGCCACGTGCTAAATATCTAAGCTCTGGGCCCTGTGGTTTCAGAGAAGAAGATTTTTGAAGCTTTTTTTCCATTATGAGTCTATGGGAGCAAAGGGGCCCCGGGGCGTGGCCCATTTGGAACCCAGGGGCATGGTTGGCAGGAATTATGAAGGTGACCAATTGCCGTTGCTACAGGCTAAATTTCTCAGCTCTGGGCCCTGTGGTTTCAGAGAAGAAGATTTTTGAAGCTTTTTTTTTTCATTATGAGTCTACAGGAGCTAAGGGGCCCAGGGCGTGGCCCATTTGGACCCCAGGGGCATGATTGGCAGGATTTATGTAGGTGACCACTTGCCATTGCTACATGCTATATATCTCAGCTCTGGGCCCTGTGGTTTCAGAGAAGAAGCTGTTTGATCTTTTCTTCCATTATGAGTCTATAGGAGCTTAGGGGCCCCAGGGCGTGGCCCGTTTGGACCCCAGGGGCATGATTGGCAGGAATTATGTAGGTGACCACTTGCCGTTGCTACATGCTAAATTTCTAAGCTCTGGGCTCTGTGGTTTCAAAGAAGAAGATTTTTGAAGCTTTTTATTCCATTATGAGTCTATGGGGGCTAAGGGGCCCCAGGGCGTGTCCCATTTGGAACCCAGGGGCATGATTGGCAGGAATTATGTATGTGACCACTTGCCGTTGCTACATGCTAAATATCTCAGCTCTGGGCCTTTTGGTTTCAGAGAAGAAGATTTTTGAAGCTTTTTTTCATTATGAGTCTATGGAAGCAAAGGGGCCCCGGGGCGTGGCCCATTTGGAACCCAGGGGCATGGTTGGCAGGAATTATGAAGGTGACCACTTGCCGTTGCTACATGCTAAATATCTAAGCTCTGGGCCCTGTGGTTTCAGAGAAGAAGATTTTTGAAGCTTTTTTTCCATTATGAGTCTATGGGAGCTAAGGGGCCCCGGAGCGTGGCCCATTTGGAACCCAGAGGCATGATTGGCAGGAATTATGTAGGTGACCACTTGCCATTGCTACATGCTAAATATCTAAGCTCTGGGCCCTGTGGTTTCAGAGAAGAAGATTTTTGAAGCTTTTTATTCCATTATGAGTCTATGGGAGCTAAGGGGCCGGGGTGTGGCCAATTTGGGCCCCAGGGGCATGATTGGCAGGAATTATGTAGATGACCACTTGCCATTGCTACATGCTAAATACCTAAGCTCTGGGCCCTGCGGTTTCAGAGAAGAAGATTTTTTAAGCTTTTTTCCATTATGAGTCTATGGGAGCGAAGGGGCCCCAGGGCTTGGCCCATTTGGGCCCCAGGGGCATGATGGGCAGGAATTATGTAGGTGATCACTTGCCGTTGCTACATGCTAAATATCTAAGCTCTGGGCCCTTTGGTTTCAGAGAAGAAGATTTTTGAAGCTTTTTTTTCCATTATGAGTCTATAGGAGTTAAGGGGCCCCGGGTGTGTGGCCAATTTGGACCCAAGGGGCATGATTGGCAGGATTTATGTAGGTGACCACTTGACATTGTTACAAGCTTAATATCTAAGCTCTGGACCCAGTGGTTTCAGAGAAGAAGGTATTTTAATTTTTTCCCATTGTAAGTCTATGGGAGCTATATGTTGCCATGGCAACCAGAATTCCAATCTGATCAGCCCAAAAACCTTATGCAGCCTTTCCCCTTACCTGATGATGCTTCTCATGAAATTTGATCAAGATTGACCATGGATTATTAGAGATATACTTATTTGAAATTGTTTATGGATGCACAGACGCACGGATGCCCGCACGCACCATGGACGACGGACAAAAAGTGATCACAAAAGCTCACCTTGCCACTACGTGACAGGTGAGCTAAAAATGTTCATAGAGAAATAAAAAAGTTATTGGCCATACACAAAAAAGCCCTTTTTTACCTTTGACCTCTAAGTATGGCCTTGACCTTTGAGGTACAACACATGGTCTCATGATGGTTAACATTTCTGCCAAGTAATTTCATAATATCAAAGAATAAGGAAGTTATTGACTGTCCCTTTTTTCACCTTTGACCTCTAGGTATGACCTTGACATTGGAGGTATGGACCTAGGTCTTGCACATGACTCATGGTCTAATGACATTGAACATTTCTACATGGTTACTTAATAAAGTCCATCCAGAAATAAAAAAAGTTATTGACTGGAGACAAAAAAAAACAAACTTTTTTTACCTCTGACCTCTTAGTATAACCTTGATCTTGGAGGTACCGACCTGGGTCTAGCATGCACCACATCGTCTCATGATGGTTAACATTTCTGCCAAATAATTTCACAATCTATCCAGGAATAAGAAAGTTATTGACTGAACACTAAAAAAGGCCCCTTTTGTCCTTTGACCTCTTAGTACGACCTTGACATTCGAGGTACCAACTTGGGTCATGCATGCAACACATCCTCTCATTGTGGTTAACATTTCTGTCAAGTAATTTCAAAATCCATCTAAAAATAAGAAAGTTATTGACAGAAAACTAAAAAGGCCCCATTTTTTATCTTTAACCTCTATGTATGACCTTGACCTTTCAGGTACCAAACTGGGTCATGCGTGCAACACATCTCATGGTGGTTAACATTTCTGCCAAGCAATTACAAAAGCCATCTAAAAATAAGAACGTTATTGACCAAACACGAAAAAAGGCCCCTTTTTTTTTGACATCTATGTATGACCTTGACATTTGAGGTACCAAACTGAATTATGCATGTAACACATCGTCTCATGATAGTTAACATTTTTGCCAAGTAACTTCAAATTCTATCTAAAAATAAGCAAGTTATTGACAAAACCCGAAAAAAGGCCCCTTTTTTACCTTTGACCATTATGTATGACCTTGACCTTTGAGGTACCAACCTGGGTCATGCACGCAACACATCGTCTTATACTGGTTAACATTTCTGCTATGTGACTTCAAAATCCATCTCACAATAAGAAAGTTATTGACCAAACACGAAAAAAAGGCCCCTTTTTTGACTTTTGACCTCTAAGTATGACCTTGACCTTTGAGGTACCGACCTGCCTCATGCGCACCACACATCGTCTTATGGTTGTTAATATTTCTGCCAAGTAATTTTAAAATCCATCTCAAAATAAGAAAGTTATTGACCGGACACTATTTGCCCATACATATATACATACCCACAAACTTCCAAGGGAGATAATTCAAAAAGTATAAACGTGAGAGTTACAGTTCTTGCGCATTGCACGTCGTCTAATGCTGATTAATATTTATATGAAGTTTAGTGAAGATAGCTCGAAAGGTTTTCAAGTTATAGAGCGGACACGAATGTGTGACAGGCGGACAGACAGATGCCCAGGGAAAAACAATATGTCTCTCCGAAAAAAAAATTTTCGGGGGAGACATAAGTATCCTAAATATACGGATATCTGGAGCTTTGGGAAATAGTCTCAAAGAACTTCAAAACTGGTTCAAATTAGGCATAGTGTATATTGTTTGTAATGTTATTTCAAGCCCTGTTTACTGTCCTATGACAGTTTCAATTTTTCAAATGTGAGTCAAATCGGAAAACTGGCTTTCAAGTGTCTCTGATCAGTGGTGACTGTATTGAAAACAGAGCTAGATTTCATGGTTCCTCTGTGCCAAAGATGAACAGACCAGCTTTTGTATTGCATTAGGTAATACCCTGACTGACTGAACTGATACCCACTTAACCCTGAACCTTTATCTTGCTGAATATTCATTTAAGCCACACCCATTTCTGTCTATCAACCTATCAAATTACTTTGTGTAATTTATTGCTACAAATTCATAAACTGAATGCGAAACAGTGTAGATCGGATCTACATTGTTTGCCAAGATAGGGGTTGTCATGAACAGCAAGACAAGGGTTAATTCAACTTCAGTTGGGTATTTGAAGAGAAAACTGGAAACCATAATGATCCTATGTATTGGGGCAAATTGGCCTAAGCAAACAGTGCAGACACAGATCAGACTGCCCCCATCAGACTGCTCCTGAAGCAGCGGTCTGATCAGGGTCCCCACTGTTTGCCATTCCATCTGCCCTTTGAGAATTCCTTGCTGAATCCCGATACAAATTGTTAAAATTTTAGGAGTATTGTAGCAAGTCCAAAACGTGTCCCAATTTTTTTTATTTTTACAGTATCTTATTGTTTGGTTGCCTACTTCAATGGCGCTAAACGAGTTAAGATACATTTGTAAAAATTATAAAATCCTTACTTTACAATCTGTCAGAGACTTTAATGCAACAATGTTTTGCTCAAACAGTTCTACATGTACCTACCTTGTGCATTTGCAAAATACACCTCGAGGGCAATAATAATGAATGACAACCCTGTGCAGGTTATTTAATTGAACATAAAGCTTTGAATCTATAATAACTAAATACAAGTATGTCTGTATAATTTGCATACCTTGGATGTTTATTTGCATTTAGTTACACTTCAAAATTGTTGTTTTTTTATCCACATACCATGCTCATCTGTACCTCTGATTCCCAGATCTAAGTCTCTAGAGCCAGATAGGGACTACTGCTGTTTGTCCAAGGGACAAACTGGTGCACACTGAAGTTTTATGTAGACAACAGTTGCTGTAATCAGACTGCATAGATATGTAAGCTGGTAGGTGTGAGGTAAAAATGTATCAATTCCTGATCATTGCCTTCACTTATTTTGCTGGTCACCAATGTTATAATAATAATAATAACTAGACAAAAGTGCCCAGTGGGGCACGTATACCCCCGGCCAGTGCCATCACCTCAGCTGAAACAAGAACTACAAAGGGAAATAACTCTAAAAGGCCTGACCCCTTGGCCCTTATTTTCTTTCCCACAATACAACTAGTCACACTGATCATGTGTGCAAAATTTCAAGTTTCTATGTGAAGCAGTTCCTGAGATATTTTTGACACAAAATAATTGGCCAGTGCCATCACCTCAGCTGAAACAAGAACTACAAAGGGAAATAACTCTAAAAGGCCTGACCCCTTGGCCCTTATTTTCTTTCCCACAATACAACTAGTCATACTGATCATTTTTGCAAAATTTCAAGTTTCTATGTACAGTAGTTATTGAGAAATCTTTGACACAAAATAAAAATATACACTATTAAACAGCAAGAACTACGAAGGGAAATAACTCTAAAAGGCCTGACCCCTTGGCCCTTATTTTCTTTCCCACAATACAAGTAGTCATACTGATCATGTGTGCAAAATTTCAAGTTTCTATATGAAGCAGTTCCTGAGATATCTTTGACACAAAATAATTGGCAAGTGCCATCACCTCAGCTGAAACAAGAATTCCTGAGATATCTTTGACACAAAATAATTGGCAAGTGCCATCACCTCAGCTGAAACAAGAACTACAAAGGGAAATAACTCTAAAAGGCCTGACCCCTTGGCCCTTATTTTCTTTCCCACAATACAACTAGTCATACTGATCATGTTTGCAAAATTTCAAGTTTCTATGTACAGTAGTTATTGAGAAATCTTTGACACAAAATAAAAATATACACTATTAAACAACAAGAACTACAAAGGGAAATAACTCTAAAAGGCCTGACCCCTTGGCCCTTATTTTCTTTCCCACAATACAACTAGTCATACTGATCATGTGTGCAAAATTTCAAGTTTCTATGTGAAGCAGTTCCTGAGATATCTTTGACACAAAATAATTGTTTACGGACAGACAGACGGAAAAGACAAAAACTATATACCCCCATTGCATACTTCGTATGCCGGGGGTATAATAATAATAATCAACCCTATTTATAGAGGTTAACACATTTAGTACTTCAGTCCAACTTCAATGGCTCGAACACCTTTGGGACCTCGAAAATCTGTTTGAGACAGGGGTAGTTCGAGCCACTACTTTTAGACATCTTTTCGCTGTTCTGTAATGAATATGTATGCTGTGCGTACTCATTAGTATCGCCTCATCAAGGCGATTCCAATGAGTACACACAGCATGCATTTGGAAGATAAAAGACTAAAATTTTAATTATCCCCCACTATTTCTTATGTAGAGGATTTCGCTAGGGGCTCAAGAATGGGTTCGACTCAGCCTTGGTAAACGAGCCATCGGTGTTCGAGTCATCAAAGTTCTACTGTAGTAGTAATCTTCCATGTGGCCCTCTTTTCCTGGATAGGAACCAGTACTAAGCAATGTGGATAAAGTCCCTTGCTCAAGGAAACAACACTTGGCGCTTGCGGGGATCTAACCGGGTACTTCTCGATCTCAAATCCAATGCTTTACCACTGCACCACAGCGCTCCACAATTATAAGGCACATATTGTCAAAGCCAGCTCATGTGCCGTTAAGCCCCTCTTCTCATAACCTTACTCATTTCCAGATCTACTATATACGCTCTTTATACTCAGAAACAGTATCTTAAGCCCTGCAGTATTATGAATTATTGTGTATTTTGACCACCAAGACTTTTGCTTTGTGGCAGTGAAGATCCTGATCAGACTGCTCCTTCAGGAGCAGTCTGATCAGGGTCTACACTGTTTAATCAGGCACATCTTTATGACTTTTCTGATCAGCATCTACAATATTTGCTCAGGCAAGTCTTTATGACTTCTCTGTGGCCGAATATTTAGGTTAAGTTCGTACCTTAGCGATTGTTTCAAGGTCATATGGCAAGATTGTTCTCAGATCTATAACTTCACAAGACACATTAAGTTTTTCCTGAGCTAGTGTGGCAACTTCTCGAAGTACATGAACCTGTGTACCATAGCCTACCATTGTCACATCACTACCTGTAAGGTCAGAAAATAGCAACTCAGGTCATCAATTGCGACTATAAATGTTTTCAGCAGAAAAGAATGTCTCACATCATAAATATGCCCCAAAACAACCGTTTGATCTTAAAGGTGCATTATTGAGCTACCGGGTCTCAATTTTTTTTTTTCTTGTTTTTATCTTCAATGCATACTCCTTTGTCATGTGTACACTTTTGGAGCCAAATACAGCTTCAGAAATTTGTGAAAATGGTCGTTTTCATTCGTGTTTACCCTTCGCTCTGAACATGTGTTCGGAATTTCTGTTCTAAAAATAAATCTGTCACTTTACATATACATGGCGACAGTATCGTCTCTGAGTGTCAATACTTATGGCATGGTATTCAACATCATATTTTTTCCGATTCAGGCATGGCCTAAGCAAACAAGGCCAAAAATGAACGTCGTATATCGTCATATATAGGGATTCTATTTTTGTCACAAACTAAAAATAGATCTAACTAGTGTTCGAAACCTAGTTAGGGAATCCCTCTCAAATTCGTTTACCTGTCATCATAATTGTTCGCATTTTTGCATAAAATGCATTCATTTGTATTATTTTAAAGAAAAATAAAGGCTATATGTATTTTATTTTTGGAAGCATTTTTTCCCGATAGCTCAATAATGCACCTTTAAAGGAGGTCAAGGACACCAAAGTAGAATAAATATGTTCTATAAAAGAGCAAGGGACTACAGAACAGAACGGAAAACTGTAGAGTGTGCAAGTTGTTTCTAGGTTTGGCCTATTAGACCTCATCAGGGACCCACAGATATCTTCAAAATAGGGCAGATAGGGCAGTATCTCATTTCTCCCCTAGTCCTGTCTTCAAGACTTACCTTCCAGAATAACCTCGGCCTCTGAAAGCGGTATAGTATAATCTCCTACTGGCACTTCTTCTATGGCAGATCTATACAGAATCTTTGGTTCAAAGAAAAGACAGGGATCTTCACTTCGTATACAGCTTAATAACATGCCCTTGCATTGTATAGGACCTCGAGGCATTACTACCTGGAAATGTATAATTGTAACCAGATTTTTTTTCAACAGAAAATAGATTTACCATATCTACCCTAAGTACTATGTCATCTCAACTTCTAACCATACCCGGTACTTGTTTTAAAATTTGAATAAGTACAATTTTCTCCCCGATATTGTATCTAAATATAGCTCCACTGGTGACAAACAGTGTAGACCCAGATGAGATGCCGCATTCTGCGGCATCTCATCTTGGTCTACACTGTTTGTTCAGAGCTGTCTGTCCAAATATGCATACTAAATATGGAAATTTGTCCAGCACTTAGCCGCTGACCCTATGAACACAGTCTAGGTAAGCAAAATCTGACCAAGTCTCAAGCATAGTGCAGTGATACATCTCTGACAGTGTCACAAGTAAACAGCTCCAAGATACTGCCAGAAAGCTAAATTTGGCTAAAAATTGAAAATATGCACCCTATTCTGACCTTGAAAAACAAGATCAAGGTCACCAGAAGCTAATCAAGCCTTTGTTTTAGTTGAGTAAACTTAAATGTGGATGTTCCCAAGATACTACATGTATATCGACCCCCGCCCATCGGGGCTTGAAGAAATAGATGGGCTGCATGATGCTTTCACGCAGAGCAGAAACTGGCCGCACACGAGTACTGGTAAATCGCTTATAGGATCTAAGCCTGCCCAGACAAAACGGTGCGAGTCGGACTGTCCATGCTTATAAACACTATTGGTTTCATTGGGCAACAGGGCTTGAGATGTGATTTCATCTCAATGTCGGGTAAAAGTCCCACAAAATGGATGTAATGTCTCCAAAATGACCTTTACAGTGTTGATGGGGACGTTAATCCTCAAATCAAACAAACAAAAAGAAAAACTACATGTATATACAAACTTGATTTTGCTAAATTTTGATCTACTTTGTCTTGTGCTGACCTTGAAAAAGTGGTCAAGGACATTAACCCTTCTCTTGCTGAATATTCAGTTTAGCCACACCCATTTCTGACTTTGAACCAATCAAATTACTTGATGTAATTTATCCTTACAAATTCATAAATTGAATGTCAAACAGTGTAGATCCTGATCAGATGGCTTCAAGCCATCTGATCTGGATCTACACTGTTTACAAAGAAAAGGGTTGTCGTGAACAGCTGGATAAGGGTTAAAACTCTTGAAATGGCCCACTGATCTCTATACCAGTTCACAGCCAGTAAGATGTTTTTTGCATAAGGGTTCTTAGCTCTATGCAACAGAAATAAGTGCCAATGGTACAAAATCCATGAAAATTGCAATCAACTGCAAGCTGATTCAATCAAATACTCACAATCTATATATGCTTTATAACAGAAATATGAAAATAAAGTTTACCCTCTAAAGCACAATTAAGTCACCCTCTACAAACAAAAGCTGTCATCTGACAGCATAGCTTGGCTGGGAGTGCCCTTGTGGTCATGGGCGTAGGTGGGGGTATTGCTGAATAAACCTATAGAACTTTCTATTACCATCCCAAATATGAACCAAATCCATCATATAGTCTGGAAATTATGAGCTCTTAAAAAACTTTAACATAAAATATATAAGTCTGTGACCTTGACACCATATGGTTTGGAAAATAAGAGCTCTTAAAAATCCTTTAACATAAAATATATAAGTCTGTGACCTTGACACCATATGGTTTGGAAAATAAGAGCTCTTAAAAATCCTTTAACATAAAATATATAAGTCTGTGACCTTGACACCATATGGTTTGGAAAATAAGAGCTCTTAAAAATCCTTTAACATAAAATATATAAGTCTGTGACCTTGACACCATATGGTTTGGAAAATAAGAGCTCTTAAAAATCCTTTAACATAAAATATATAAGTCTGTGACCTTGACACCATATGGTTTGGAAAATAAGAGCTCTTAAAAATCCTTTAACATAAATTTTTTAGCCCTTGACCTTGAGGACATGGGCACATTACAATAACACACCCGTGTGAATTAGTGCATTTTTTTCACATCTTCAAAATGGCTATTTTTCTGATGAAAATCCGTGATATTTATCTAATAAATACAGGAAACATAGGTTGTGGGTGCTTGTTAGAACCGCCTCGTTGAGGCGGTTCTAACGAGTACCCACAACCTATGTCTTGGAGCAGAAATAAGGAAAATAATGTTGACCCCCGTAAACCCCAATTTTCTCTATATAAAGTGGGGTTTAGGGGGTCTTTATTTCACGGACTTGTTCACGTGATGATAGGTGGGGCGATTTCTGAATAAAACTTCAGCCCTATATCTATCATCATTCACAAATATGATTTTTTCCTCTTATCTCTGGTGTGATTCAGGGAATCTAAGATACAGATCAATATGTTCTATAAAGGGTTATCCTTTGGAAGCAAGGAATACACCACAGAAGTGAAAAATATGGAGTGAACATGTTTTCTAGGCCAGACTAGCCAGTTTCGGCCAATTAGGCCTCATCAGTGACCCTGAAATATTTTCAACAATCCACAACAGAATCAATGATCCTCAAGGACAAGAAAATATAAACTACACTATGGTGTAGGGCAGGGAGACTTTTTACGGCCGCCACACATTCCCAGACACCAGTTGTAGTGACGTTAAATATGTTCCATAAAAGGGTTTAAACTAGTTTATAAACTAGTTTTTGAGGGGATATGATTTCGACCAAAATATGGATGGAAGAAGTTATCTAATCAAAGTTCTCCTGGACAAGAACAAGCATCTGAATGACCATTAAAGTATTTCTCCTTTGCAAATCTGAGTGCATCCTTCCTCATAGTTTCATAGTCATCTTTTTTATATGCGTACACCTTCCTCCGAGGTTTCTTTATTGGTGGAATGTGTATTTTTGAATATCCGGAAACAATATCATGATCACTTAGTTTGTCTGGAGACTGAATGTCTTCAAACTGTCCTGGCAAAGTTGTAAGTATCGGATCCAATGGGTTCTGGGGAAGTTAACAATTTGTTCTAAGCCATGATCGTTCATAATGTAAATTAATATTTGTCCTTCAGACGGACTCATTATTATGCCTTGTTTGCTGAGCCTGTCATGCCAAACAATGTCTCTGAAGTTTAAGGTCACCTAGAACATGTACAGCCGAAATTTTTTTACTCTTCAGGGTTCTCACTAGGATTTTGAAAATTGGAGTAAAAATGCTGTCCTCCAGAAAATGTTGGAGTTTTACCATACTTTTCTATTGAGACTTTCCAAAAAGTTGGAGTCAGAAATGAAAAAGTTGGAGTAAATTACTCCAAATGGAGTTAATGAGATTTCTGCCCTTGTGTTGGGAAAATATGAGCTCTTAACAAACTGTTACATAAAATTTCTTAGTCCATGAACTTGACCTTGAGCTCATGGGAATTGTTTGGGTGGGGGTATTGCTTAATAAAACTCTGGTCCTACACCTGTGGACACAAATTCATTCAAACTTTGATGAGCTTCATTTCATTTTGATCTGATGTTTCATTCAATATTTCCTTACATCCTATCAGTCAAATACAAGACAGGAATAAATTCAAAACACAAAGAGGTGTACATTTCATTATAGACCCTGCACTGTCCAATCAGAAAACATCTGTAATGTCAGTCAGATATAAATATGGAAAAAAGTACTTGCCACAATAAGACCAATCAATGTATATTTCTTGATCAAGTTTTAGACTACTTTGATGAATGACATCTGCTTGTCAAACTAACTTGATGCAAAGAGATTCATTGAAAGGTACTTCATCGGAGTTTGAACGCTTTTGTGTCCACAGGTGTATATCTTTCATCATACCAAATATTGACCAAATTCATCATATGGTTTAGAAATTATGAGCTCTTAAAAACTTTAGCGTAAAGATGGACGCCAAATCTGATTCCAATGACAACACCGACGCCTACGAGGGACAGTGCATTAGCTATTCTAGGACTTCGTCCAATGGCACTTTAAATGACTACAAGGAAGTTAATGGCATCAACCCCTTTACAGTAGAACTTTGATGGCTCCTACACTGATGGCTTATATACTATGGTAGAGTCAAACCTATTCTTAGTCCCCAGGGAATTTATATTCATTAGAAATAGTATTGGATAATTGAGGAGATTTTCGACTTTTATCTTGCCAATGTTTGATGTGTGTACTTATTAGAATCGCCTCATTGAGGCGATTCTAATGAGTACACAAAGCATATATTTTCATTATAGAACATTGAAAATACAATGTCTCAAAACTAACCCCGTTATGCCTCCTGGCAGTAACCATCAGTGGCTCGACCTACCCCTGTCTCAAACAGATTTTCTTGGCCCCAAAGGTGTTTGAGCCATTGAAGTTTGAGTGTTCAATATGTGGTTAAGCTCTTACCTTTATTCCAGGTATATGTGTAAAGAATGCCTCCGGGCTCTGCGAATGATACAGGGCACCATGACCCACAGCACCACATGGAGTTCTGATTGTCAATTTACCACAATTAAATAAATTTCCTGTCCGATACCTAAACTTTGCTGCCTCATTTGTAATCTGATCAAATGCTGGGAATATATAATCTGCAAACTGGATTTCTGCTATAGTTGTTGCCCCTGCCACTGCCATACCGATACCAAATGCAACGATACCCTGCTCACTTAACGGAGTATTGAACACTCTGTCTTTACCTGGAATTGTGAACGGTAAATATGCATGTACTGAATACACCATTACCTCTTAATAACTGTTTGCCCCTCAGCCTATCTGGGCTTGGAGAAATAGATTGGGATGCATGTTGTTCAACAGAGGTGTAACCAAACCGAACTTGAGTACATGTACTGGTAAATCTTGTAAATCTTAGCTTAGGAAAAGTGGTGCCAGTCTGACCACTTCTTACACCCTAGGGGTTTCGTTGGGTGGTAGGGCTTGAGATGTCATTTCATCTCATCATCGGGTAGAAGTGCCAAGAAATCGGAAGCAACATTTCCAAAAGGACCTAAATACTTTATTCGAATATGCAACATGCACATTCTAATTTGAGACCTTTGTATTTAAATATTGCATTGGGACGTCCTATTTTGCAATATTCAGTTTCGATTCTGCTGTGGTTAGACGGGGTACCAGTCATTGAGGTGTTCGGAAATGTCCGTGGATTTGCCGTATCTTTTTCCGATGACAAGCGTCCGTTTGAGAAGATCGCATTCGCTTTTCCAGGGGCCAAATTCAAGCCAGCAGCGATAAATTTTATCCAGCTATATAATAATTCGGATAGTTACAATAATGTGTACGTTTGCATCTTTAAAATAAATTTTACAGCGCGGTTCCTTATTTATATATTTATGAGAAACAGGATTTTTATTTAAAAGTTAATACTTGTTTGACGAAGGGGAAAATACTCTATCGTTGAATATTTACTAAAATAAATTACCATGAGTTTGTGCCGAATCCATGGATTTGAAATGAGCATTTATTGTTTAAATGTATTAATTCATACAATTTTCATAAATCTGATCCTTCTGAGGTGTTACTTATAAAGATATTAGTTACTAATTGCAACCTCACTCAAAACTCAAATGTTTGGATATTATAGAAGTATGTATAGGTCCGCTCCGGGAGAAACCGATGTGCTTATAGCGCCCGGTTACCTTAAAAACCAGTTCAGTCAGTAACCGAGTGATGGTCTCCCCATTCGCGGGCATGGATTCTTTCCCTGGGACCTTACCAACTGACCATACGGGGAAACTGGTAAACAACCATTGCCTCAATTCCCATTGTTAATCTGATGTAAATACTTCATCGTTACTAAAGTTTATCAACGACCTTTGAGAGTTCAAAGATTAAGCTTGACAAGGCTATTCCATTTTTTAGGGGAAGCAGGTTTCGGACAACATTTACACTTGGTTTTAGGTAGATAGATAAATGTTTCGACATTGCCTTCATGTAAAAGTCTTGGCTCAGTGGTTTCGTGTAATGCTTAGCAGTGCGAGTCAAACTAGAACCTTTTAGCCGAGTAGGGTTCGAGTCTCAGTGGCATACATTTTTTTCTTTATTATTTTCTATTTAATTTTCATCTTTATTTGCTTAATTTCTAATGTTAATAGTTAGTTCCTTTATTTGTATTTTTCATATTTTATCTTTTGGTTCCCTTTTTATTTTAAACAATTATATTTTATTACATTTTATAATGCTCAGATACATTTCAACAAAGCATTCAAACATGCAGCTCCGCCTTCGCTGACAGCATACCATGATTATATCCATCTTAGTTACATTATTGATAATTTTACTAGAACACAACGATTTCCTTGCGCTCGCTTCATTTCAAATAAGATAAATATATACATCTAGTGTGATGGACCACGTCCATCGGGGTTTTGAGAAACAGATCGGGCTGTACGATGCTTTTTAACAGAGCTAAAATTTATCGCACATGAATAATGGTAAATCGCTTAGTAAATCTAATGCTGCCCGGCAGGTAAATGTTGTGAGTTGGTCCGTTCATCCGTATAATCCCTTTTGGTTTCAATAGGAGGGCAGGGTTTGAGATGTCATTTCATTACAAAAGCATGCGTATACAAAAATATTGGAAATACTTACTACCAAAAGAACGCAAAATTTTGATGAAAACAATATTTATTTCTTATTTTTGTTCCAAACATAGATTGTGGGCACTCGTTAGACCACAATCTATTTATTAGAGCAGGTATAAAGAAAATATTGTTTACCGCTATAAACCCAAGTTTTACCACATGGAAGTTGGGTTTGGTGATGTCGAAATTATAAAGACGTGTTTTTGTGATGTCATCTCAATGTCGGAAAGAACCCCACAGAATTGGTAGCAACGTCTCCAAAATGGACGGGGACGATAAACCGCCAATCAAACAAACAAACCAATATCTTGTGTGACCCACTTTTATGATTTACGCGGTAAACCCGTGATCACATTTACGAAAAATGTTTAGGAAAAGTAAAAAAATAATAATAATGCATAAATAAAAATCTCCCCCAAGACTTGAACCCTAGACCTTCTTGGCATATGCGTAAGTAGACCCTCTCGACTATACTTTTATGTTACATAAGATTAAGAATAGGACGGTAGCTATCGCCAAGTGTGAAAATATCAATTAAAGGTGATTTACCTAAAATATGGACGAGTCCAAAATTAAAAGTGCAGTCACTTCTCACTGCGTTTTGAACGACTATAATATGAACAGTAGTTACTCATTCTCAGCCCCGACCCACAACCATAGAAACGCACATGTGGTCACAATGACAGCTGTCGTATTCATATGTCCGTCTGTCTTCATAAGTTAGACTTGGGCATGATAGCTTTCATCCAACAGAATCACAACGCGAAACTATTAGCTGGTCGTCTGTCAGTTCGTCCGTCCGTCTGTCTTCAGCCAGCAAAACCTTGCTGAGCTAGTGTCGCGACTGTCTTAACCAGCCTACTACATATTTCTTCAAGTTCTACATGTAACGATTTGGCAAATGGAGTGGCTGAATCCAAACCATTTTGTACATACATGTATTTCAATGTATTAGGTCTACGCCAAAGTTTTTTTTTTTCTTCTTGTTTTATTACAGTTAGACCGCGTACAGCGTACCCAGGTTTACCTGGCGGAACTTAACGACATTATTTATTTATTTATTCACTTATTATTAAAGTGTACAGAATCTAGAAAAAAAAATGTTTTTGATGCATTAGAATTGTACATTTTACCGCCGAAAAATACAACAACAAAAATTGTAAGATGAAAAGTCGTGATGATATTTTTCTGACTGTTGCTTAAAATATACATTTTGGGTACACGTTAGAAGCGCCTCTTCGATGCGGTTCTAACAAGTACCCACCATCTATATTTTGGAGTAGAAATGAGAAAAATAATGTTTACTCCTGTTAATCCTAGTTTTACTCTATAAAAGCGGGGATCAAGTGTGTGTGTGGTGGTGGTGGGGGGTGGGGGGTAGGGGGGAGGGGGTCAGAATTATAAAGATGTGTTAAATGGTGGGATGCGCTTGGTATGTGTGTGCGTTTTTAGTTTTACGTCTCACCAACAGCTAAGGTCATACGGAGATGGGACCTGGGTTTAAAGACTTATCCGAAATTCTGGAGAAGCCCGGGGTGGATCCTGCGATCCCTGGTTAATGAGGCGAGTAGCATAACCACAACACCACAGAGGCTTCCAGCGCTTGATATGTTACATTGTAGCAGGTGCGGGTTTTCCACCTGCACTCCGGTATGAAAGAATTTGCTTCGCGTTGTGTTTTGTCAAAAAATTGGAAACCTTTGCGTTTTGTCACTTGAAGCCAAAAATCTAGTATAAAAAGTCAGATAGTTTTCTATTTTCTTATAAATTAATGAATGCATTTAACACAAACAGTTACGAACATCTATATAAACATGTGACAAAATAAACAGGGAATCAGACCCCCAGCCTTCGGGGCTTGAAGAAATAGATGGGCTGCATGAACTGAAACCGACCTGCACACCAGTACTGGTAAACTGCTTAGAGGATCTAAGTCTACCGAGCCAAAGCGGTGCTTACAAACCCTATTGGTTTCATTGGGCGACAGGGCTTTGATATGTCATTTCATCTCAGTGTCGGGTAAAAGTCCCACAAAAGTGGAAGCAACGTCTCCAAAATGACCTATATTGTGTTGACGGTGATGTTAAAACATCAAATCAAACAACAGAACCAAAATGCCTAGTTTTAGAAATTCCATTGGATATGCCCTAAATCAGATATAAATGTTAGAGGGAACGTAAGTCGTAGCTCTTCTGAAAGCATTTTCACGAAAGAGAGTTGTAACTGTGTTTGCTTTCAGGTGATCATAAAGGAGCAGTCTCACCAAGATCTACACTATTTGGACAGGTGCCTTTCTGTGCCATACAAAATTATTATAAGTATTTTCAAAAAATTTATATTTTAGAGGTGCAATGGCCTGAACATATTTGCGATATATTTAGATAAAATTTGGATACAAAACAAACCAAGCAAAGCTGATTCCTGGTCTGACATATAAAATAAAAATTATGTGTAAATGATTTTATCGGGAAGGGTGTAGTGTCCCCAAATCGTCCGTTTTATGCCAAAAATATAGTTCTCTCGTTTCTTTCACTCCTCCGTGTCACCAATACGCTTGCAGATTTTTTGGGTATCTGCCGAATACAGGCGGACGTTTACGGGAACGGTACGAAAGAACGATCACAGCGCCACTGAACGAGAATAATGGGAACTAGAAGAAGCAGAAGCGGAATTTCAAGTTGCAAAATAGGACGAGAAACAGAAAGAAAAGTACACAAATTCCAAAAGCAGAGTACAAAAATGAATATCATAATGCAGTGTTGCACAATTGTAACTGAATATAGCATAACAGAATATCAAAATTGCATATTGCAATCTCAATGTTGCATAATTGAGTTTTTACCTAAATACTGTTCCATAGGCATCAAATAGAACATACAGGCATCTATAAATTTTGACATAAAACTTTAACCAAATGTAAAATTTCTAAGTCCTTGACCTTGAGGTCAAGGTCACCATGGGTGGGGGAAGGACATGCATCATGAAATCATTTATCAAACATGAAGAGAATCTAACATGTGGTTACAGAGATATCAGCCATGAAAAAGGTTTGACACAAAACTTTGACGTAAAAGTAGATGAACAGACAGACAGACAGCCCACCCAGGGGCTTGACCCAGGGGCTTAGATATTCCATATGAAGAGTAATGCTAAAGAGATATCCTTTACCAAACATGAAGAGAATCTAACATGTGGTTACAGAGATATCAGCAATGAAAAAAGGTTTAACACAAAACTTTGACATAAAAGTAGATGAACAAACAGATGGACAGACAGACAACCCACCAAGGGGCTTGACCCAGGGGCTTAGATATTTCATATGAAAGGTAATGCTATAGAGATATCCTGTATCAAATATGAAGAGAATCCAACCTGTGGTTACAGAGATTGGAGCAATCAAAAGGGTTTAATGCAAAACTTTGACGTAAAGGTTGACGAACGACTGAACGAACAAACAAACAAACGAATGAACGGACGGAAAGACAAAAACTATACAGGTACCCCCTGACATACTCCGTATGCCTGCTGTATAATAAGAATCTTACATGGGTGTGAGGGGTGGAGAGAAAAATTCTTTCTGAGTGTCACAGTCCAGCATCACGAGGCTTGCCGAGGGATGGATTTTCTATCAATCCGGATTTTCTATCCATCCCTCACACCATATAAGATTCTTTTTCTTGCCCCCAGCTAAAACCACAAATTGCCTTATTTTCGTGAAGATAGCTTGAACAGTTTTCAAGTTAAAGAGCGGACACGAATTTGTGACAGAAGGACAGACAGACAGACGCCAGGGGGAAAAACAATACGTCTCTCTGAAAAAAAAAATCAGGGGAGACATAATGATCAGATTGAGCGCATGTCCAGGCTCCGCTCATCAATCGTTTCTCAAAATTTTGTCTTAATAAACTTCTTCAATATTCCACTGTTCTTATTTGTGCAAAAATGAACATATGTAGACTGTTGTCCATACCTTTTGTTAAAATAAAGAGGAGACTAAAAATTGCCAATTCAGGAGCGGATTTGCTCATTATGGTAACACATCTGTGTGATATAATGCACACATCTGTGTGATATAATGCATTCTTTCATATGATATCTCAAAAAAATTGATTTTTCTGATGAAAATGGGTAATATTTTTCTTAGTTCTTCACGAACATAGATCATGGGTGTTCGTTAGAACCTCCTCATTGAGGCAGCTCTTATGAGCACTCATGATCTGTGTTCGTGAAACAAATACCCACAACCTATGTTTTTGAAACCAATAGGAAAATTATGTATATCTGTGTAAACCCCACTTTTCTCTATATAATGTGGGATTAACAGGGGTATTCATTTCACACATTTGTTAATCTTTAGTGGTATTGCTTCTCAAATGGGGCTTCTATAAAAGTGAAAAATGTTTCCAGGAGGGGCTTGTCTAAAACAAAAGATATTGCTCCTTCTGAAAGCATTTGCAGTTATAGACTTTAACCCTTGACCTGTTGAATATTTAAATATGCCAAACCCACCACTGATTATCAACCAAGATTTTTTGATGCAAATTATTGCCACAAATTCATAAACTGAATGACAAACAATGAAGATCCTGATCAGCTGGCTTCTTCAGAAGCCATCTGATCTGGATCTGCATTGTTTGAAAGATAAGACATATCCGGGCTCAGCAGATGAAAGATCAGACATATCCGGGCTCAGCAGATGAAAGATCCGACATATCCGGGCTCAGCCGGACAAGGGTTAAGAAAAGCACCCCTAGGCTACGTGATAAAAATATCTTGGTTCTCAGCACATGAATAATGTGTGTGTTTGTGTGTGTGTGAATTCGGGTTTAACATCGCTTTCAACAATTTTACAGTCATATCACGACGGTGTCTGGTTGCGACAGGGAGCTCAATGCTCACTTTTATAGTGCTGCCTCACTGAAGTATCATGTCCCAGACACATTACATGATACCACACCCAGTCACATTATCCTCTCACTTGGTCGACCAGTCCTAGCTCTACCCCGTAAATCTGAGTGCCAAGCGAGGAGCAGCTTGTACCATTGTTTACGACTTTGTTTATGTCGCGGCCCGGGATCAAACCCGTGACCTCCTGTTCCCCAGAGCCGACACTTTACCAACTGAGCTATCGGGGCCGGTACATGAATAATGTACATAATCAACACTACGCCTCTGTTTACCCTTATCTTGCTGTTCACAACAACCTCTATCTTCGCAAAACAGTGTAGATCCAGATCAGATGGCTTCTGAAGAAGCCATCTGATCTGGATCTACACTGTTTGGCATTCAGTTTATTAATTTGTAGCAATAAATTACACAATACACAAACATGCCTATACAAATACAATGACACATTTATCGCCGAAAAAATGAAAATTTTCAGAAGAAAAATTGTGATATTTTTCTTTTTTCTGCTCAAAATATAGATTGTGGGTACTCGTTAGAACCGACTCATCCAGGCAGTTCTAACGAGTACCCACAATCTATATCTTAGAGCAGAAATAGGAAAAATAAGGTTTACCCCCTCAAACCCCAGTTTTACTATATAAAAGTGGGGTTCGAGGGGGTCAAAGTTATATAGGCATGTTTTGGTGATGTCAAGTAATTTGATTGGTTGATAGACAGAAATGGGTGGGGCTTAAATGAATATTCAGCAAGATACGGGTTAAAAACAAACTTACCATATTTATCTTTAAGTCCTATACTGCACCTGAACACTCCACCGAAGGCCACATCTTCACCAAATACAACTGAAACCAAAAATTGTAGCTTGCTTTTTTTATAGTATTCTCCCTTAAACCTTATACTGCTGAACACAACAACCCCTACCTTTGTAAATGGTAAAGATCCAGATCTAATCAGGATCCACACTTGCAAACATTGTAGTTCTAGATCAGATGGCTTCTGAAGAAGCCATCTGATCAGGATCTACACTGGTGTCATGTAGTTTGTGAATTAAACAAATACAATACACCAAGAAATTTGACTGGTTGCTGGTCAGCAATGGGTGTGGCTAAATTGATTTATTCAGCAGGATAATGATTAATACTGGGACACTAGTGCCTGAGCCAACAATGATGACCACGATCCGACTGGCTTCATATGGGTTTTGACTTGGGACTACATAGGGATCAATCATAGTTTTTCATGCATTAACATCTGCCAGGTCCTGAGGAAGCTGTTCAAATATCTTCTAAGGAATCCGACAAATGTTATTGCAATGAAATAACCATGGATAATTGTTATTCTTCCATAACTTACGACGCAAAAACTCCATAAACTCTTCAAATGCGACAGTAAAGCCAACATGGCAGCTAGTTCAGAACATTGTTCTTTTCTTTGATGTTTAACACCCCCATCAACACTGTAAAGGTCATTTTGGAGACGCTGCTTCCAATTTTGTGGGACTTTTACCCGACATTGAGATGAAATGACATCTCAAGCCTAGTTGCCCAATGAAACCAATATGGTTTATAGGCATGGACTCGCACCACTTTGCCTGGGCAAGCTTAGAACCTCTAAGCTGTTTACCAGTACTCGTGTGCGGCCGGATTCAGCTCTGGGTGGAAGCATCATGTAGCCCATATATTTCTTCAAGCCCCGGGGGCCGTCAGAGCATTGTTCACAATGATGTCAGTTTCACAATGATGTTCTGACATCATCATAAGATTTTAAAAGGCATTATCAGGGTGACAACTTTACATCACTCAACGTAATGTAAACAAAGAAAGTCCATTTTGTGATATCAAAAATTCAAAACATGTTCAAACAGCATGCCAACCCCGGCTATTGGGGCTTGAAGAAATAGATGGGCTGCATGATGCTTCCACGCAGAGCTGAACCGACTACACATAATGTACTGGTAAACAGCTTAGAGGTTCTAAGCCTGCCAAGGCAAAGCGGTGCGAGTCGGACCATCCATGCTTATAAACCCTATTGGTTTCATTGGGTGACAGGGCTTGAGATGTCATTTCATCTCAATGTCATGTTAAAGTCCCACAAAACTCGAAGCAACTTCTCCAAAATGACCTAGTATAGTGTTGACGGGGACATTAAACCTCAAATGAAACAAACAAATACTTTGCACAGCACCATATATAACATGCTTTAAAGATGATCCCAAAATGTAAAGATGATGTAGAAATGGTAATTTTTCTACATAATCTACTGGTACACTTTGGCTTCTGGTTGGGATGAGTTTACAGTAAAATTCCTATATTCAGACCACCTTTGGGCCTGCTATAAAGTGATCTTACAGGTGGGTTAGTTTTAACCCTTGTCCTGCTGAGCCCAGATATGCCTTATTTTCCAAACAATGAAGATCCAGATCAGATGGCTTCTCAGGAGCTATATTGTTTGCCATTCATATTGTGAATTTGTTGCAATAATTTGCATCAAGTAATCTGATCGGTAGTGGGTGTGGCACATATAAATATTCAGCAGGTCAAGGTTAATCACAGATATAAAACCTGCTAAACATGACAGTTCCTAACTTTGCAGTGTATATCCAGATCAGATGGCATCGGATCAGGATCTACATGGTTTGTTATGCAATTTGTGAACTGAACAAATACATTATATCAAGCAATTTGATTGGTGGATAGTCAGAAATGAGTGTGGCTAAATCAATTAATTCAGCAGGATAAAGGTTAAAGAAAGCCTAATTTGGCACTAGCAAATAGGGTTCTTAATAAAGGAGTGGTCTTTATATTGGGTGGTCTTATTATTGGTCCCAATAAGGGTGGTCTTATTAACAAAAATTTACTGTAATTTTAATTTTAGAAATACCTGTGGAAGGATCTGATTGTAAAGCTACATCCATAGCACTGTTTATTGACTGGAACAAGTTCATCCGAGTGGTCTCCCCTGCAAAATACATGTACATGTATACATTTCATCACAGTGAGTGGGTGTTTGCGTTTTACGTCCCACCAACAGCTAAGGTCATATGGAGACAGGACCTCGGTTTAAAGACTCATCTGGAAGTATGGAGAAGCCCAGAATTGATCCTGCGACCCCTGGTTTACAAGGCGAGTAGCCTAACCATTGCACCAAGGAGGCTTCTCACATTTCATCACATGCATATCTTCTAGCTATCCTGACATCCAGAGAACACACCAACGTGCAACCACCACATTTTATTGTACCAGATTCTGTAGAACTAACATTTTTCAGATGATTTCTTTCTTTAATATTTCCATATTTCTACCCCAAACATAGATTGTGGGTCTGAACGTTGAACCCCATCTGAGTCAGCTATAAAGCAACACAGTTTACATATCACATTTGCAAAATTTAGTAGGAGTTGTCCCCAAATCTGACTGGAATGATACTAGATTTGGTAAAATTCCTATATTAACCCTTATCTTGCTGAATATTCATATAAGCCACACCCATTTCTGTATATCAACCAATCAAATTGCTTGAAGTAATTTATTGCTACAAATTCATAAACTGAATGCCAAACAGTGTAGATCCTGATCAGATGGCTTCTTCTGAAGCCATCTGATCTGGATCTTCACTGTTTGCAAAGATAGGGGTTGTCATGAACAGCAAGATAAGGGTTAAGACCACCTTTGGGAGTGTTCAAAAGTTCAGTCACAAAGGTGGTCTCTGATCAGAGGACACTGAATGGGATAAACACAAAGAAAGAGTAACTCAAACCTACGAAATGAAGTATTCAAAGCAGAATTGCTCTTAAATTTAGGTGGTCTTAATAGTGGAATGTCTGATGCACTTTTACCCATGCTGGGTGTCAATGACCCACACAATGTAGCTGATTGCCAATGACAAGACAAAACATTACATTTATCCATTGTATGTGGGAAACCCCTAAAGGGGTACCTTGGCAAACAGTGCAGGCCCAGATCAGATGCTGCAGAATGTGGTGTCTGATCAGAGCCTGCAAATGGCGCAGCAGAATGCGGCTTCTGATCAGAGCATGCACTATTTGCTAACAGAATTTTTTGTCAAAAATAGAATAAAAAACAAAAATATATGCCTGACACCCCTTAAATGACAAATGGACTTGACCAAAATATATTAATGGGAAAGTCCACAAGCATACAATGGGTTAATACAATGAAGCGCTAAAATTTTGTTTTTCTTATCATCAGAACTAGCATTTTCAGATGAAATGTCCAATATTTTCTTATTTCTATTCCTGATATAGATTGTTGGGCTCATTAGAACCTCCTCAATGAGACATCTCTTAACGGGTACCCACATTCTAAGTTTCTGAGCAGAAATAAGGACAAGAATTCTGCGGACGGCAGCGGTGCATCTGCTTGCGCAGAAGTCACATGAGCCACAATCAGAATTTGGTTATTACCCGGTAACCCATTGTATGCTTTTGGACTCTTCAATATAAGAGGTGCCAGGCCTTTTTTTACATTTATAGTCCATTTTTGACAGAAAATCCTGTTAGCTAACAGTGCAGACCCTGATCAGACCCTGTATTCTAAAATCTGATCTCGGACTACACTGTTTGCCAAGGTACCCCTATAGGGGTTTCCCATATGCATTTGGGTTAAATAAGTTTATTTCATTCTTAGCCACAAGTACTGGCAAACCGCTAAGATGAACTAAGCCTGTCCAGGCAAAGTGGTGCGAGTCAGACCATCCATGCTTATAAACCCTGTTGGTTTCAATAGGTGACAGGGCTTGAGATGTCATTTCATCTCAATGTTGGGTAAAAGTCCCACAAAAATGGAGCGACATCTCCAAAATGACCTTTACAGTGTTGACGGGGATGTTATACCTCAAATCAAACAAACAAACGAAAGTCATTCTTAGCAGTGCTAAGTTGGAAAAATGTAGACAAAGTGCCCAGGGTGGGGGGAGGGGGGGGGGCACATATACCATCATCATCATCATCATCAACGGATTTTTTATTAACGTGCAGGTACAGGGGCAGCGTCCACATAAGTGGCCCCCTTCCAGGTAGCTGGCTTGCTGCACACATGGCAGATCTTACACCAGATCTCCAGGCTTGTCTATCATGAGGATCGATAGCAGAGAGCTTCCATTCTCTGCAATCTCTTTCTGTTAGCTGCTTCCAGGTCATCTTAGGCCTTCCTGGCCTCCGCTTTCCACCTACCTGTATGCCACAGGCAGTCTTGACTGCACTGTTGCAGCGATCCACATGTCCATACCCGCAAAGTCTTCTCTCTTTCAGGATGAGATCCAGGTCCTCAATGCCAAGACGCTCAAGTAACTCACTGGACCTGATGGTGACAGTGTCCTGTGGCTTGACATTGCAGATCTGTCTGATCATTGCCCTGTCATTTCGCTGTAGATGTTGGAGGTTTGGCTTTATCAATGGCCATGTCTCACTGGCATGGAGCATTGCGCTCCGCACACAAGAGCTATACACACGGCCACGTGTCTTGAACGAGAGAACTGGTAGCAACTCCTTGAATTTCTTCCAGGCTGTTTTCACACGTGATGTAGTTGAAAGGTCGCAACCACCCGCTGCAGAGAGCATATCACCTAGGTAGCAGAAGGAAGCTACAACCTCCAGCTTGTCGGATCCGACTTGGACTTCCCTCTTTGGTCTGCCATCTAAGCGGCGTGCAGTTCCTTGGCATCGTGTACACCTGTAATCAGGGTCCTCTATCAAGCATTTGAGCCCACTGCATTTCTTGTGCACCCAGAACTTGAAGCCATTACAAAAGATACTGTTGCTGCCCACTCCAGTGCGACAAACAGCGCATGGGAACTGGCCTGTACTCTGCAAGAGGTCCAGACCTGTACCACAGATCATGATCTTTGTCTTTCCTGCATTCACTCTCAGCCCTTTCGCCTCCATTGCGTCTTTCCAAGTTAAGAGCCTCCTGACACATTCCTCAAGGGATTCAGCTATGATGACAAGGTCATCAGCATACAGGTCCTCCCAGGGGACTCGAGAGCGGAACTCGCATGACAAGGCTTCAAGCACAATGATGAAAAGCAGTGGGCTGAGAACAGAGCCTTGATGAACACCCACTTTCACCTCAAATTCTTCACTGTAACCATCACCAATGCGGACACGGCTCCAAGCATTAGCATACATCCCTTGGACCAGTTTCACAATCCACTCGTCCACTCCAAGTTTTCTTAGTGCCCACCAGATGACTTTCCTAGGCACTCGATCAAATGCCTTCTCCAGGTCTACAAAAGCCATGTAGAGTCTCCTGTTGGCCGCCAGATACTTCTCTTGCAGCTGCCGTACAACAAAAAATGCGTCTGTTGTGCCTCTTCCTGGGACGAAGCCAAACTGGGAATCGTCAATAGACACCAACTGCCTAATGAGGCCATCCACAATCCTCTCCAGGACTTTCATGACCTGTTCTGTCAGCTTGAGACCACGGTAGTTGCCCTGTTCCAATGCATTGCCCTTGCCCTTGTAGAGACAGACAATGAAACTCTGTTCCCAGTCAGAGGGTACCTTCCCATCACGGATGATTGCAGCTGCAAGGTCGTGGATCATCGAGGCAGCCACATCACCTGCAGCTCTTATCATCTCCACCACTATGCTAGAGGGACCCGGTGCTTTGCCAGTCTTCATCTGAGAGATAGCCTTCTTAACCATATCAATAGTGATTGAGATGGGTGACCCTTCCACTGGTGGTTCATCAGACAGGTGGTCTGGGCCCCAGTCGAACTCAACATTGAGTAGCCTTTGGTAGTGTTCTAACCAGGCCCTCTGCTTTGAGTCTTCACTCACTGACATCTCCCCTGCATCATTCTTTACTGGTTTGTCACCTACAACATGGGCATTCTCTCTTCACATCTGGTTAGCAAGGCGGTATACTTCTGAGGACTAAGGGTCAATATTCTTGTAGATCTCCTTCTCAGCTTCTTGGCGAGCATGGTGCACCGCTGGTCTGGCTATGCGTTTGGCCGCAAGATATGATGCATGGGTGCCCTTACCAGTCTTCCAAGCTTTAAAGGCTTGCCACTTGGCTGCAATGACCTTATTAACATCCTCATTCCACCACCAGGTTTCGCGACGCCAGCGGTGGGGCCGAGTTGTGCCACACACCTCTTCAGTTGTCTTGAGCAGACCGGTCTTGATGCTGTTCCATATATCCTCAGTGGTAGCATCTGCTACACCGGCTGAAGCACTCACATGCTGGCTGAAAACCTCCTGGAAATGATTTCTTGTCTGAGATTCTTTCAGCTTAAAAACTTTAGAGTTTCAGCTTCCAAACTTGCCATTCCCTCTAATGGGTATGTCTCCAGCACTGACTTTTCATATTATACAGCCCATTGATAATGTGTGAAAACAAGTACATACAAATATAATCTGATATTCCAAAACTTAAAACTAATTTTAAATGCTTGTTTGTTTGTACTGAACATGCTGAATATTTATATTGACGTAAAATGTGTCAATGTCACTGGGGCACAAAATATAGGTCATGGTCATCAGATCAAGATACATGTCGCATCAGTACATCGAGGACAAATACTTTGCAAGGTTTGGTGGTTGTAGACCTTGTAGTTGAGAAGGGCACTTGTTAGTTTCTGGCGACTGTACTGGTTAACCGCTTGCGTATGAGCCTGCCCAGAAAGTGTGGCTAGGTAAACTGACCAGCTCAAAAATGACCTAACTAGTGTTGACTGGGCTGTTAAACTTCAATACAAACAAAAAATAAAAATGAAACTCATGGAAAAATAAAAACAGTGGTCAAAGCAATTAATTAATAAGGATACCTCTTTATTTTACTTGATTTTCGAACAATTCACGTCCTCGGCAAAACCTATATTCAGGCTTTCTTGCAGTATGATCAGTATTTACAGATTGTATCCACATGGCTGTCAAGAAAAAATCTTATAGAATGGGTGCGCATCATGATCTTAAATTATGCATGTCTGTATGTGGAATGTAAAGAAGTAGACCATCGTGCGCTTGCATGCAGTCTGATCATAACCTATGAGGATTGCAGGAACCTCAAAAATCTTTGAGACTTGCCCAAACTTTCTACAGCCACAGCGACATACAATGAGATAGAAAGCGATAACTTTGCCATAATGAATAGATGCATATATTGATCCAGGTTTGCATGAATGTCATTTTCCGATCAGAAAAGTCTTAGATCATCCTCCCATGTGTGCAGTCTAATCAGTCTTGATAGATATGAACCATCTGCTAAGGCTGACACGATTAATCTTATAATCTTATAATCGATTGATAAATTACACAAAAATGATTATCATTTGTGATTTGCTTTTAATAGGTTACTTGATAGGTACAATTTACTACCCAAAGTTATGCCTAAAATAGCTGGATGAGTGGCAAACAGTGCAGACTCTGATGAGATGCCGCATTTTGCTGCGTCTCATCTGGGTCTACACTGTTTACTCAGGCCTGTCTGTTCAAATATACATATGGTAAGGTGCAACATATGGTAAGAGTCATGCTCAGACAGAAAGCCAGACAGGTCAAATTATGACAAAAACCTTAGCGATTCCTAATAGATTATCGATCGCAATGACAGTACTGATAATCGATTATCTTTTCAGCTCCGATTAGCCAGCCCTACCATCTGCAGTCCCTATACCATCCATGGTGTTATTTATTTATAACACACTGTAATATGTTGGCTTTTTAGGTTTTGTTTGTTTGAGGTTTGACGTCCCCATCAACATTGTAAAGGCCATTTTGGAGATGTTGCTTCCAATTTTGTGGGACTTGTACCCGATGTTGAGATGAAATGACATCTCAAGCCCTGTCGCCCAATGAAACCAATAGGGTTTGGCTTTTTAGGTAGCAAATTAAATCATCACACATTAATGATCCTTTAATCAATCACCTATTAATCAATTTTGCTAGAGTTATCTAATCCCCTTCTTTTTTCTTCTATCGGTGATTAACCGTGTGCCGTTAGATGACCTTATTTAAGTATGAAAACACATTAAATGCGAGCATCTTTAATTATGGAGGTGAGATAATTTTTAAGCCCTTTGAGGCTTTGACTTTGTTGGTGAATTCTGTTAACGTAAAAAATATCCAAATATGTTATAATTGATACGCTTTTGTTTCAAGAAAGCCTTTTAAATGTCAGCAAACAATGAATATCAGGTGCTCAGAGACACCATCCCATCACCTATCCTTGTAATCGCTCATAACAAGTTTCAAAGGATCTTTAAAAACTCTTTTTATTGTGCATTGCATGTGACAAAGAAGTCACATCAACGTTGGTGCAATTTCATGCGGTTTATGCAAGGTCACACCTATGTCTATTCAATGCCATGACATTGTTCTGATGTTGATTTGACGCTGCCCGAGCGCTGTGTGCCTGCTGTGTGATTGTTATCTGATATACAATTTTACATATAAGTGTAGTAAATTAGAAGTGAAGGCAACGATCAGGAATTGATACAATTAACCCACAGCTCTCATCAGAGACAACAAAGGGAAAGAAACACAAACATGAAATAACTAGACTCTAATGGAAAAATCAATTGCAGAAAGCCAAAAGGACAGTTATTTTCTCATAAAATGGCCCATTGGCTATCCAAAACAAAAAATATATTTACCGGTATAAGCAATACACAAACTCAAAGATGAACCATGACAAAAATAATGTTTGTTTGTTTGATCTTTGTTTAACGTCCCTGTCAACACTGTATAGGTCATTTTGGAGACATTTTTCCAATTTTGTGGGACTTTTACCCGACATTGAGATGAAATGACATCTCAAGCCCTGTCGCCCAATAAAACCAATAGGGTTTATAAGCAGGGACGGTCCGACTCGCAGTGCTTTGCCTGGGCAGGCTTAGACCTTCTAAGCGTTTTACCAGTACTCGCCTGTGGGTTGTTTTCAGCTCTGCGTGGAAGCATCATGCAGCCCATCTATTTATTCAAGCCCCGATGCTACACCCAGACACCTTAATAGCATGATTCATTACAGCACTAATTCGGATATAGCACGGTTTTGCTTTGGACGCCAAATTTTCCCCAACCAACATTTATAAATATAATCCAAGGTTTCTATCAAGTTTCATGCAACAACTCCGACTTTTAAGTGTGGTAATACGGTAGATAATACTGTACAGGGTTCTCACTAGGATTTTGAAAATAATTGGAGTAAAAATGCTGTCCTCCAGAAATATTATAGCTGGATTTTTAAATTACCATACTTTCCAAAACGTTGGAGTCAGAAAAGCTGGAGTACATTACTCCAAATGTGGATTTAAAGAGAACTCTGACTGAAGTTGTCACTGTCAATAACGGTACTTTTTCAAGTTTATGTTTTGTTTCTTTGTTCTGGCGGTTAACGGCCAAGTCAACACTATTTTAGGTCATTTTTGAGCCGGTCAGTTTACCTATCCACACTTTTCCTTGGCAAGCTTATATGTATGAGGTTAACCATTACAGTGCACATTCTTTTGCCAGGAATCTTTTTCAAGTTAAGTGCAGACATCTCATAACAATTATTCACCTTGACACCCATGATTAACCATTAGCATGCTGAGATTTATTATCCTTTTAAAAGCTTTTAAAAAAAGCGGTCGGGGATATTGTGAACGCCTCCTTCCACTGTCCGTCCATCTGTCATGCTACCTCCGCCTTAACCACTGGCCGGAATGCAACCATATTTGCTAAAAACTTTCTCATATGACGAGGGCGCGCGAGAGGGATGTTATAGTTGGCTCTGCCAAAAGGGGCCATCTTAAGGGGTCAAAAGGTCATGCTACACTGTAAAAGTCACGCTATCGCCCTAGTGCCTACATTTCTTCACCAATTTCATTATAACTTCACACAAATATTCCTTATGACAATATCTCGAGCGAGTTCGACTTTCAAGGTTGTGGCCTCAGGGTCAAGGTCACTGTGGCTATTTTTAGAAAAACTTTGTCATCGCTCTAGCACCTACATTTGTTCACAGATTTCAATATAACTTCACACAAATATTCCTTATGTAAATATCTCGAGCAATTTTGATTTTCAAAGTCGTGGTCTCAAGGTCAAGGTCACTGTGGCTATCTTTAGAAAACTTTGTAATTGCTCTAGCGCCTACATTTCTTGACCAATTTCAATATAATAATTTCACACAAATGTTCCTTTTGACTATATCTCGAGCGAGTTTGACTTTCAAGATCATGGCCTCAAGGTCAAGGTCCCTAGGGCTATTTTTAAAAAACTTTGTTATCGCTCTAGCGCCTACATTTCTTGACCGATTTCAATATAACTTCAAACAACTGTTACTTTTGAAAATATCTCAAGCGACTTTGACTTTCAAGGTCAAGGTCACTGTGGCTATTTTTAGAAAAACTTTGTAATCGCTCTAGGGCATACATTTCTAGACCAATTTAAATATAATTTCACACAAGTGTTCCTTTTGACAATATCTCGAGTATGTTTGACTTTCATGGTCAAGGTCACTTTGGCTATTTTTAGAAAAACTTTGTCACCGCTCTAGCCCCTACATTTTTCCATTGATTTCAATATAACTTCACACAAATGTTCCTTATGACAATTCCCTGAGGGAGTTGACTTTCAAGGTCATGACCCCATGGTCATTGTGGCTATTTTTATTAAAAAATCTTTGTCATCGCTTTAGTGAATACATTTATTGATGGATTTTTATTATCCCCACGCTTTTAGTTCCTTAGTGCTGAGGTTGATACTGCGGCGTTGATGTCAGCACTCAAGTACTGATTTAAATAACTATACTATATCTTTAATTTTTGCAGTATAAAATTCTAACTTTTCTAAAACTAAGACTGACTTGTCAGTTGAGACATGAATCTTAGCGGATTTGGTTACCACGTTTTGTTATATTTTAAATATTGCAAGTCTTGCTAGTTTGGACATCTCCTTCCTGATGCCCAGGAATTTCGTGGAGCGTGGGTGGGGGACCCCTATCTGGATCGGGCGTCTCTTGCCTGATGCCTCCAGCTGACATGCCTCATGAGCTACGTCAGTTGGTGTGTGCTCGGAGGGGGATGTGCTGTGTTTGCCGGGTCTTGTCCATCATCCGTTTCGGTTTCAAAATTTTGCGGTTTAGACAAACTGATGAAGATTAAATATCAGAAAGGCCTCTGTGTCACTAAATTTGGTATAGTTACACCTTAATTTTAAAGAAAGCGTTGGGGGATATTGCGAACACCTCCGTCCGTCTGTCCGTCCGTCACGCTATCTCCTCCATAACAACTGGCTGGAATGCAACCATATTTGCTACATGACTTCCTTACATGGTGAGGGCGTGCGAGAGGAATGTTATAGTTGGCTCCCCCCAAAGGGGCCATCTCAAGGGGTCAAAAGGTCACTTCTGCTATGTGTCGAAAGCACGGGGATTTGCGATGGCTTGCCATCGACCGCTCACTCTAGTTTTTGTTCCAATAATTTCAGCCACTGGAGATATTTATCTGGGACCAGTTGCTCAAAACTAACGATGCTGTTAGTAAACATATCATTAAAACTTTGATCATTTAATATGGCAAATATGCTTATATTTTTGCTGAAAAAATGTGAGCAGCTTTTGCAGATGCAAAAGCTGCTCACATTTTCAGCAAAAATACCAAAATTTTCAATATTGTTCTTGCTAGAACAGTTAACAATTTGACCGCAAATGAGCTCGTTAAGCTTATGATGCTTTGAAAACTGGACCCTGGAATCTACCTCCTTCCACTGAGTTTTTTTTTGCATAGCGCCGAACCAAATGTTTAAAACTATAATAGCTCTGTTATTTTTTAACGAGTAGGCGGTTCTAACGAGTACCCACAATCTATATTTTTAGCAGAAATAAGAAAAATACGGTATACCCCTTTAAACCCCAGTTTTACTGTATAAAAGTGGAGTTAAAGGGGGTCAAAATTTTATAGGCGTGTTTTCGTGATGTTTAGGCTTACCAAATCAATCAAAGACTAATTACTATCCCATAATCAAAAGACTGCCAAAAAAACGGCCTAAATTGGTGGAAAATTGAGACAGATTTCTCAAAATGGAAACAGAGCATGTTTAAATTTTACTGCTCATGCTTTATCTGTGACGTAGGGTCTCGATATTGCAACCAATGGCTGAGAAACGCGGCAAATTTGGTATGGTATATCTCGGCACAGGAATGCGCCTACAGTAGCAGACAACAGCAAGTTAATCAGGCGCATTCATGCACCTACAGCGGCATGCAGTAACGATTCCACGGGCACACGAATGCATCTACAGCATGCTAAAGGTTAACACGAGCTGCAGCCGAAATACTAAAAAAGATCAAAATCGTCAGCGAGAGATAGCAAGATGAGAATAAAGAATGCAGATTAGTGCATATTTCAATGATCCATCCACAAGACAAGGACCGCTCCATCCAAAACGTGCCCAAACTTTTACAACTGCCAAAAAGGCATGTTCAAGGCGAACATCAAAGTTATCCACCACCCAAGTCACCATAAATTCCTCCATCCACAAACCGCTGCTACCATATTTCTGCACGCTATCTGTAAATGACGTCATCTGACCCCAGCAACCCCGCACATGTTTAATGTCATTATTTTATTTTTATGGGGTGTATTTCTTCCATAAAAAATATTTTCTCGATAGCCAGGGCTTTATCCAGGTATATTGGGAAAAGGCAAAACTGGGAAAAAATTACCGACAAAATACCAAAGTAGGGAACACAATTTCATCTGAGAAATGCAAGAACTATGAATGTTGCTCATGATAGTCTTATGAATTTGAAAGCTAAGCAGTGCAATATAGATGTAGCTTCACTGTGGTGAAATTTCATGTTAACCTTTGATGTTAAGTATTATTTTCTCTGTTTCTTTTGTTGTGGCTTTTATTTCTTTATTTTTTGGGGGGAAAATTTGTTGAAATTGGGAAAAATTTAGGCTATTTGGCATTGTGAATGGGGCCGAATTTCGGCCCTGCTGAACAGGCAGAAAATGCCCTGATAGCTAAACGATTGTGGATAGAAGTGGATAGAGAAGGGTGCCTTGCACAATACCCGACTTATCTCCAGAAGCTCTGACAACAGCATACAGATGTGTTCACACAAATTAAAGGGTTCGACTTTTTACTGCCAAGCGTCTGCTATTTTGGCACCCCCCCAAAAAATAACAATGCACGGCACAGTAGAATAGTCTGTTTTATAAATACAAATTAGAGACATAATTTGATCTTATTAGGGAAAGTATAAAACCCGGGAGTAACAGCCAGGAGCCGGGAAAAAATCTGGGAGTAAATTTTGCCAATCGAAAAAAGGTATTAAACTTTCACATATCTGGATAAAATTTGGATCAAAAGTAGACTATAGACTGCTCTTTAAAATTCATATTAGTCTTATATTTATAATCGAGTACTTTTCAAGATATGAACCGAAATATATGACCATGTCGCAAAATTTTCGCCCGGGAGTAGCTTTTGCGGTATCGATGATGTCAAGCATTTTGCAAAATATGTTCAGTCTGGGATTGCTACAAGAATAGGTTTATGTATTATCAATTAAAAACCTATCAAAGATTAGAAAAAAACAAAAATAGAGTTATTTCATCGCTCCGTGAAACAAGTAATTGAAGCGGGAGTAGGCCGGGAGTAATTTCTGGGTTGAAATCGGCGTTTATTTGCCTTTATTGCCTATGTCACATACATTATATTTATTAAACGCAGTCATACTACCTTGACAGCTTATAGCAAAGGCACTGATCAGACTGCGGTGGTAATGTTTTATCATCTTTTCTACATTATACGGCCATATAACAAATAGTGCCAAATATAAATGTTCCCGAGTCACATAATCAAACACCTCTTACCGTAAAAATTCGGCTATAAGACGAGGATTTTTCCCTCCAAAATGAGCCAAAAAAAATGACCCCGTCTTATAGCCCAGGTCATGGACTGCAGGCTTTTTTCGGCAATGTCCGGCGAAAACCAGACATACGGAAAAAGCCGATCGGTGATTTTTGAATTGATATAAATCGCCGCCCACAAACCACCGCTACGATTTTTCTGCACGCCATCGGTAAATGACGTAATCCGACGCCATTACCCTCACACGTGTTTAATGTCATTGCATGTATCTCTTTCATAAAAAAAATGTTTGGAACCGGTAAAAATATTTTCCCGATAGCTAAGCGGTTGTGAATAGAGGTGGATAGAAAATCAGTGCTTTGCACAGCTCCCGAATTATCCCCAGAAGCTCCGTATAGGGTTCGCCGGCGTGACGTCACTGCCCGTAGCAACCGATAGGCCGCCATTTTGGAGGTGAAAACAATAACAGAGCGACCGGCAATTACCCTTTAGATCGCTATCAATTACATTGAATAAAATCGTTTTTTTAACCTGAAAATGCATGTTACTGTTAGTAAAAATGATTAAAAGTAAAGAATAACGAGGCGGGAAATTTCCATTTAGTGAAATAACAGCTGCCTGATAACCGATGTCTACGGACTAGTGTCAAGTGTTGTGTACTCGGAGGTGTCATGGACTCGGGAAATATACTCTATCCAAGTGTCAAGGTAGGTTTGACATTCTGTTTATTGTCAAAATAACACAGATCAGATTGCTAAGAGGAGAGCTCTGTCTGATCTGAGTCCACACTGTTTGTCTGTAAAAAATCGTTGACTGCCGGTAGCTTTAAGTCATTTCTGCAAACAGTGTGGACCCAGATCAGACTGCTCATCTGATCTGGGTCCATACTGTTTGCATGTCATATGTCATTTCTGCAAATAGTGTGAAACCCAGATCCGAGGTTATGCCAATGCTAGGGGGACAGGCTAGTTTGTTAGTTCATTTACAAGGCACACATTCTAAAGACCTTGTTGTTGTTTTGACCTTTAGATCAGAGGCATTCATTTTAGGACCCCTGTTCATCTTCTTTAGCACACCCAGTAAGGAGGTTTTTTTTCTCTACACTTTAAAGTTAATTACAATCAATTTCTAAATTTAGTCACCCATCCAACACCTGTGGTGATGTTCCAAGGGATCGCCTCGGTAAGTGCAGAAATATTGTTGAAAGGGAGAAATACAAGCACTAGTTCGTGCCGAATTCGTGTTGCTAGAGAGAAGTCAACAGACAATTTTACCAATAGAAAGGACAATTTCAGTTCATTATCAACAAAGCATGGCCCAAAGAATAATGTATTGTGAATCAATTACCTGTTATAAAATGTTCACTGCACATGTAAACATATTTTGATGTAGGAATCCAGTCTGAACCATCAGCGTTCTGGCGACTGCAGGCCCTTATCCACCGAGACCGTCTCTCTGGATGTTTTTCTCCATTTGGGAACTGATAGAACGATAGCTTTTAATCCAGTTGTAAATGATGATTTGTACAACCACCTGCACTACAGATTTTTGGCATGTTTTATCAAAATTGTAATAAATATGCTAGTGACTTGGGTTTTATTTACACTATTTGCTTATTCAAAATGGGTCTACCTAAACACCGCAAAGACGGGCAAAGTACGCAAAGACGGGCAAAGACGCGCAAAGACACGCAAAGACGCACAAAAGACGGGCAAAGACAGGCAAAGACACTTAAATTAGGCAAAGACGCATAAAAATAAACTAAAAGACCCATCCCAGACCCACAAACCCCCATAATGCATAGTCACCATCATAAAAGACAAAAGTGCGCAAAGACTATGAGGCTGAGATATAAAGGGATAAGCAAAGACACACAAAAAAATATAATAAGCCAAGGTACGCAAAGACACCATATAGAACGCAAAGACATGCATTAAACCAATAAATAAAAAGGCAGATATGAAATAGATATAAATAAAAAAATAATCGATTTTTTTTTAAAGTTTCAAATGCACGCAAACACACCCAAAGATGCACAAAAGACGGACAGAGACACACAAAAGACAGGCAAAGACACACAAAGACACATAAAAATTCGAATATTCCCAAAGACCCCCGTCCTCTCCACTCCCCGCCCCTCAGCAAATAAACGTTATGCACCGTCACCGGAGACATGCATATATCATTGAAGACAAAAATGCACGATTCTAATGAGCAGACTCAACAATAAAATAATATTCACAACATATGTTTCATAATACTCATTATAGTATTAGAGTAGATATAAATTGTTCCTTATCCAATTTTATTTATGAGAACATGCCACTTCTTTAAGATTACCTAGATGTCTGTGTCATGCACAAAGGTGATAATTAAAGAAGCTCGTGGGTCAAAGTGGTTCGAGATTATGCGTGAATCGATTAATCAGTAATTAAAATCAATCGATTGCACAAAACATTGTTAACACCTTTGCTGATGAACGTCAGTCAGATGATTAAAGACGCTCGTGCCTAATTTTTCCATATCTTCTCATATTGCATATTGTTTTAACACGAATTTTATACTAATTGCTATTAACAATTTTATTGATGATCGTTAGAGCAATAATCAAAGTAGAAGTAAAACAAAGATCAGGAATTGATACAATTAACTTACTCCACCCATAAAAGACACCAAAGGGAAAGAAATACAAACATTAAGCGACCAGACCATAATGGAAACCTAAACAAAGGAAGGCCATAAGGACAGTTACTTTCCCACAAAATGGCCATATGGCCATCCGAAACCAAAAGACACAAGTGATACACACAGCAAGTAACAAACAACAACATAAATAAATCGCCACAGAAGAGCCGCCTTGGAAGACGCTCATATAAAATATTTTTATATCTCTCATATTGCACTCTTAAACCCAACATTCTTATAGAAAAATTGGGTTTACCCGGGTATTAATTATTTTTCTTATTTCTGCTTCAAACATAGATTTGGGTAGTCGTTAGGACCGCTTTGCCGAGGCAGTTCTAACGAGTACCCAGCATGTATCTTTTGAGAACAAATATGAAAAGTATAACTTTTTAATCTGAAATATTTCATGGTTATGGTTAAGTTGTTACATTCGGAAATGCCTGATGAGTCTGCTCATTAGAATCGCCCCATGAGGCGATTCATATGAGTACTCAGACACAAAGGTTCCTCGTACTCGTTTTTTTATTATTGTGTTTGCACATAAGAACCCCCCCCCCCCCCCTCGATGGTTATTTCATCCGGAAAATGAATGATGAGTCTGCTTATTAGAAATGCCCCGTTGAGGCGATTCTTATGAGCACTCTTACACAAAAGTTCTTCGTACTCGTTAGTTTATTGTTTGCTCATTAGAATCACTTATTTTATCTGGAAAATGTATAATGAGTCTGCTCATATCTATCTATCTATCTCTACATAATCCTCAACCCGCTTCCGAGTGTGATTAGGATATGAATCGCGCATTTATGTCTTCAATGATATATGCATGTTTTCGGTGACTATGCATAATGTATATTTGTTGAGGGGGTGGGGGAGAGAGAAGAGGGGGCTCTTGGGGCATTTTTGTATATTTTTATGTGTCTTTGTGTGTCTTTGCCTGTCTTTGGTGTGTCTTTGCCCATCTTTTGTGCGTCTTTGCGTGTGTTTGCGTGCCTTTCAAACTTAAAAAAACTCGATTTTTTCGATTCATTTATACACATGTATATTTTATATGTCCCCAAATATTTATTTAATTATTGCTTTTGTGCATGTCTTTGTGTTTTATTTGGTGTCTTTGCGTCTCTTGGCTTATTTTGTGTGTCTTTGCTTATCCCTTATATCTCAGCCTCTTTGCGCTCTTTGTGATCTTTTATGATGGTGACTATGCATTATGGGGGTGGGGGTATGGGTCTGAGATGGGGTCTTTCAGTATATTTTTAGGTGTCTTGGCCCAATTTATATGTCTTTGTTGACTTTGCCTGTCTTTGCCCGTCTTTTGCGCGTCTTTGCGTGTCTTTGCGCGTCTTTGCCTGTCTTTGCCTGTCTTTGCGTGTCTTTTGCTGTCTTTGCAGTGTTTAGGTAGACCGTTCAAAATGGCGTTTGTATTCACCCGCGTGCTCGTTGCTATCACGTGACAAACGAAAGTACCCGGATGACCGGCGAACCCTATCAATAACCATCAACAGCGTTCGACATGAGATCGTAGAATAGTCCGATTTTATAATGCAAATATTTACCGTTAGATGTAGCTAATAGTCTGAGGAGCAATTAAATCATTTTCACATTGATTGTGGATTAAATTTTATGACTGGAGGATAAACGCAAATTAGAGACATAATTTGACCATATTTTCACACCTTATCGACACGCACCGCAGGGTGGCAATTATACGACAGGGATTAACAATAGTGTCATACCTGAACCGTAATAAATACAGATGGTTTGTCTCTGAATTGACAACGATTTACTTACTGGGTCTAGTTTTACCGTATTTAAGGGCTCAAAAAGACTTGACGATTTTTTTTTTTTTTTGCACTTGTCCCGACCGTGCGTGATAAGGTCAAAGTGCACCTGCCCGCGTGATTTTGGTCTTCTCCCGGACGGCCAGGAAATGGATTTGTCAGCCCCTGTCGTCGAATCCGGGACGTTTCGGCCCTGAGTCGTTTCGGTCGGGTCGTTTCGGCCTGGGTCGTTTCGGTCTACATTTGGACCTGGGTCGTTTCGGCCTATTTCGGTGGGTCGTTTCGGCCTTGGCTCGTTTCGGCCTGGGTCGTTTCGGCCCGATTTTATTAAATAGCATTTTGTCCTGTATAAAACATTATTATTTAAATTTGGAATAATACTTAAACGCACTGTCACGTTATGTCATGGTTATGATAGCCCCAAATAAAGTGTTTTAATTAATTTAATTTATTCAGCAGGATAACGGTTATTTATTTATTTATCTATTTATTTGTTTTTTATTTATGTATTTACTTCAACATATGTTTTTAGCTCACCTGAGCACGAAGTGCTCAAGGTGAGCTTTTGGGATCAGTCTTTGTCCATCGTCCATCGTCCGTGCGTCCGTCCTCAACTTTTGCTTTAAACAACTTCTTCTCCAAAACTGCTGGACAGATTTTGATCTAATTTCACAGGAATGCTCCTTGGGTGATCCTCTACCAAAATTGTTCAAACTGTTCCGCTCGGGTGAACAAGATGGCCGCCGGAGCTAAAAATAGAAAAACCTTTAAACGACTTCTCCTGCTTAACCAGTGGATGGATTTTGAAATTATTTCACAGGAATGTTCCTTGGATGACCTTCTACCAAAATTGCTCAAACAGTTCCGCTCGGGTGAACAAAATGGCCGCCAGAGCTAAAAATAGGAAAACCTTTAAAGGACTTCTTCTCCTTAACCAGTGGATGGATTTTGAAATTATTGCACAAGAATGTTCCTTGGGTGACCCTCTACCAAAATTGCTCAAACCGTTCCGCTCGGGTGAACAAGATGACCGCCAGGGCTAAAAATAGAAAAACCTTTAAACGACTTCTGCTTAACCAGTGGATGGCTTTTGAAATTATTCCACAGGAATGTTCCTTGGATGACCTTCTACCAAAATTGCTCAAACCGTTCTGCTCGGATGAACAAAATGGCCACCGGAGCTAAAAATAGAAAAACCTTTAAACGACTTCTTCTCCTTAACCAGTGGATGGATTTTGAAATTATTTTACAGGAATGTTCCTTTGGTGCCCCTCTACTAAAATTGCTCAAACCGTTCTGCTCGGGTGAACAAAATAGCCGCCAGAGCTAAAAATAGAAAAACCTTTAAAGGACTTAGTCTCCTTAACCAGTGGATGGATTTCGAAAATACATCACAGGAATATTCCTTGAGTGACCCTCAACCAAAATTGCTCAAACCATTGGGCTCGGGTGAACAAGATGGCCGCCAGAGCTAAAAATAGAAAAACCTTTAAACGACTTCTTCTCCTTAACTAGTGGATGGATTTTGATATTACTTCACAGGAATGTGCCTTGGGTGACCCTCTACCAAATTTGCTCAAACCGTTCCGCTCGGGTGAACAAGAGCTAAAAATAGAAAAACCTTTAAACGACTTTTTCTCCTTAACCAGTGGATGGATTTTGAAATTATTTCACTGGAAAGTTCCTTGGGTGACCCTCTACCAAAATTGCTCAAACCGTTACGCTCGGGTGAACAAAATGGCCGCCAGAGCTAAAAATAGAAAAACCTTTAAACGACTTCTTCTCCTTAACCAGTGGATGGATTTTGAAATTATTTCACAGGAATGTTCCTTTGGTGAATCATTACCAAAATTGCTTGTACCGTTCTGCTCTGGTGAACAAAATGGCCGCCAGAGCTAAAAATAGAAAAACCTTTAAACGTTTTCTTCTCCTTAACCAGTGGATGGATTTTGATATTAATTCACAGGAATGTTCGTTTGGTGTCCCTCTACCAAAATTGCTCATACTGTTCCGCTCGGGTGAACAAAATGGCCACCAGAGCTTCTCCTGCTTAACCAGAGGATGGATTAATAGCCCTGGGGCCAAAAACGGCCCCGCCCCGGGGCCAACTGGTTTTACATAGTCTTATATAGGGAAAACCTTTAAAAATCTTCTTGTCTGCAACAAGAAGGCCCAGGTCTTTGATATTTGGTATGTAGCTTCGTCTAGTGGACCGCTACCAAGATTGTTCAAATTATAGCCCTGGTGCCAAAAACAGCCCCGCCCCGGGGCCCACTGGTTTTACGTAGGCTTATATAGGGAAAACTATAAAATTCTTCTTGTCTGAAACCAGACGGCCCAGCTCTTTGATATTTGGTATGAAGCTTCATCTAGTGGACCTCTACCAAGATTGTTCAAATTATAGCCCTGGGCCCAAAACCGGCCCCGCCCCGGGGCCCACTGGTTTTACATAGGCTTATATTGGGAAAACCTTTAAAAATCTTCTTGTCTGAAACCAGAAGGCCCATGTCTATGATATTTGGTAAGTAGCTTCGTCAAGTGGACCGCTACCAAGATTGTTCAAATTATAGCCCTGGGGCCAAAAAATGCCCCCCCCCCCCCCCCCCCCCCCGCACCAGGGCCCACTGGTTTTATATAGGCTTATATAGGGAAAACCTTTAAAAATCTTCTCATCTGAAACCAGAAGGCCCAGGTCTTTGATATTTGGTATGAAGCATCATCTAGTGGATCTCTACCAAGATTGTTCAAATTATAGCCCTGGGGCCAAAAATGTCGTCGCCCAGAGACCCTTTGGTTTTACATAGACTTATAAAGGGAAATTTTTAAAAATCTTCTTCTCTGAAACTGCAAGGCCCAGGTCTTTGATATTTGGTATGGAGCTTCATCTAGTAGACCTCTACCAAGATTGTTCAAATTATAGCCCTGGGGCCACAAATGCCCCCCACCCCGGGGCCCTTTGGTTTTACATAGACTTATATAGCCCTGGTGCACAGGCTAATGTAGGGAATATCTTTATAAAAATCTTCTTCTCTGAAACCGCAAGGCCCAGGTCTTTAATATTTGGTATGAAGCTTCATCTAGTGGACCTCTACCAAGATTGTTCGAATTATAGCCCTGGGCCCAAAACCGGCCCGCCCCGGGGCCCACTGGTTTTACATAGGCTTATATTGGGAAAACCTTTAAAAATCTTCTTGTCTGAAACCAGAAGGCCATGTCTATGATATTTGGTAAGTAGCTTCGTCAAGTGGACCGCTACCAAGATTGTTCAAATTATAGCCCTGGGCGAAAAAATGCCCCCCCCCCCACCCCCCCCCCCCCCCCCCCGCACCAGGGCCCACTGGTTTTATATAGGCTTATATAGGGAAAACCTTTAAAAATCTTCTCATCTAGAAACCAGAAGGCCCAGGTCTTTGATATTTGTATGAAGCATCATCTAGTGGATCTCTACCAAGATTGTTCAAATTATAGCCCTGGGGCCAAAATGTCGTCGCCCAGAGACCCTTTGGTTTTACATAGACTTATAAAGGGAAATTTTTAAAAATCTTCTTCTCTGAAACTGCAAGGCCCAGGTCTTTGATATTTGGTATGGAGCTTCATCTAGTAGACCTCTACCAAGATTGTTCAAATTATAGCCCTGGGGCCACAATGCCCCCCACCCCGGGGCCCTTTGGTTTTACATAGACTTATATAGCCCTGGTGCACAGGCTATGTAGGGAATATCTTTATAAAAAATCTTCTTCTCTGAAACCGCAAGGCCAGGTCTTTAATATTTGGTATGAAGCTTCATCTAGTGGACCTCTACCAAGATTGTTCGAATTATAGCCCTGGGGCCCAAAACCGGCCCGCCCCGGGGGCCCACTGGTTTACATAGGCTTATATTGGGAAAACCTTTAAAAATCTTCTTGTCTGAAACCAGAAGGCCCATGTCTATGATATTTGGTAAGTAGCTTCGTCAAGTGGAACCGCTACCAAGATTGTTCAAATTATAGCCCTGGGGCCAAAAAATGCCCCCCCCCCCCCCCCCGCACCAGGGCCCACTGGTTTTATATAGGCTTATATAGGGAAAACCTTTAAAAATCTTCTCATCTGAAACCAGAAGGCCCAGGTCTTTGATATTTGGTATGAAGCATCATCTAGTGGATCTCTACCAAGATTGTTCAAATTATAGCCCTGGGGCCAAAAATGTCGTCGCCCAGAGACCCTTTGGTTTTACATAGACTTATATTAAAAGGGAAATTTTAAAAATTCTTCTTCTCTGAAACTGCAAGGCCCAGGTCTTTGATATTGGGTATGGAGCTTCATCTAGTAGACCTCTACCAAGATTGTTCAAATTATAGCCCTGGGGCCACAAATGCCCCCCACCCCCGGGGCCCTTTGGTTTAACATAGACTTATATAGCCCTGGTGCACAGACTTATGTAGGGAATATCTTTATAAAAATCTTCTTCTCTGAAACCGCAAGGCCCAGGTCTTTGATATTTGGTGTGTAGCTTCATCTAGTGGACCTTTGCCAAGATTGTACAAATTATAGCCTTTGTTTTTGTTTGGTATGAAGCTTCACCTTTAAGACCTCCCTCAACATTATGCACGTTAAAGCCCTTGGGCCAATAATGGCCCTCCCTGGGGCCCACTTGTTACACTATGGATCAGGTGAGCGGTCCAGGGCCATCATGGCCCTCTTGTTTCTTTATTGTGTGTTTGCTTTTACCACGTGCTTAATGAAACTGTGTATGTAACTGTAGGGGAAGGGCCGTAACTAATACTGAGAGAACTTGTGGCCCAACCCCGTTGCCTATTATTATATGCGATAAAATATGATTAAACTGATAACGGTTATATACTTTTCTTTCTTCAATGATTGAATTTGGTAACACAATCAGCAGGCAAAATCACATCCATCCATCCATGCATACATCCATCCATCCATCCATCCATCCATCCATCCATACATACATACATACATACACTTATCCCCCCCCCCCCCCCGGGACGGGCCTCCGTGGCCTAGTGGATAAGAGCGCTGACTCTTAGTCATTAGGTCTCTCACCTCCGTAGGTTCGAGCCTCGCTCGGGCCACGTGTGAGACGCCAAGTTCTGCAACGGAAGGTCAGGTGGTTTTTCTCCGGGTACTCCGGTTTTCGCCCACCTCTGATTAACGATCGGCTCGATATGAGTGAAAAAAGCTTGAAAGGGACGTAAAACCCAAAACCAAAATTATCGCCCCCCGCCCATCGGAGCTTGAAAAAAATAGATGGGCTGCATGATGCTTCCATGCAGAGCTGAAACAGACCGCACACAAATACTGGTAAACCGCTTAGAGGATCTAAGCCTGCCCAGACAGAGCGGTGCGAGTTGGCAAGCCCATGTTTATAAACCCTATTGGTTTCATTGGGCGACATGACTTGAGATGCCATTTCATCTCAATGTCGGGTAAAAGTCCCGCAAAATTGGAAGCAGCAACTCCAAAATGACCTATACAGTGTTGACGGGGACGTTAAACCCCAAATCAAACAAACAAATCGCCCTCGCCAGTTAGAGCTTGGAGAATAGATTGAGCTGCATGATGCTTCCACGCAGGGTTGAAACCGACCGCACATGACAACACATAAAAAAGAATAATAATGAAAAAAAAAATAAATAAAGAATATAAATAATAATTCAAATACCTGTTCCAGAAAGGGGATGCTGCCACCGGTCAAACACGTCACACGTAACGGCATAGCGTCGGCCATTTACTTCCTTGTCACATGAGATGCACAATTCAGTCGTTTTGAAATTTACTTCGACAATCTTTATAAGCGATTTCAAAGATAAGTGATGGGGTGGTGTCTCGGATATACACTGGTTGCCGACATTTAAAAGACTTCAGTGAAACAAATTTTAAAGCAAATCAATCATAACATTTTTTTTTTTTTTTTGTAAATTAACAGAACCTTCATTTCCCGCCAACCATTTAACGTGTGTTTTCAAACTGTTACGTTAACGTAATTACACCGCCACATAGTTGATCAATTATATACAAAAATAAGGGGATTAGCTAACTCCGTTCAAAGTGATTAACGCGTGATTGATTAACGGGCCATATAATTACTTCTTAAAAAGCCAAGAACTTCAAAGTCTGTAAATAAATAAATATATAACAATTTGGTGTCATGGTGGCTGCAGAAGGTTCATATTTTTGAAGACCATGATTAGACTGCACACTACGCTTGAGCAGGATTGTCTGAGTCTTTCTCTTTGGTGGATAATGACAAAATTATATAGGCGTATTTTCGTCATGTTGTATGTCCCTGTGTCTGCAGAATGTTCCCAAAGATTTTGAAGGTCTGTGAAGTTCGTCTCAATGGTATAATTAGACTGCATGCAAGTGCACAATGGCCTATTTCACGTGCCACATACAGAGACATGCATGGTGCGCATCCATTCTAAGTTTTTTTTCTTCTAAATAGCCCTGGGCGGCAAAAGGCTTCTGCAGTTAGCAGATACTGATCACACGGCACTGACTTGCATGATTTATTTGTATCAATGGCACGCACGTTTTGAGAACAGCATGCGAAATATTTGCGAAATGTAGCCTAATTATTTTAAATGATCAGCCTCCATCTGTCGTTTTGATACCTTCAAATACTAAATAACATATAAATCTGTTCATTGTGACCAGAGTCTGCACAGTTTGAAAAAAGCCCTCTTTTTGGAGCTATTAATATCTGAACGCTGTAATTATTTTATATATTCAGCCTGCATCTGATACCTTCATATAACCTTTAAATCTGTTCATTATGATCAGAGTTTATGCGGTTTGAAAAAAGCCCTCTGTTTTCTGACCTATTGAAGTGTTAACGAGAGAAGATAGCAAAAACACAGGCTGATCTTCGACAAACAAAATATAGATACATATAAATAAAGTGATAAAAAAATCAGGCCGAAACGACCCACCAATATGGCCGAAACGACCCACCCCCGAAATTAGGCCGAAACGACCCAGGCCGAAACGACCCAGGCCGAAACGACCCAGGCCGAAACAACCCGGCCGAAACGACTCAGGGCCGAAACGACCCAGGGACCGAAACGACTCAGGACCGAAACGACCCGCGACCCTGTCGTCTATTAAATAGGAGTCTGTGTAGTCTAAGCCAGCAAAGCATGTACCGGGCCGACAGCGATACGACGTATCGGCCCGACGTTTGCCGCTATTTTTTGCTAGCTGGGGCGTTGGTTCTGAAACTGAATAGCTAGGTGTTGTGTTCCCCGATAAAAAAACAAAAACGTTCAGTTACTTATAAAAAAAGCTGCCACAAATATTTCTAAATTTTGTGGATGGAAATGAATTTCCCCCCTTTCCTATGGCAAAAATTCGACCCGTCTTATAAAAGAGTATAAGCAAAATCCCACCTTAGAAAAGCTGAAAAGGGGGTCCCATCTAATAGCCGAATTGCCTTATAGCCGAATTTTTACGGTAAATCATAGCGCAGGGGCAGAGTGTGAAATGGGTTGGGGGTTTGGATTTGACAAGTAAATAAATATTTGTACTCCATGCTGAATCTCAGCTTTTCTTCTGACAAACGTTTAAGAAATACAATGTATGTGATATATTAAGCAATAAGGCCGAGAATAAGGCAAATAAACGCCGATTATTTCAAAACCCAGAAATTACTCGCGGCCCACTCCCGGGTCGATTATTTACTAGACGGAGCGATGAAATAACTTTATTTTTACATTTTTCACATCTCTGATATGTTTTTAATTGATAATACATAAAGTAATTATTGCAGAAACCCCAGACTGAAAATATTTTGCAAAATGTTTGACATCGTCAATACCGCGAAAATTTTGCGACATGGTCGTATATTTCGGTTCATATCTTGAAAAATACTTAATAATAATGTTAAATCTTATATGCATTTTAAAGAGGAGTCTATATTCTACTTTTGTTCCAAATTTCATCCACATATATGAATGTTTAGTACCTTTATTCGATTGTCAAAATTTACTCCCAGATTTTACTCCCGGCCGTTACTCCCGGGTTTTATACTTTCCCTCTTATTTTCTAACCTTGTCACACGAAGTCCGAACATTGTAGACTTACCGATAGCGCCGGATGCTTGTGTTTACAGTTTAATAACAGAATAGACTGATTGGTGACAAATACAGTTGGCATTTATAAAACTATTTGGTTAACTAACACGGTCCGTTGGTTGGACGAGAACTTCGGTGATATAACGAGGTTGAGGTTAATTGGAAAATGGCGAAAAAAAGAACTTCCAAAAAATTTTATTACCACTGCTGGGGATCGAACCGGCAGCCTCTAGCATCAGAGGCAAGTGCAATAACCACTAAGCTATCACGATGCACTATAGAAAGATAGATTAGATACAAAGATAGGCAGAATGACAGTGACCTTCATACATTACCACGGTTCTTTTCCATTTTCAAATTAACATACCATGTTCTGGCTTAGGAGTATCAGGTACATAGACAAACGAAGAGTTTCTAACAATGAACAGAGAATGACACGGCTTTAGTTTGCTATTTTGCAGAAAAATATTTCCACTTTTGGAAATAATTTTCCTCAGCGCCGCCATTTTGACAATTTAAGTGCTATACTCTGGCTCGAATGAATAAACGTGACTAAGATAAACGTCGATTAATATTATTATGGTTACAGTTGTTATTATTATTATTATTATTATATTAACATAAGCTTTTGATCGGGTAGTGCAGGCAAGTGGATTGTTAAACGATTAAAAGTTAGCGAAAAGGTCTCCTTTTTGGGAAGGCAATGCATGGCTCGGAAAGACTGGAAACACAGGAACGGCCATGAAACACCGGAACGGACTTAAAAAAATCGATAATGGGGAAAGTTTTTTTTTTTTTTTTTTTTCGGGTGTTGTTTAGATATGTTTTATTTTGCTTAAGAAATGAGCGTGATAGCTCAGTGGTTAGTGCACTTGCCTCTGATGCTAGAGGTCCCGGGTTCGATCCCCGGCAGAGGCGATAAAATTTCGGTGTCCGAACACGCTCCATTGGCATCATTTGCAGGGATGAATGTCATAAAGTGCACCGTCCTTCGGATCGGGACGTTAACTGGAGGCCCCCTATCGTCCTTCGGATCGGGACGTTAACTGGAGGCCCCCTATGCAGGGAGAACCATCCCCTGTGCAGGTTAAAGATCCCTACCGTACTTACATGATTACTGTATAGGCTTTCGTCCTGCAAAACCTGGAGTGTATGAAATATACACTTGCGGTAATGGTCTATCTATCTATCTATCTTCTTATACTGAGTCGGTCATATCTGGCCATTACCTCAGTTGATTGGGTGGCTAAATTTAGAATTTAGCTGAAAAAAATAAAAAGAGAGAGGCACTGGGTGCGTCCTTAAACTATTTACAATCTGGATAACAGAGGTATCCTAAAACGCATACCTCTGAGTCCCAATCTTACACTGTGCGGGCTTTGAACTCTTCTGCGGAATTGGCATTCACCGCAGAGGAGGGAAGACTATTCCATTGGGGAATAGTTCTAGGAAAGAACGAGTTCTTCAGGGCATCACTTTAGGACTGGTATCTACGATATTGTGAGTCGTTTACTTTTGATGCCCTTGTTTGGGTCGACACTGTTACAGGGGTCAAGTACCTATCTTTATCAATAGACACTGAACCAGAGTGTATATTGTAGAAGAAGGCCAAAGAGGACCGCTCGCGACGGGCCCCCAGGGACGGCCACTCTAGCCCACCAAGCATGTCACCGACGCTACTTCTATTTCGCCGTCGCCTACAGGTCCATCGAGCAGCTGTCCTCTGCACCTTCCCCACCCGCTGAGTCTGAGTTCCAACATAGGGATGCCAAATGGGTGATGCATATTCAAGTTGAGGGCGAACCAATGTTTTATATGCAACATCCCCCGTCTGCCTAGGTGCAAAAGCCAAGTTCCGTCTAAGGAATCCCAAGGTCCTAGTTGCTTTAGATGTAATCTCTGAGATATGTTGACCCCAATCAAGACCGTCAGTGATGGTGATACCAAGATATTTGGCGGATTGAACATGCTCCAAAACTTGCTGGTGAAGAGTATAGTCAAACTTAATTTGCTTGTCCGGAGGGTGTCGTGACACTCTCATTGAGTGACATTTGGCCACATTGAACTTCATTTGCCAATCGGCCTCCCACTGTGCAAGTTGATCCAGGTCATCTTGTAAAATAAGAGTCAGAAGGAGAATATATGTTCCTATACAGGACACAATCATCAGCAAACAAACGGACCGATGACCTGATATAATCGGGGAGATCATTAATGAAAACCAAGGAAAGGACCGGTCCAAGGACCGAACCTTTGGGGACTCCAGATAAAACAGGGACTGGATCAGACGCTTGGCCATCAAGTACAACTTGTTGTGAGCGCCCAGAGAGCCATGAGCTAATCCACCTATGCGTGGATCCTCTTATCCCATAGTACTCCAGTTTATGTAACAGCCTTCTGTGAGGCACCCCGCCAAAGGCCCCAGCAAAGTCCATGACGACAAAGTCAGTCTGCCCGCGGCCACGGCCCATGGCCCCACCCAGATCGCCCACAATGTCACGGCAAAACCGAACAAGCCGCGCCTCGCAAGACCCCCGACCCCGGAAACCACGCTGACAGTCAGCAAGAACGCTCTCAAAGGCTAAGTGCTTGCTGACGCCGCCCACCAACACAGGCTCCAGGGCCTTGCAACAGACGCACGCCAGCGACACCGGCCCACAACCCGCTGCACCACACCCTTCCCCTCCCCCACAGACCGGGGCCACACCCGCCCGCCGCCAGTCATCCGGCACAGCGCCCCTGGCAAGCGCCTGACCGAAGACAAAGGCCAACACAGGAGACATCCCAGCACCACACTCCCCAAGCACCCTGGCATTCAGGCCATCGGGCCCAGATGCCCCATGCATCCCGAGCCCACCCAACAGCCCAGCGACCCCATTGGGGTCAGCTGTTATGTCCCCCATAGAGGGGAACGGACTTGCACCTTTTGATGGTAGCTCACCATCAGTTTCACGCGTAAATGCTGATTGAAACTGTTTATTGCAAATATTAGCCTTATCGCGCGCATCTGTTTTTATAATTCCATTTTCCCTTAGCGAAGTGATCCCAAACGCATGTGACCGACGCAGTATCAGAAGATAGATAGATAGAAATATAACCTGATATACGTTTTAAAAAATAAAGTTAATTATAATGCTGCTGGTAAAATATGTTGTTAGATCTTTGTTTGCATGCATGCATTTTAAAAGTTATAAAACATGCCCTTCAGTGTTTGCAAATTAAAACCGATTTCTTTAAATTCTCTGATAATTTCAAGCAAGTTTATGGAATGGAATTAAGATTACTAAGGATTCAAATATTTTGAAGCTGATCATTAAATTTAATTGCATTAACAGTTTTCAAATGAAGTGACTACTTATTATCAACGTAAAGCCCCAATTGCGAGGATAAGTCAGGTCGAAGATCAAAGGAAAACCCTTTTAAGAAAGTCGTTCCATCACGTGAACAAGTCCGTGAAATAAAGACCCCACTAAACCCCACTTTATATAGAGAAAACTGGGGTTTAAGGGGTAAACATTATTTTCCTTATTTCTGCTCCAAGACATAGGTTGTGGGTACTCGTTATTGAGGCGGTTCTAACGAGCACCCAAAACCTATGTTTGGAGTGTAAATAAGAAAAATATTACCAATTTTCATCAGAAAATTTACATTTTTTTTAGGTTGGAAAAATGCACTTTATCACACGGATGTGTTATCGTAATGCGTCGATGATTTGGCTGACTAACAACACGATAACACACCCGTACAACACAGTGCATTTATTCACATCTCCACAATGGCTACTTTTCTGATGAAAATCTATGGTATTTCTCTTAGAAAAATAGGTTGCGGATGCTCGTTAGAACTGCCTGCCTAGCTCATTGAGGCGGTTCTAAGGAGTACCTACAACCTATGTCTTGGAGCAGAAATAAGAAAAATAATGTATTGCCCCATAAATAGATAGATAGATAGTTATATATTAAATATGTTCTATAAAAGGGTTATGCTTTGGAAGCAAGGGATACACCACAGAACTTTAAAATATGAACTGTACATGTTTTCTGGGTCAGACTAGCTAGTTTTGGCCAATTAGGCCTCAACAGTGACCCTTCAGGGTTTTCAAAACTCCGCAATGGAATCCATGATCCCCGAGGACAAGAAAATATAAACTGCACTATGATGTTAGCTTCGGGAATGGGAGGTCGCGGGTTCGATCCCCGGCCGCGCCATACCAAAGGCGTCAAAAATGGTACTAGGTGCTCCCTTGGCTGACGCTCGCATTATCAGGGATAGTCCTAGGAAGATAAATGAAAGCAGGTAAGTATTTGTTACAGGATACTAGCTTTGTTTGTCGCAATAAAAGCTTTACAGAGCTTATGTTATTTGTTTCGGATATGCGACGTTAAATAAAGCTTCTTTATCTTTTTTTTAGTATGCGGGGATACTCATTACACGGACTTATTTACGTGCCTTAGCAATTCGGTTCCAACGAGAATCTACAATCCATGTTTTGGAACTGATGGGGGGAAATGTAGCGACACGACCTGGGCTCGTACCGGAGAGTATAGGAATGTTTTGATGATGATATCAAAGCAGTGTTAACTATCGCCATTACAAGAATAGCTAGTTCATAAGCATGTTAATCAAACTGGTAAAAGGGACAAAACAGGGCACATGTCGGTGAATATAAAGACAGCGAGATGTACAGGTAGCATAAATTAAATTTGTATTACCTATCCAACAAAGACGATGCTGCAAACGGTCACAAACATCGCAACTTATAGCATGCTGACGTCCACCAACAACCTTACCACATGCAATGCACACATTAGACATTTTGATGAAAGTTTTAAGCTTTTAAGTTCTTGATGAGATCACGCAGTGTTTAATTACGCCATGTCATGAATAGTTAGTTCATAGGGATGTTAAATGATCTAGTAAAAGGGACAAAACAGGTTACATGTCGGCGAATATAAAGACAGCGAGATGTACAGGTAGCATAAATTAAATTTGCATTACCTGTCCCACAAAGACGATACTGCAAACGGTCACAAACATCGCAACGTAAAGCATGCTGACGTCCACGAACAACCTCACAAATCAGACATTTTGATGGAAGTTTTAAGTTTTGATTCCCGTTAAGATATTTCACAGATGAATGATACTGCAAAGATTCTGTACTTCTTATACATGTATATCCAGTAATCTGCAATTCAAAAGAAAATAATACAAACAAAAAAATAATAATTGACCTTAAAATTCCTGCGTGTTCTTAAGTCTTGTAAGGACAAAAACCGCCACTCACCGGCAAAATCAAAGGAATTAAAAACAGTCTTTAATGAAGGACAATTGGATAAAACTAGTATCGATTACAGTTTTTTACACATACATTAATCGGTACACCATTATCTGAAGAAGTGTTAATTAACCCAAATGGAATCTTCCACCTTAGATATGGCAGGAGTTCATTTCGAAATTTTTGGGTTGTAAGGTTGTGTTTTCATCAAAATTTATTCGGGAAGTGGCTTAACTTTTTGCAAACAGCGTAGGCCTTAATCAAACATCGCGGCGTTCTGTGGCGTCTGATCTGGGCCTGCACTGTCCAGGTTGTGTTTTCTTAAAAATTTATTCGGGAAGTGGCTTAACTTTTTGCAAAAAGCGTAGGCCCTGCTCAGACGTCGCCGCGTTCTGTGGCGTCTGATCTGGGCCTGCACTGTTTCACAAGGTACCCCTTTCAAGGGGGAAACCTACGTCACGATGGCGTCACAATTTACACCAAGGGAGTCGCCATCTTGAAAGGAACTCTCGCTTCGGTAAGTATTTCTGTGTTAAACAGATAATTTACGCACAATCTTGACATAACTATTATCGCAGAGTACGGGCAAAATTACAATGTTTTGTCAACAAAAAGAAATTTGTGCAGGCTTTAAGTAGTATGGATGAACACGTCGGATTTAGTTCATTTCAGCGATCCATTCGTCAACACTCTGGATATGAAAATTGCTCATGTTGTTTCTTGCTGTCGAGTCCTCACCGTTGTCTCACCTCTGTGGTTCTTTGATTATTTGTGTTCACGGAGATGTTGCACTGATGAGTTAGGAGTCCTTCATGCGGACTGAACAAATTATTTGTCTAAATCGCGACGGAAGTAAGGGCGAGGAATGTGGCCACGTAAAATCGATTTGAGCCCCCGAATGAAAATCTTTCCACTGACCGTTCCAAGGTGGTTCTTCTGTGGTGGTTTATTAATGTTGTTGTTTGTAACTTACTGTGTGTATCACTTGGGTCTTTTTATTTTGGATGGCCATATGGCCATTTTGTTGGAAAGTTACTGTCCTTATGGCCTTCCTTTGTTTAGGTTTCCATTGTGCTCTGGTCGCTTCATGTTTGTGTTTCTTTCCTTTTGGTGTCTTTGATGGGTGGAGTAAGTTAGTTGTATCGATTCCTGATCTTTGTTTTACTTCTACTTTGAACCTCTGTCAGAGGATAAGAGAGGCAAATCTTCGACTGCTGATGAAACTAAGTCAAATTTTGTAAAAGGTTTGAAACTTTGCAGTATAAACAAAAATAGAATTAGAGGAAAAAATTCTTGAACTTTTAGCTTTCCTCGATACATCTCAACCTCATATTGTTGCTATTAAGGAAACAAAGATTGACAGTTCAATTACCACCTCTGAGCTGTTCCCTGAAACTTGTCAGTACTGTGTCTACAGAAAAGATAGGAAGTCTCATGGCGGTGGGGTGATGTTGCTCATTCATAGAGACATCCCTCGCATGCCTTTCATGGAACTGGAAAATGACACCGAATCGGTCTGGGTTTAGGTTTTTGCAAATAAAACTTCCCACTTCGTAGCAAGTTGGTATCGACCACCAACTTTTACGGTCGAAAACCGTCAGTTGTTTAAAGACCAACTGGAATGCATTAAATCGCAGCACAAGGGTAAAAAAACTCTCGGCTGTACATGTTCTATGTGACCTCAACTTCAGAGACATTGCTTGGCCCGACAGGCTCAGGAAACAAGGCACAATGCTGAGTCAGTCCGAAGGACAAATATTAATTGACATTATGAAGGATCATGGCTGGGAAAAATTGTTAACTTCCCCACTCGTGATAGGAACACATTGGATCTGATCCTTACGACTTTGTCAGAACAATTCGAAGACATTCATTCCCCAGATAAACTAAGTGACCACGATATTGTCTCCGGATGTTTAAAAATTCACATCCCACCAATAAAGAAACCTCGGAGGAAGGTGTACTCATATCTGAAAGGTGACTATGAAACTATGAGGAAGGATGCACTCGGATTTGCAAAGGAGAAATACTTTAATGGTCATTCAGAGGCTCTGTCTGTACAGGAGAACTTTGATTTGATAACTTCTTTCTTTCATACTTCGGCCGAAAATCATATCCCCTCAAAAACTAGTAGGTCTTTATCTTCTATCCCCTGGATCACTCAAGAGATAAGAAGAAAAAATCGCAGAAGGAATAAGATGCAAAGGCAAAAAAAGACGGGAAGTGGTAAACTACGGACAAAATTTGAAAACTTGAGACGTGAAATCAAGACTGATATAAAAAAATAAGCATGATTTGTATGTGAATAACTTGGTAGGTGATGTAAAGGCAAATCCCAGAGACTTCTACAGATATGTCAATAGCCAGAAGAAAGACAGGCAAGGTATCCCGCCCATTAATAAAATAGGAGGGAACGGGTTACTGAATCGGCCATGTAAAATCGATTTAAGGCCCCCAGTGGAATTCTTTCCACTGACCGTTCCAAGGCGGTTCTTCTGTGGCGGTTTATTTATGTTGTTGTTTGTTACTTACTGTGTGTATCACTTGTGTATTTTTATTTTGGATGGCCATTTGGCCATTTTGTGGGAAAGTAACTGTCCTTATGGCCTTCCTTTGTTTAGGTTTCCATTGTGCTCTGGTCGCTGTATGTTTGTGTTTCTTTCCCTTTGGTGTCTTTGATGGGTGGAGTAAGTTAATTGTATCGTTTCCTGATCTTTGTTTTACTTCTACTCTGAAAGGGCAGAGGAACTAGTGGTCAATTCAATGATGCGTTTGATAAAAAGTTCACGGAGGTTCCATTGACTTGAAGATCGGCCCCATTCATGAATAATATTGTTGTGACAGCTGCAGGAGTGATCAAGTTACTTCAAGGCTTAAACCCCACTACAGCCCCCGCCCATAGGGGCTTGAAGAAATATATGGGCTGCACGATGCTTCCACGCAGAGCTGAATCCGGCCCGCACACTAGTACTGGTAAACCGCTTAGAGGATCTAAGCCTGTCCAGGAACCGCGGTGCGAGGGGGACCGTCCATGCTAATAAACCCTATTGGTTTCATTGGGCGACAGGGCTTGAGATGTCATTTCATCTCAATGTCGGGTAAAAGTCCCACAAAATTGGAAGCAACGTCTCCAAAATGACCTTTACAGTGTTGACGGGGACGTTAAACCTCAAATCAAACAAATTAAACCCCACTAAGGCCTTAGGACCTGATGAGCTTCATCCTAGAGTCCTGAAGGAACTAGTAAATGAGTTGGGTCCAGTTTTTGCACATTTGTTTCATCAGTCTCTTGATACGGATGAAATCCCCAAAGAAGGGCTCTTAGCAAACATATGTCCACTCTTCAAAAAACGAGATAGGGCTCTTGCCCTTAATCATCGCCCTGTGTCTCTGACTTGTGTTCTGTGTAAATTGCTGGAACATATAGTCAGCTCAAACATCATGGCCCACTTGGACGAACATAAACTTTTGTCAGACAGACAACATGCATTTAGGAAAAGGCATAGTTGTGAAACTCAGCTAAGCACAGTTATTAATGACTGGACAAATTTCTTGGACAAAGGGGGACAGGTGGACACATTTATTCTGGACTTCGAGAAGGCTTTTGACACCCCTCCTCATGAACTACTTAAATCTCAGTTATTTGGTTATGGAATTAGGAGAAATACCCTCAAATGGATAGGTTCATTTCTTTGCTACAGAAAACAGCGGGTTTTTGTTAATGGTGAATCTTCAGAGTGGGCTCCAGTTTTGTCTGGAGTCCCGCAAGGGACCGTTCTTGGTCCACTTTTGTTCTCCCTGTACATCAATGATATTTCCACTGACATTGACTCAGCAATAAAACTGTTCGCAGATGACTGTGTTTGTTACCTGGAAATTAGAGATACAGATGACTCATTGAAACTTCAAGCTGACATAGATAGATTAGGATGTTGGGCCCGAAAATGGTGCATGAGATTTCAGACAGTTAAATGCAATATTATGCAGATAAATAGGAAGAGATCTAATAAAGTTGATGCTTCTTACACCTTAAAGGGAACGGTCCTCGAGAATGTGGACTCCATTAAATACCTTTGAGTGACAATCTCACCCAACTTGAGATGGAATACTCATATTAGCAACATGTGTACTAAGGAAAATAGAATGCTTGGTTTCCTGAGGCGAAATCTTCATCAGTGCCCTCAGGATGTAAAAGAGGCAGCATATAAAGGTCTTGTTCGCCCAATCTTGGAATATGGTAGTTGTATCTGGGACCCCAGAGGTGTGGTCCTTAACGATGAAATTGAGAAAGTTCAAAATAGAGATGCTAGATTTGTAACAGGCATTTACTGCCTTGAAACTGGGAGCAAGACTGGAAGACTTGGAAAATTAAAATGGGAGTCTATCAAGAAAAGGAGAAAAGACAGTAGGCAAATCCTTTTATAGAAAGGTCTAAAGGGTGCTGGCAGCATTCCAACAGATGACCTTGTTCCCCCAGCTAGACACTGTAGAAATCACCATTCGTTGGCGTTTCAGACCTTACTGCAAGAGCTGACATTTATAAAGAGTCGTTCTTCCCCAGAACCATTAGAGATTGGAATGTCCTTCCCGATTCGATTATTTCGAAAGCAGAAGGTGCTGATGATTGTGTAGCTAAATTTACCTCTTTGGTTAGAGCTAGGGACTTACTTTCCACATCTCATGTCCTGGTGTATGAATGTCATTTGACGTGTCACCAGTAACACTTCTGATTCTGACGAGTTGACTTGGGTACGAGTTGACCAGTTACCTATTGCATTCGTTGCGAGAGTTTCCGTATCCAGATCCGGGAACCATAAAAAATTGTAAACAGAAAGTACAAACATCAGTCAGAAGTTATCTCCATAAATAATCAGCTGATCGAGACATAAGTGATAAATATAGCCGACCAAACAGCTTTAGTCATCATAAATTGATAGAAACGAATCATATGTATTGACCAAATTTGGTGACATGCTGTAAGAACGGGAGAACAGATAAACAGTCTAGTCTCTCAGGGGTCACCGGAAAGACCGAAATCACCGAAATCCATCGAAATCACCGAAATCACCACAGAAATCACCGAAATCACCACAGAAATCACCCGGGGGAGATCAGAAATCACCATTGTATGATTGGATAGGGTTGGGAAAGACATGGTAGGGTAGGGTTTTATTGGATTTGGTCAGATCGGGTTTGGAAGGGATGGGTTTGGTAGGGGGAATCGCCATGGAAATCACCGAAATCACCACAGAAATCACCCTGGGTAGCTCAGAAATCACCAGTGTATGATTGGATAGGGTTGAGAAAGACATGGTAGGGTAGAGTTTTGATGGATTTGGTCTGGTTGGCTTTTGTAGGGATGGGTATGGTAGAGGGAATCGCCATGGAAATCACCGAAATCACCACTCTTCCAAAAATGCGCAGGGTTCCTCTGGAACATTCTCACGCATATGTCACCTTGGGATGGTCAGAAATCACCATATTATTGTTGTTTTTTATTGTTATTAATATTATACTCTCTGCCTTTCGTAACTCATGGATACCATCACTGTATGTCCGATGTACATTTATTAAAAACCAACTCAAATTCAGATAAAGTGATTAAGGTATTTAAAATCGTTAATTAACGTGATTATTGATAAATGGATTATCCATATATGTTTACTGAGTGTGCCATATTTACCACTGACAGTTTTTAGTTGAGGGTCACTGATGAGGCCTAATTGGCCGAAACTAGCTAGTCTGGCCCAGAAAACATGTACACTTCATATTTTCCAGTTCTGTGGTATATTCCTTGCTTCCAAAGGATAACCCTTTTATAGAAAATATTTAAGCGTTTTAAAATTCCATCAAGTTCGTTCATCAGGAAAAAGTGGGGTTTGAAGGGCATGTATATTTCTTCTTTCTGGTCAGAATATACATTGTGGATACCCTACTCAAATATAATGAAACTTTTGCACCCAAAATATGACTATTTTCTGGAAAAAATCGTGTGAAATAGGGCGTACTTTCTTATCTACTAAAGGTTACTTTTCTGGTGAAAACCATTGCCACTTTTCTTATTTTTACTCCAAACAAAGGTCTCGAGTGCAACATAGGTTGTGAGTGCTGGTAAGAAGAGACTCTTTGAGCTGACCAGAGACAGAGCATCAGGCAACAACCAACATTACATAAAATTAAATTCTAATTCAATTCTCAGTAAGCCTTTACGCTGGAACCGTCAAAGAATCTGAGACCTGACCCACCGGGGTGCAATTAAACAGGGAAGCAAGGGTGCTGAAGTCATTGAAGTATAATTTTTCTGAATTTATATACTAAATCAATATACTTAAGTTATTCTTCAGTAATAATAATACTGATTTGATTAATAATACATACTGCCAATGCTTAGTCTAATTTCGGCGACCTTGATTTGCATATTTAATTATATGACGATTATTGTTTATACAAGAGTTAAATAATTAAAGAAATATAAAAAAGGTTAAATAGACAATTTAACAAACTATAACTATCTTCCTAATTTATATGTACCTTAATTAATTAATACAATGATAAATTATCCAACTTTGGTGATTTCGGTGATTTCCATGACGATTCCCCGACCAAACCCATCCCTTCCAAACCCAACCTGCCCAAATCCAACAAAACCCTACCCTGCCATGTCTTTCCCAACCCTATCCAATCATACAATGGTAATTTCTGAGCTACCCAGGGTGATTTCTGTGGTGATTTCGGTGATTTCTGTGGTGATTTCGATGGATTTTGGTGATTTCGGTCTTTCCGGTGACCGGTCTCTCAGCTTAGTGCTGTGGATAAACTGGTCGGGACAAAGGTGAAATTTTTTGAGATACTTCATATTTATCAAGCATCTGAAAAAAATGGAAATGTGGACTATTACTATTAAATATTGTCCGCCACTGTTTAGTTTGTTTGACTTGAGGTTTAACGTCCCCATCAACACTGTATATGTCATTTTGGAGACATCGCTTCCATTGAGGTGTAGTGACATCTCAAGCCCTGTTGCCAAATGAAGCCAGTAGGGTTTATAAGCATGGACGGTCCGAGTCACACAGCTTTGCCTGGGCAGGCTTAGATCCTCTAAGCAGTTTGCCAGTACACAAGTGCACCGGTTTCAGCTCTGTGTAGAAGGTGCACACTAATGTCCTGGAATTGTCCGGGAAATTATGGGTAGTGGTACGTTATCCCTAATATCTCCACTTCGGGTGGTCACAAATTAATAAAATTAGTATCAAATAAATTTTTGAGCTCCATTCTAAAAGATAACAAAAAATAATACACTTTGTTAACGTTTTAGGGGTCCAATCTTTAAGTTAATTTGTCCAGGAAATTCTCGGATTTTGTCCGGATTTTGGGGTAGTGGTGCATCAACCCTAATATCTCAGAATCAGAATCAAAATCTCGATTTTGGCTGGTCAGAAATAAATAAAATTAGAATCAAATAAAACTTTTAGCTCCATTCGAAAAGATTATTCAAACATATTTTCTATTTTGAATATTTTAGGGGTTCATTTCTGAAGTTAATTTGTCTGGGAAATTCCTGATTGTGTCCTGGATCTTGCGGTAGTTGTGCATTTTCACAATAACTCGGTTTGTGGTGATCACTAATTGATAACAATTGATATATGTTAAGATTTTAAGTTCAACTATAAAAGAATATTAAAAAAAAAAGCTTTTTATACACCTCATTGAGGCAGGTCTTATGAGTACCCACAACCCGGATTGTGTCCAGGATGGTGGGGTATTGGTTCGTTTTTCCTTAATATATCAACTTGTGAAAACGAAATAAAGACTAGACACCCCGAGTAAACCCTACTTTTATCTGTATAAAGTTGGATTTACATGGGTTTTCATTACACAGCTTTCTATGATGTCACACATGTTACTGCTCACAAGACGGACACTGCCATTGGTTTGATGATGATTTCACACCTTAACATATTCTATGAAACCAAATTTTGCATTTACTATTATCACAGCAAATCATGTTATCAATACACTCAGGCATTTTGCAGAAGCACCCGACTGGCATTTCTACGATTTTACAAGTGAATGAATGAAGTTTACGCCTGCCTGTATCTTTTTCTTTCGGAAACGCTGTCATTTTTCCATTTTCCAAACATTCAACTAAATGCTGTCTCATTTTTGACACTTCGTATATTATTCTAGTGTTAAATGAATCCGGAGCAAAACATAACTCTACCACGTTCGCTATTGCAAAAAGCCCACAATCATTAGGACTCGGCTGTTGTTGAACGCGCAGAATTTTGACAAGCAAAACATTATTAGAGGCTGCATTTTTGTAAACTTGAGAAATTTGAATTTTAACGTTGTTTTTCAAATCCTACAAATTTGCTCCTAAGCTATCTATATAATAAATATCTGCCTCACTAGATGTAGAAAAACCCATAGTCCAGTGATTAGATCCGCCAAAATTTAGTTGTACGCTTGGTGAAATTTGTTGTTCAAAATGATGTTTTGTATTCCAAAACTGCATTTCATTTTCATAAGGACATTTTATATATTTTGTGGGTGTACATTGTTTTCCTACTTCTGATCCCAGACATAGGTATATTGGGTCCATGCTGATACAAAAGGACTCTGACTGGGTCCATGAAAAGAATCAAGGTTTGGAAAATAAGGCCTTGGGAAAATGTCGGGTAAAAGTCCCACAAAATTGGAAGCAACGTCTCCAAAATGACCTACATAGTGTTGACAGGGACGTTAAATATCAAATCAAACAAACAAATATGGGTGATGCATATTCGAGTTGAGGACAAACCAATGTTGTATATGCAACATCCTTTGTCTGCCTTGGTGCAAAAGCCAATTTATGTGTCTGCCTAGGTGCAAAAGCCTAATTACATGTCTGCCAAGGTGCAAAAGTCAAATTACGTATCTGCTTAGGTGCAAAAGCCAAATTACCTGTCTGCCTAGGTGCAAAAGCCAAATGACATGTCTACCTAGGTGTAAAAGCCAAATTGTGTGTCTGCCTAGGTGCAAAAGCCAAATTACGTCTTAGAAACCCTAAAGTCCTAGTAAGTTGCTTTTGATGTAATCTCTGAAATATGATGGCCCCAATCAAGTTAAGAACGGCACGATTAATTGAATAATCAATTATTTAATCAATAAATTCCACAAAAATGATTATGATTAGTGATTTGCTTGCAATGGATTTTTTGATAAGTACAATTTATTACCCAAAGTTGTGCCTTAAATAGCTGTATGAGTGGCAAACAGGGCAGGCCCAGATGAGACGACACATTCTGCAGTGTCTCATCTGGGTCTACACTGTTTGCTCAGGCTTGTCTGTTTCAATACATGTAGCAAAGTACAGCATATGGTAAGAGTCATTCTCAGACAGAAAGCCAGACAGGTAAAATTATGACCAAATCCTGAGTGATTACTAATCAATTATCGATCACAATGACAGGAATGATAATCGATTATCTTTTCTGCCCTGATTAGCCAGCCCAAGTTATGGTTAGGTTAGGGTTAGGAGTAGGTCATTGATGGTCACAGAAGGCTATTGTATAAACTGCCATTGGTTTGATGATGAATTCACACCTTAACATATTCTATGAAACCAAATTTTGCATTTACTATTATCACAGCAAATCATGTTATCAATACACTCAGGCATTTTGCAGAAGCACCCGACTGGCATTTCTACGATTTTACAAGTGAATGAATGAAGTTTACGCCTGCCTGTATCTTTTTCTTTCGGAAACGCTGTCATTTTTCCATTTTCCAAACATTCAACTAAATGCTGTCTCATTTTTGACACTTCGTATATCATTCTAGTGTTAAATGAATCCGGAGCAAAACATAACTCTACCACGTTCGCTATTGCAAAAAGCCCACAATCATTAGGACTCGGTTGTTGTTGAACGCGCAGAATTTTGACCAGCAAAACATTATTAGAGGCTGCATTTTTGTAAACTTGAGAAATTTGAATTTTAACGTTGTTTTTCAAATCCTGCAAATTTGCTCCTAAGCTATCTATATAATAAATATCTGCCTCACTAGTTGTAGAAAAACCCATAGTCCAGTGATTAGATCCATCAAAATGTAGTTGTACGCTTGGTGAAATTTGTTGTTCAAAATGATGTTTTGTCTTCCAAAACTGCAGTTCATTTTCATAAGGACATTTTATATATTTAAAAGAAAACTGGGTTCATGTGGGTGTACATTGTTTTCCTACTTCTGATCCCAGACATAGGTTGTTGTTACTCGTTAGAACCGCCTTAACAAGGATGTTCTAGCAAGCAACCACAACTTATGTTTGCCATACAAATAGGAAAAATATGACGAATTTTCATCAGAAAACTAAACATTTTGGAAATGTGAAAAATGCACTATCTCGTAAAGTTAAGACCTACAAAATTGGAATGCAAAGTCTTCACAATGACCAAAATAGTGCTGACGGTGATGTTTAATCTCAAATCAAACAAACAAAATAACAGCATTCATTCAAAATACCAATTGGACACAACTTTTGTGGAAGTAACTTTCTATTATTTCAATCCAGGCATGCGGCACACATCAACTTATTATGAGTTAACATGTTTAATCTGTGTTAGAAAATTAATGGCCCGTAAAATCGCCCAAAGTCCGTACACCTAATTCATCGCCAGCAAGAAATGGATGTGCTTAAATTTCGTCGTTGTTTTAGCAAACAGTGTAGAACCAGATCATATGCCACATTTTGCGGCCCAGATCAGACGCCAAGTTTTGCAGCATCTGATCATAATTGTCCATCAAATCAGTCAAAGTCTGTACACCTAATTCATTGCCAGCAAGAAATTGATGCAGTAAAATTTCGTTGTTGTTTAAGCAAACAGTGTAGACCAAGATCAGATGCCGCATTTTGCGGCCCAGATCAGACGCCATGTTTTGCAGCGTCTGATCATTTGAGTCTACATTGTTTGACTATGTCCCACAAATGGGACGCTAGGCATATATGGGTTAAATATCTGATTTGGATCTACACTATCTGCCAATGTCCCACAAGTGGGACTCAAGGTGTATATGGGTTAAACCTTTGTTCAAGAGCTACACTGTTTGCCAATGGCCCACCAATGGAACGCTAGGCATATATGGGTTAAACCTTTGACCAAGTTCTACACTGTTTGCCATAATTAAAGATTCTTTGTGATCTTCTATAAATTAAAGTCATGTTGTGTGTTCACAATCCGGGTTGTGGGTACTCATTAGAACTGCCTCAATGAGGTGTATAAAAAGTTTTTATATTCTTTTATAACTGAACTTAAAAATCTTAACATATATCAATTGTTATCAACGAGTGATCACCACAAATCGAGATATTGTGAAAATGCACAACTACCGCAAGATCCAGGACACAATCGGGAATTTCACGGACAAATTGACTTCAGAAATGAACCCCTAAAATATTCAAAATGAAAAATATGTTTTAATAATCTTTGAGAATGGAGCTAAAATTTTTATTTGATACTAATTTTATTAATTTCTGACCAGCCAAAATCGAGATATTAGGGTTAACGCACCACTACCACAAAATCCGGACAAAATCCGAGAATTTCCCGGACAAATTAACTGTTTACTGACTTTAGTATGTTAGGTGAAGGTCACTGCATGATTGTTATCTATCTATCTTCATATACTGAGTTGGTCATATTTAACTGATCAAATGCACAATCATGATGATCAGAGACCTTGATGGGTGCCCAAGTAAAATATAGGACATTTGTTTTGAGCACTGAATTTGCTGTTTGGGTAGTCCAGGAGGCACGAATACAAAACATTTCTATCTTAGATCAACCAAGCATAATTTAAAACAGCTCATAAATTATCAGAATCAACGGACATTTAATGCTCAAAGAAATGAGACCTTCTTCATTTTTTTTTCTGCATTTACTGGTATTGTGTTTGGGGTTTTATGTATTGACCAAATTTGGTGACATGCTGTAAAACGGGAGAAACATTGGAAATAAGCAGATAAACAGTCTAGTCTCTCGGGAGTAGTGCTGCGGATAAACTGGGCGAAATAGACGTAGTGTTGGTGATATGCATACTAAGCTAAAGTGGCCGTTCCTGGGGGCCCATTGTGAGCAGTCCTCTTCAACTTTCTACAAGATACACTCTAATACAGTGTCTATTAATAAAGATAAGTACTTGACCCCGGTAACAGCGTCAACCCAAACAAGGACATCAAAAGTAAACAACTGTTAATATTGTAGGTACCAGTCCTATAGTGATGTCCTGAAGAACTCCTTCTTTCCTAGAACTATGCCTGAATGGAATAGTCTTCCCTCCTCTGCGGTGAATGCCAAGTCCGCAGAAGAGTTCAAGGCCCATACAGTGTAAGATTGAGACTCAGAGGTATGCGTTTTAGGATACCTCTGTTATGCAAATTGTAAATAGTTTCAAGGATGCATCCAGTGCCTCTTCTTTTTTTTTCTTTCTTTTCTCATCTAAAGTCTAAATTTAGCCACCCAACAAATTGAGGTAAATGCCAAATGTGACCAAAACAGCATAAGTGATGTCCTGAAGAACTCCTTCTTTCCTAGAACTATACCTCAATGGAATAGTCTTCCCTCCTATGCGGTGAATGCCAAGTCCGCAGAAGAGTTCAAAGCCAGTACAGCGTAAGATTGAGACTCAGAGGTATGCGTTTTAGGATACCTCTGTTATGCAGATTGTAAATAGTTTTAAGGATGCATCCAGTGCTCATTTTTTTTTTTTTTTTCTTTTCTCATCTACCCGGTATGTTCTAAATTTAGCCACCCAACCAACTGAGGTAATGGCCAAATGTGACAGACTCAGTATAAGAAGATAGATAGATATGATAGATAGATTTTTAGCCCTGGTTAATATGGTCAGATATTTACATGGAGTTCTCGCGCATTGCGCTGGCTGATCGGAGCTGAACATGGAAGTAATCATGTAGGAAATACTGTGCCCTGGCTTAAATATTGCCTTAAGATTGATATATTTCCTTTATATATTCATCTAATTATGAACAGTGACATTAAATTGGTTCTGACTGATACCTCAGACCCAATATGTATATTGGGTCCATTCTGATACAAAAGGACTCTGACTGGGTCCGTGAAAAGTATCAAGGTTTGGAAAATAAGGCCTTGGGAAAATGTCGGGTAAAAGTCCCACAAAATTGGAAGCAACGTCTCCAAAATGACCTACATAGTGTTGACAGGGACGTTAAATATCAAATAAAACAAACAAATATGGGTGATGCATATTCAAGTTGAGGACAAACCAATGTTTTATATGCAACATCCTTTGTCTGCCTAGGTGCAAAAGCCAGTTTATGTGTCTGCCTAGGTGCAAAGGCCTAATTACATGTCTGCCTAGGTGCAAAAGTCAAATTACGTATCTGCCTAGGTGCAAAAGTCAAATTACGTATCTGCCTAGGTGCAAAAGCCAAATGACATGTCTGCCTAGGTGTAAAAGCCAAATGACGTCACATGTCTACCAAGGTGTAAAAGCCAAATTATGTGTCTGCTTAGGTGAAAAAGCCAAATTACGTGTCTGCCTAGGTGCAAAAGCCAAATTACGAGTCTGCCTAGGTGCAAAAGCCAAATTACGTCTTAGAAACCCTAAAGTCATAGTAAGTTGCTTTTGATGTAATCTCTGTAATATGATGGGCCTAATCAAGTGAAGAACGGCAGATTAATTAAATAATCAATTATTTAATCAATAAATTCCACAAAAATGATTATGATTATTGATTTGCTTGCAATGGATTATTTGATAAGTACAATTTATTACCCAAAGTTGTGCCTTAAATAGCTGTATGAGTGGCGAACAGTGCAGACCCAGATGAGACGACACGTTCTGCGGTGTCTCATCTGGGTCTACACTGTTTGCTCAGGCTTGTCTGTTTCAATACATGTAGCAAAGTACAGCATATGGTAAGAGTCATTCTCAGACAGAAAGCCAGACATGTAAAATTATGACCAAATCCTGAGTGATTACTAATCAATTATCGTTCACAATGACAGGAATGATAATCGATTATCTTTTCTGCCCTGATTAGCCAGCCCTAGTTATGGTTAGGTTAGGGTTAGGAGTAGGTCATTGATGGTCACGGAAGGCTATTGTATAAACTTGGCTACTATGGGTTAAGAACAGCCGCATAATTAGGTGGATTACATTGTAGTTCATGGCTGTCTGGGCGCTCACAGATACCCATGATACCTCCCTCATCAGGAGGGAGACTCCCTCATTTTGATGCTGATTTTTGCCCAATTTATGCTAAATATTATTAAAATTTCAGAGTCTCCCTCATTTGACCTGAGAATTTCCCTAAATATTCTTACATCTCTCTCATGATGAGTCATCACACTGGAAAATCTCCCTCATACAGTTAACAAAATATCACAGGCTTGCTCCCTGATAACATCAGGACAGGTAATCTCTCCATTTGTTTGCTGATGATGGTGTCCTTTATAGCATTCATTCTATAAAGGACTGTTCATCTGACTATCTTATTTTACAAGATGATTTGGACTTACTAGCATGGTGGGAGGCTGATTGGCAGATGATGTTGAATTTGGTCAAATATATGTCATTCAATGATGGTGTCACTTGACACAAAACCTTCTGTACAAGCAGATAATGTTTGATTAGTCACTACACCAGCAAACTTTGGAGCAAGTTCAGTCAGCCAAATATCTTAGTATCACCATCACTGATGATCTTGATTGGGGTCAACATATTTATCCCCACACTTTTCGAAGAAAAAGTGGGGATATTATAATGGTCTTCGTCGTCCGTACGTACGTCCATCCGTCCGTCTTACCGGATAACTCCTCCTAGACGGTTATAGATAGAAACTTGAAACTTTGGGAACTGATAGATCTTTGATCTGGGGAGTGCATGACACTTTCGGAATTTTGATCTCACTCCTATGGGTGGGCCCAGGGGTGAGGACTGCGGGGGGGGGGGGGGGGGGGGTCAAAATCAAAATTCCCAGAACATGGTCCTGTAATATATCAAAGTGAACGGCATGATGAGTAGAAAACATTACAACCAAAAGTTGACCCCTGGGGTCAATTTTGAGGTCAACAAAGGTCAAAAACTGATTTTGACCCCTTTACCGGATAAATTCTCCTAGACGGCTATAGATAGAAACTTGAAACTTTGGGAACTGATAGATCTTTGGTCTGGGGAGTGCATGACACTTTCGGACTTTTGATCACACCCCTATGGGTAGGCCCCGCGGGGGTCAAAAATCGAAATTTCCAGAACATGGTCGTGTAATATATCAAAGCGAACGGCATGATGAGTAGAAAACATTACAACCAAAATTTGACTCCTGGGGTCAATTTTGAGGTCACCAGAGGTCAAAAACTGGTTACCGGATAACTCCTCCTAGACCGTAATAGATAGAAACTTTAAACTTTGGGAACTGATAAAACTTTGGTCTGGGGGAGTGCATAACACTTTCAGAATTTTGATCCTACCCCTGGGAGTGGGGCCAGGGGCGGGGCACCTTGGGGATAAAAAATCAAAGTTTACCGAACATGGTCGTGTAGCATATTAAATTGAATGGCAGGATGAGTAGAATACATCACAATCAAAATTTTACCCCTCGGGTGAAACAACCATAGGGGATGGCCCAGGGGGTGGGGCCCACAGGGAAGCGTGGGGATATACGATGGCTTGCCATCGACTGCGCGATTCTAGTTCAGAAATAACATCTAAAGCAACTAGAACTTTAGGATTTCTTAGATGTGAGTAAGCACACCTATACAAATGCATTGTAAACTTTACGACCGAAAAATACCAAAGTTTTAGATGAAAAAAAGTGATATTTTTCATATTTTTGCTCAAAATATAGATTGTGGGTACTCATGAGAACCACATCATCGAGGCGGTTCTAATGAGTACTTACAATTTATATTGTAGAGTAGAAATAAGAAAAATAAGGTTTACACTTGCATACCACAGTTTTACTGTATAAAAGTGGGGTTCAACGGGTCAAACTTATATAGGAGTGTTTTTGTGATGGATTTGGACTTTGCACCTAGGCAGACAAAGGATGTTGTATATAAAACATCGGTTTGTGCTTAACCCTTATCTTGCTGTTCACGACAACTCCTATCTTTGCAAACAGTGTAGATCCAAATCAGATGGCTTCTGAAGAAGCCATCTGATCAGGATCTACACTGTTTGGCATTCAGTTTATGAATTTGTAGCAATAAATTACATTAACTATTTTAATTGGTTGATAGACAGAAATGGGTGTGGCTTAAATGAATATTCAGCAAGATAAGGGTTAAAAACTCGGATTCAGCAGGTGGAGAAGGTACAGAAGACAAATGCTTAATGGGCCTGTTGGAGATGGAAAAATAACTTAACCCCTGCGACAGCTTCAATCCAAACAAGGGAATCACGAATTAACAACCCACAATATCATAAGTACATGTACTGGTCCTATGGTAATGCCCTGAAACATTCTTTCTTTCCTAGAACTTTGTAGAAATTTGGAAATGGACTTGTACTATATATAAGGTGGAAGATTCAATTTTGGTTAAGAGGGTTAATAGTAGACTTTTACTTAATTTGCAATTTTGCATCCTCTTTTACCTGTAACTGTATATCACATTCTTCCTGCCCCCACCCATCGGGGCTTGGAGAAATAGATTGGGCTGCACGATGCTGATGCTTCTACGCAGAGCTGATAATGACCGCACATTAGTACTGGCAATCCGCTTAGGTCTAAGCCTGTCCAGGAAAACTGCTGCGAGTCGGCCCGTCCATGCTTATGAACCCTATTGGTTTTATTGGGCCGCAGGGATTGAGATGTCATTTCATCTCAGTGACGGGTAAAAGTCCCACAAAATTGGAAGCAACGTCTCCAAAATGACCAAAATTGTGTTGGCGGGGATGTTAAACCTCGAATCAAACAAACAAACAAATATCACATTCTTCAGGAAGACACATTCTTCAGGAAGACATCTTGCAAATAACCCCTTTTGTACCAAATGAAATTTTCCTCCTTATACATATTACAGGTAGTCCATTTAAAACTTTAGGGGTGTCAGGTTGGTTTGTCTTCAAATTTTATCCGGAAAAATGGCTGATCTTTTTGCAAACAGTGTAGTTCCTGATCAGATGCCATGTTCTGCAGCATCTGATCTGGGCCTGCACTGTTTGCCAACTACCCGTTTTGGGGTGTGCGGTACAAAATGGGATAATACTTAATAGATTAGTCAAGCACCAGATTTCCTGACATTTATAACAGTCAGAGATAAACACTGAACTTAAATGAAATAAAAGAAAAATGCAGTGAAACTTAAAAAATTTGAACACGGATAGCTCGTTTACCAATGGCTAATTCAAACTTATTCTGGAATCCCTAGAGAACTCTTCCATACCTCCAGACATCCGTGTATTTGGATATTTTAGGGAGGTCTTCCTGACTTTGATCGGTTAAAGGTACATACAGTCGACCTTCGATGGCTCGAACACCGATGGCTCGTTTACCATGGTTGAGTCGAATCCGTTTTTTTAGTCCCCAGGGAATTCCTCTGCATAAGAAAAAGTGTGGGATAATTAAGGAGATTTTTTACTTTTATCTTGCAAATGTATGCTGTGTGTACTCATTAGAATCGCCTCAATGAGGCGATTCTAATGAGTACACACAGCATACATTTATGTTACAGAACACCGAAGAGATTTCCAAAAGTACCCCCGTTATGTTTTCTGGAAGTATGCAACATTGGCTCGAACTACCGCTGTCTCGAACAAATTGCCATGGTCCCAAAGGGGTTCGAGCCACCGAAGTTCGACTGTATATGTATATGTTGTGTGTACTCATTAGAATCGCCTCAATGAGGCGATTCTAATGGGTACATACAACATAACTCATTAGAATTGCCTCAGTGAGGCGATTCTAATGGGTACATACAACATACCTTTATTTTTACAGAAGATTGTTTGTTTGTTTGATTTGAGGTTTAACGTCCCCGTTAACACAATATAGGTCATTTTGGAGACGTTGCTTCCAATTTTGTGGGAAATTTACCCGAAATTGAAATGAAATAACGTCTGAAGCCCTGTCGCCCAAAGAAACCAATAGGGTTTATAAGCATGGATGGACTGACTCGCACTGCTTTACATGGGCAGACTTTATAATAGATCCTCTAAGTGGTTTACCAGTGCTCGTGTGCGGTCGGCTTCAGCTCAGCGTGGAAGCATCATGCAGCCCATCTATTTCTTCAAGCCCCAATGGGTGGGGGACGATTTTATAGAAGATTGTAAAGATATTAATGTGATCCTAGTTATGCTTCATGACCTGAAACTCTAGCCCCCGCCCATAGCGGCTTGAAGAAATATATGGGCTGCATGATGCTTGCACGCAGAGCTGAATCCGGCCCACACACTAGTACTGGTAAACCCCTTAGAGGATCTAAAGCTGTGCAGAAACCGCGGTGCGAGGCGGACCGTCCATGCTAATAAACCCTATCGGTTTCATTGGGCGACAGGACTTGAGATGTCATTTCATCTCAATGTTGGGTAAAAGTCCCACAAAATTGAAAGCAAAATGACCTTTACAGTGTTGACAGGGTCGTTAAACCTCAAATCAAACAAAACAAACAAATGACCTGAAACTATGATTAAACCTCAGTGGTTCGAACTGCTCATATTTCGAACAAATTTTCATGGTCCAAAAGGTATTTGAGTTATCGAAGTTCGACTGTATATAATATTTTGTGAACAACGTAAGAAATTATAAAGTGTTGATAACTAAATTTATCATATAACATCACTGTAATTTAGTGGATAACATAGTGTAATGAAAATCATATGACCATGTCATGGTGATAAAATACGCCTATATAATTCTGACCGCCTGAACTTGAAGTTTCACTGTTATATAGTAGAACTGGGGTTTTCAGTTTTCTTATTTCTGCTCTAAAATATAGATTGTGGGTACTCGTTAGAACCGCCTCAGGCGGTTCTAACGAGTACCCACAATCTATATTTTGAACAGAAATAAGAAAAAAAACTGTAATTTGTCGTCTGAAAATTGTCAATTTTTTGGTCGTAAAATTTACAATGTATAAAAATTGTATAGGTTTGTTTTCATAATGTGTAATAAGACATGGTTACTGGTGTTTAACTATAACATAATTGTTTGTTTCATATTTCTCCCTTTGAACTAAGACTTAGTAGCAAAGATGCATTCTCCACTTGATGCTAAAGACAAAGACAGTGGGGTGGGAGCCACCGAAGCTGATCAGAAAGACATGACAAAAGAGACAAAAACAGCTGCAGACACAGTTACCGGTACCAAGACAACAGAAACTGAGACAGCAAAGGTCAAGGTGGTTTATAAATTCTGTGACCTTATGAAATCCATGCTAGCAGCCTGGGAGAAACATTTTGAAAACTACATACCAGACAGAGTACAGGTGAGGATTCTTATGAGTGATGTCTCGAGAAAACGTGTTTTTAAAAGCATATTTAGAAAGTTTCATTTACACCTTCTTTGTGTTTTCTATATCCAGTATGCTCTAGCAGGAGACAACCTTTGGAACTCTTCAAATGTGGTCTTAAAGACCACTTTTGAACAGTCTCAAAGGTGGTCTTTCTGGAGGAGTTTTACTCTACTCATAATCTTAAAATATTCTATGTTCAAACTAGAAATTATTTAAAAATGCCACACTTTTTTATGTCCCCGGTAGCGATAGCGAAGCATATTGCTTTTGCCCTGTATGTTTGTTGGTTTGTGCGTGGACAACTTTAACATTGGTCATAACTTTTGAACTGGTTGATATAGAGCATTCATATTTGGCATGTAGGTTCCTTTTGACAGTTTGTTTGATTTGAGGTTTAACGTCCCCGTCAACACTGTAAAGGTCATTTTGGAGACGTTGCTTCCAATTTTGTGGGACTTTTACCCGACATTGAGATGAAATGACATCTCAAGCCCTGTCGCCCAATGAAACCAATAGGGTTTATTAGCATGGACGGTCCGCCTCGCACCGCGGTTCCTGGACAGGCTTAGACAGGAGCTTCACATTCTTGCAAAAAGTTTCTACCTTTGACTTTGACCTACTTAAAAGAAAAAAAATAACATGGTCATAACTTTTGAATTGCATGAGATACAGCCTCCATATTTGGTATGTATGTTCCCTGTGACTAGCCCCCGCCCATAGGGGCTTGAAGAAATATATGGGCTGCATGATGTTTCCACGCAGAGCTGAATCTGGCCCGCACACTAGTACTGGTAAACCGCTTAGAGGATCTAAGCCTGTCCAGGAACCGCGGTGCGAGGCGGACCGTCCATGCTAATAAACCCTATTGGTTTCATTGGGCGACAGGGCTTGAGATGTCATTTCATCTCAATGTCGGGTAAAAGTCCCACAAAATTGGAAGCAACGTCTCCAAAATGACCTTTACAGTGTTGACGCGGACGTTAAACCTCAAATCAAACAAACAAACAAATGTTCCCTGTGACAAAAGCTTGACATATATGCAAAAATTTTAGACCTGTGATATTGACCATTGACCTACTTAAAAAAAAAACATTATGGTCATAACCGTTTGAGATAGAGCCTTCATATTTTGCAGGTAGGTTCCTTGTGACAAGAGCTTTACATTCATGCTAAAAAATTTGACCTGTGACCTTGACGATTGACCTACTTAAAAGAAAAAGTTAACATTGGTCATAACTTTTGAACCTTTTGAGGTAGAGCCTTCATATTTGGCATATAGGTTCCTTGTGACAAGAGCTTTACTTTCCTTCAAATATTTTTTACCCATTAACCTACTTAAAAGAAAAATTAACATTTTGGTCGCAACTTTCAAACCAATCGTATTTGGCAGTTTGGTTTCCTGTGATAAGAGCTTTACATTTATGCAAAATGTTTTGGCCATAACCTTTGACCTACTTAAAAGAAACAAGAAAATTGTTCATAACTTTTGAAAGGTTAAAGATAGAGCCTTCATATTTCGCACGTAGGCTCCTTGTAACAAGAGCTTTACATTCATACAAAAAAATTTGACCTGTGACCTTGACCTTTGACCTATAAAAGAAAAAAAAATATTGTTAATAACTTTTGAACCGTTAAGATAAAGCTTTCATATCTGGCATGTAGGTTGCTTGTGTCAAGGGCTTCCCACTTCTGCGACCTTGACCTTGAACTGTGATCAACTTTGAAAAAAAAATGACAACGCCCTGGGACATGTTCACATTACACAAACACATCTTATTTTTCTGAAAAATGCTAGTACTGGAGTTTCGACTGATCATATTGACATTAATAGAACCACCACATTGAGGCATTTTGAGGCATTTCTAACAAGCACTCAGAATTGCATGGGTGTTTCAATTGCATGGATGTTTTTTCATGATGGATATATTGTGTATGATGGAATAGGAGGGCACACCTGTTTGGTTATAAGAATGCTTGTTTATGTTAACAGGTACATTCTGGAGACATCTTCAAGAAAGGACCTGCTGCTGATGCCATTGTAAGTTTGAGTTCCATTACGTCAGATAGGGGGTGGGGTGATAAGGATAATTTATCTTATTTATCATGACGTCGTGTTTGAGAGTGTAAAAACGTCATGTAATAAATTTGATAATCTACTACCGGTAGTGGATTAGTTGTTATTAGAAAAGCCCCCTAACATTGCATGTAGGACGTCCTTTAGGATGTCGCATTTGCGAATTGCGGAATATTAACATTTTGGTTTAACAATCGTGAATAAAATGCGTTATAAACGGCATATGAAAAATAGAATCCGGCATTCATGCTCATATATTATTGAATTTATTAAACCCGTCGAAGAAAAGGGATAAATGCTCGGCAGAGCCTCGCATTGTATCCCTTTTCCTCAACTCGTTTGAATACATGAACATGAACACTTATGTAAGATCCCCTGTTTATTATACTTGATTAAATTGCCGCAATGATGTCACTGCAACAAGTATGTACCCTTTAGATTTCAGCTGATCAATGCTTAAGGAAAATTGTCCCTCAGCCCTCATCCTGCTAAATAATTAATTTGGTCACACCTATTTCTGACTTTAAACCAATCAGATTACTTGATGTAATTTATTCCTGCAGATTCACAAACTGAAGGTCAGACAGTATAGATCCTGATCAGATGGATTCTTCAGGTATCTGAAGAAGCCAGTCTGATCTGGAACAGTGTAGATTCTGATCAGATGCCTTCTTCAGAGGGAAGCACTAAAACTACAAAACACCACAAACCCCCACAAAACACTACAAAACAGCGAAAAACATCACAAACAAAAGTAGGCCAGAACAAAACCTAAAGGCACAGTTAAAGTTTTCATTTTAACTTAAGACAAGAGATCCATTTGATCTACATTGCTCACACGAGACATTCCTCCTGAGCCTGAGTATACTTATATGCAATTCACATGCACTGTTACTTTTACCCACAAATGCTCCTGAGCCTGAGTATATACAGTCCAACCTGTATTAAGCAAGCACCTAAGGGATAACTAAAATGTGCTTGCTTAATACAGGTGCTTGCTTTATACAGATGATTTTAATCTATTTGCCATTTCTGGGAATTTAATGTATGCTTGCTTAAGACAGGTAGCTTGCTTAATAGAGGTGGCCATTATAACAGGTTTTTCTGTACTTAAATGTATATTATGCCATTCACATATACTATTACCTTTATTCATAATTTAATCTTATAATATTTCTTTATATGAACACAATTTAAAGTCATTTTAATAACAAACAGTAATGACTCCTATTAGACGGTTGCTTTGTTATAGTAATCCATATATATTTTGTATGCCAATCACAAAGAAATAGATTTTTATAGTGGGTAGGTTCTTCTTTGTAAAGCTGCAAGAACTTACTTAGTGACACAAATAGTAGAGTCTCCAGATTATCTCAACATGAACTGAGCACTGTTGACTGGCATATAAAATCCTTCAGATTGGTGTAAACTGGTGTATAGTAGTGATTTTATGAAACCAGAATGCAAGATATTAATAATAACACCAGCATCAGGGAGTTTGTAACCAGCACATCTGTTAAATGATAAATACTTGTACCAACAAAAACTTAAAATGTATTGGTGTTCACATAAAGAAATATAATAAGATACATTTGTGAGTAAAAGTAATATTGCATGTGAATGGCATATAAACATATTGTATATTCAGGCTCAGGAACAATGTCCCGTGTGAGCAATGTAGAACAAATGGATCTCTTGTCTTAAAGTTAAAATGAATGTGTCTTTGCTTTCCCTAAAGACATATATTCATTCCCATGAAGAGAATAGTCCATGTTTTGGGAAGAGAGGCTGATATTTCTAGAATTATCTCCCCTGGAACTGTTTTCCCTCAAATTTTATCTAAATGTATTAATTTCAGGTTTCTCCAGCTAATAGTTTTGGCTTCATGGATGGAGGTATTGATATGGCCTACAGCAGACATTTTGGATGGCAAATGTAAATATACATCTGATGGTTTTGTTTGTTTGATTTGAGGTTTAACATCAATGTCAACACTGTATAGGTCATTTTGGAGACATTCCTTCCAATTTTGTGTGACTTTTACTCGACATTGAGATGAAATGACATCTCAAGCCCTGTTGCCCAATGAAACCAATAGGGTTTATAAGCATGGACGGTCCGACTTGCACCACTTTGCCTGGGCAGGATAAGATCCTCTTAGCGGTTTACCCGTACTTGTGAGCATCATGCAGCCCATCTGTTTCTTCAAGCCCAGATGGGCGGGGGCCAACATCTGATGATAGAAGAAATACACAGTAATGATCCTATGTATTGGGACAGATATACAGGCCAAAGCAACCAATGCAGACCCAGATCAGACTGCTCCTGAAGGAGAAATTTGATCAGGGTCTACACTGTTTGCCATTACGTCCGCACCTTTTGGACTCCTTGTTGGATTGTGAGACAAATGTGTTAAAACGTTTAGGAGAATTACAAGTCTTCAAAATACCAGAATTTTTGGATTTTTACTGTACACCACAACCTCTTTATAACACTATTGTTGGGGTCCAAAGCAGAAACAGTGTTAGCACACGGGGTATTCGACTACCTGGAACGCAGACGGATACCAAAAACGCCGACGGAAAAACAACAGCAAACATTCGTGGTGAGTTGAACAAATCGCATTTTAGGGGCATATATCAAATAGATGCCCACAGATGTTGATAGCAATCTGTTTCGCAGTGACTCGGAATACTTTCCACGAACTGTGGATGCAAATCCTTCTGTCAATGACGAATTATGACCTATTTTATTCGGCAAAATAAGATGCTTGATGCAAGTCGACAATTTTTGTAGTTTTACAGCAATAATTCGTATATAATTTCCAATGTTTCCTGAATAGCATAAAATACTAATGTATTGAGTACCTGCCATGCGTTATTAGAATTAGCAAAAAGCAGGATTTTAGAATTATAGATGTGAATTTCTTGATGAGGGTGTTCGAATAAGGATACCAATGACGACCCGCACAGATACCATGCAATGCAGACGGCACAAAAATATGGTTACCATTGACGTGGAAACCACAAGCGTGGAAAAATAAAAAAAGGAGTAAAATACATTCTGTTTTCGTTTAATTTGAAAGTCAATCTAGACACTGTGTCTTAAAACAGTGTACCTCGACCAAAGAGGGTATTCTCGATGTAGAAGGGAAGGCAATGACCAGGAATCGATACGATTGCCTTTCGCTTTTCGCCAACAGACACCAACGTGACGGTTTGTCTTAATACCACATGTGGGCCATATTCGCGCAAATGACTTTATGTAGCGCACATGACCCATCAATTCTTATTAGGTGTCATAAATCTGTGATTTCATAATGTTAGATACTTTTACGATCAAATAGGCACGATTTGTAAATTTCCTTAGGTATATTAATAGCGTAGTCCCACAAAACAACCACGGACATGAATTCAGTCCTTCTCGCTACCTTTAGTCCACGCAGAGTACTTTTAAATTCATTACTTTGACAGATAAATATGAATATACAGTCGAACTTCAATGGCTCGAACACTTTTGGGACCAAGAAAATTTGTTCGAGACCACGGTGGTTCGAGCCACAGGGGGTTGATCTTGGAGCTAGGGGAGGAGGCCGAATACGGATATATTTTCAGTTTTCTTCAAAATAAATGCATGTTGTGTGTACTCATTAGAATCGCCTCATCGAGGCGATTCTTGTGAGTTCACAAAACATACATTTTCAAGATCAAATTAGACAATTATATATTTATATCTGCAGTTATGGCATTTTCTTTCTAGGGACTCAAGAAAGAGTTCGACTCGGCCGTAGTAAATTGGCCATCAGTGTTTGAGTCGTACATTAAATTTCAAAACAGATCGTTTTTTTTTTTTTTTTTTTTGGTTTTGGTTTTACGGACCTTTCAAGATTGTTTCACTCATGTCGAGCCGATCGTTAATCAGAGGTGGGCGAAAACCGGAAAAAAACGACCTGACCTTCCGTTGCAGAACTTGGCGTCTCACATTTGACCCGAGCCAGGCTCGAACTCAAAACAGATCGTATTAGAACTGTACGAGTTTGTTTCATTATTTTGACAGATAAATATGATTATACATTATTGCAATGCCCATAGGGGCTTGAAGAAATATATGGGATGCATGATGCGTCCACGCAGAGCTGAATCCGGTCCGCACACGAGTACTGGTAAACTGCTTAGTGGATCTAAGCCTGCCCAGACAAAGCGGTGCTAGTGGGACCGTCCATGCTTATAAGCCCTATTGGTTTCATTGGGTGACAGGGCTTGAGATGTCATTTCATCTCAATGTCGGGTAGAAGTCCCACAAAATTAGAAGCAACGTCTCCAAAATGACCTTTACAGTGTTGACGTGGACGTGAAACCTCAAATCAAACAAACATTATTGCAACGACCTTGGTATGGCGTTATTCCAGTGTGTGGTATGTGTTGGTAGGATCGGGTCCTACGAAATTACGAATCGGTCTTATTAAAGGAACTCATTATTGATTTTTATTTGCCTTCACTGCAGCTGGTGTTGTGCCATGTGGCGGCCGTAAAACGTCTCCCCGTACATCAACCATAGTGCATTTTATATTTTACTTTTGGTCCTTTGAGATCATCGTGAATATTCTGAGAAATCAGAAATAAATTATTGGTTTAGACTCATTCTAGACGGGTTTTTAATTATTTGGACCCCATTTTGATTTATATCAGTCTTTGAATCGACTGCCTATTCAAAATTCGCAAAATTCCAGTATGTTTCCTCTGGCTTTCTTTGCCGGATCATTACAGGGTCACTGATGAGGCTTTATTAGCCGAAACTACATAGTATGGCCCATCTTCTTTCTTATGAATGTTTTCATTGCTCTTAAAGGAACTCATTTTTGATTTTTATTATTAGATAAACAATGTGAAATTTATAGAAAAATTTCGGGAAAAAATGACGCACCTGAACGAATGGCAATATAATTAACCCATATATCCCCTCTTCTGGGATATTAGCAAACAGTGCCGATCCAGATGAAACACGGCGTCTGATCTGGGTCTACATTGTTTGCTAAAAGAAAATTCATTTTTGTAAAATTTGCCACAAATAAAAACAAACCGGACACCCTAATAATAGGAAGTGACAACTCCAAACTTACTAGGTGGAAGACTCCATGTCACATATGGATTAAAACATACGAAGAATAGATTGTTTCCCTCACCCCACCCCCTTTAGCAGAAAAGAATGAATGCCCAAACAGTTGTCCAAAATTAAATATTGCCAGGATATTTGTTTGTTTGAAATGAGGTTTAACGTTCCCGTCAACACTATTTAGGTCATTTTGGAGATGCTGCTTCCAATGTTTTGGAACTTTTACCAGACATTGAGATGAAATGGCAACTCAAGCCATGTCGCCCAATGAAACCAATTGGGTTTATAAGCATGGACGGTCCGACTCGCATCACTTTGCCTGGGCATGCTTAGATCCTCCAAGCTGTTTACCAGTGCTTGTGTGCGGTCGGTTTCAGCTCTGCTAGGATGCATCATGCAGCCCATCTATCTCTTCAAACCCCGATAGGCGATTGCGTTTGAGTTTTACGTCCCCACCAACAACACGATCATATGGAGACAGAACCTCTGTTTAAAGACTCGCCCGAAAGTCTGGTGAAGCCCAGAATCGATCCCACGACCACTGGTTTGCGAAGCGAGTAGATTATCCTCTGCACCACGGAGGCTTCTAATTGACATATATGGGATATAATACCGAAACGGAATGAATACAAAGTACCTGCATGTAAAACATGGTGTTTTTACAGATGCCTATGCACAGTATGCCGAGATGAGACCTCTCATTGGGAGCTGTCTATATCTCGCATTTTGATGATTTTAATTGAAGCATCTTTACGGAACCCGGGAAGGGACATGATTTGTTTTAATATGTTGTGCGAACAAGATATTAAGTTGTGCAAACAAGATATTATCTTGTGCGAACAAGATAATATGTTGTGCGCACAAGATATTATCTTGTGTAGACAACATAATTTATCTTGTGTGGACAACATAATTTATCTTGTGCGGACAACATATTATCTTGTGCGCACAAGATAACATCTTGTTCGCACAACATATTATCTTGTTTGCACAACATAGAGCTTGGGAAGTTGTGCGAACAAAATATTATCTTGTGCGCACAACTTATAAAATAATAAAAAAAAAATCATGTCCCTTCCAGGGTTCCGTACATCTAACATAATAGCAACTATGCATTTTTTTTTTTTTTTCAAAATTCCAAGATGAAAGTGGCAGAAACTCAGGGCGTAAGTGTAAATATTTGGTCAGCTGTCTGAGCGATTAAGCTGTGTAGTATGAGATCAATATTTGTCAAATATGACAATGCAGATCAAGTTGAGACGCCGCAAAATCGGTGATTTGTCTACGTACACCATTTGCTTAAACGGCCAGTCTATTTGAAAAAAAAAACTTACAACAAATAAAACAAAGGAGAAACCCGCCTGTCAAGTATTGTTATGTGGAAGATTCTGGTTGTCATATATGGGTACATGCATAATGAAAGGTGCCTGCGACCAGGTAAGAATCATATTAACATGTGTAGCTGTACAATCTGATTGCTTTCAGATGCATCTCGGTGCAGAAATGATTTAATATGACATGTGATGGAATGAATGCGCAACATGTCTAAATATTTCGAACAAACAGTGTCATGAATGTCTAGAGTTCGCTAAGAATGACAGAAATTAAGAAGTATCACGCATTTTGTGCAATAGCCTGCAGATGCACAACAGTTTTTAAACATGGACAGGTTGGAGCAACATCTATCCGTCAGCAGTTGAAACCTTTTGACGGATTGCATTCACATTTCCTATACACGATCGTCTCGGATAAAATCCGCCACTTTTATTTGTGTAGCGGTTCTTCTTCTTCTTCTTCTTACCACTACTACTGACAATCCTTTGCAGAACTTGTCGTCTCAAATGTGACCCGCGCGAGGTTAGAACCCACAGCAGTGAGAGACGATATGGTTAAGATAGACTATCTGAACGAAACCGCCAACAAATGCGGACCTTTAGAAGTTTAAATGCGCATATACATATATATTTGCACAAGAACCACCACTGTCGATCAGACTTTTTTAGTTTCCTGCCTCTTCAGTTTCCTGCCCTTCACAAACATCCGAAGAAAAAACTTGCTTGGGTCTAGAGATAGACTTCTAAATAGAATAACGGAATGAAACGTCAAACATTAGAATACTTGCATGAAACCTCGAACATTTATCAGCCGATTTGTGGTCTATCTGGAAAATCCTCTATGAATGATTTATCTGGAAAATCCTCTGTGAGTTGTAATTTCTCTTTTTATCTCCCGACCGAATAGGTTCGGGGGATATAGCGATCAGCCTGGCGTCTATCCGTCTGTCCGTCCGTTCGTCCGTAGACGCAACCGTGTGATGGCCATAACTCCTTCGCGATTCATTGATGGTTCTTGGCACAATTGTTCACAAGGCTGAGACGGCGTGTCATGCGCAAGAACCAGAACTCTGGATGCCATACTTTTTGAGTTATCTCCCTTTTTAATAAAATAGAATGATTACTTTGTGGTGGCCATAACTCCAATATCCTTTGAGATATATTGATGACACCTGGCACAGCTGTTCACAAGGCTGAGACAGCGTGTCATGCACAAGAACCACAACTCTGGTTGCCATGGTTTTTAAGTTATCTCCCCTTCCAATAAAATAGAGTGAATACCTTGTGATGGCCATATCTCCAATACCCTTTAAGATATATTAATGATACATGGCACAGTTGTTCACAAGGCCGAGACGGTGTGTCATGCATAAGAACCACAACTCTGGGTGCCATGGTTTTTGAGTTATCTCCCCTTCCAATAATATGGAATCACTACCTTGTGATGGTACTTGGTACAGTTATAAATGAGTTTAAGCAGGTGTGTCACGTGCCAGAACCACAACTCTGGGTGCCCTGGTTTTTTAATTATCTCCCCTGACAATATAACCTTGTGATGGCCACTTGTATGCAAGGTTGAGACGGCGCTTCATGCCTAAGAACCACAACTCTGGGTGCTATGATATTTGAGTTATCTCCCCTTCCAATATAACAGTCTGATTACCTTGTGATCACCGTACCTCCAATACCATTTGACATATATTGGTGGTACTTGATGCAGATGTACATGAGGTTAAGCAAGTGTGTCATGCTCAAGAATTACAACTCTGGGTGCTCTGGCTTTTGAGTATTCTCCCCTGCCAATATAATCTTGTGATGACCATAGCTCCAACCCCCTTTGAGATATATTCAAGGAACTTGGCGCAATTGTATACAAGGTACAGAAGGGGTGGCATGTACAAGAAACACAACTGTTGGTGCTGTGGTATTTGAGTTACCTACCTTTCCAATATACCAGCTTCTGATCATCATATCTCAAATACCCTTTGAGATATATTGATGGTACTTTGTACAGAAATACATAAGCTTAGGCAGGCATGTCATGCGCAAGAACCACAATACTGAGTGCCCTGGTTTTTTAGTTATCTCACCTGACAGTATAATCTTGTGAATGCCATAACTGCAGTAACTTTTGTGATATATTGCTGGTTTAATTCTGGTGCACTTTCTGTTGGTGAACAATCTTCTGAAGGCCATATTGGCTTTTGGTCGGGGGGATTTGCCAACACTTCGATGGCTATTTTTTATTATTTTATTCAATAAAATGTGGAACTATTATAGTAAAAAAATATTAGAACCAAGGAAAGGCTCTCTGACTGTTCCTCTTCATACCAGACACATGCAGAGAGAGAGAGAGAGAGAGACAGAGGAGAGAGAGAGAGAGAGAGAGAGAGAGAGAGAGAGAAGAGGGAGAGAGAGAGAGAGAGAGAGAGAGTAAGAGAGAGAGAGAGAGAGTAACCATTTACTCGTCTAACGCTATTTTCACCATCGTTGTTTATATACGGCATGGGAAATATTCAACACTGTTCATAACCGTGCTTTTTGAACCTCAAAATTAAGGAGATATGGAAGTAGGCATTGATTTAGACATTAATTGTAAATCCGTCATTGGTATCAATCGTCTGCGTTTCATGGTAACATCAAAGAAATCCGTCTGTCGTAAATATTATCTTCTTTCAGCATGGTGCACTCAAGTCCATGCTTATTGCTGCCCAAGCAACGTATGGCACAAGTATATAGGAGTTTATTTTTGATCACGGACTATTTCTCTTTCAAGCTGCAATGACAAATTTGGATAAATCGGTTTCATTTCTGGTACTTACACTAATTCTTTTAGAAATTGTGCATGTTTTGCATTTTAGTTGTCTGTAAAGACGCTTTCATGTAATCTATCGAAGCTAAAAGCACCATTACGAAACAGCTGTGACAGTTCCAGAAGAATACAGCAAAAAATCAAAACTGATTTTTTTAATAGGGTCGGAAAAAACATGATTTTATCGACTCACCCTCTTTCAAATCCAAGGTAAACAGTCTGCGTTTTTGGTATCCGTCTGCGTTCCAAGTAGTCAAATACCCCGTGTGGTTAGTTAAGCAATCATGTTATATCCAAAGAGAATATGGAAAAATGACCATTTATGGCTATTTTCCGAATAGTCGAGACATTTTTTGGGATCCATCTTCAAACTGTGTTATATTCAAAATTGTTTTAGAACAAACAGTGTATTGAAAAGGCTGTGATGTACTTATATTTGTCAAAAAATAATGCATAATGTGGCATCTGATCAGGGTCTACAGTGTTTGACAACAAGATTTTCAGTCAAAAGAATAAAAAGGAAAAAGTAGCGCTGGCACCCCTTAGATGACATACAGGGCCTGACAAATCCAAGTTTCAGCCACTTGCTGTCAGTCCACAGCATCTTGAAAATGACTCAAAATTACAATAAAATCTATATACTCTATAGATTTTTCTGGGCAAGTGAAATAAGAAATCACCTGTCCAACCAAAATTTGTGTCATTGTATCTCAATGTCGGGTAAAAGTCCCACAAAATTGGAAGCAATGTCTCCAAAATAACCTTTACAGTATTGACGGGGACGTTAAACCTCAAATCAAACAAAAAAAACAACCAAAATTTCAACTTGTCCCGGGCAGCTGGGCAGTGGATTTGTCAGGCCCCTGGATTTGTCAGGGGTTACTAATGTATTAAATGTATTTTGATCATTTAATATGGCCAGGATTTTGCTGCAAAGAAAGTGAGTCACTATATTGTTCAAGCAAAATTATGTGCATAATTAGATGCAGTAATTGCAGGACCATTTTACATTGTGAAAAGTGATGAAGCACCATGCAGCCCAGTCTATTTCTCTAAGCCCCGATGGATTGGGCAAAAACATACCAGTTGAGCTTATCATCATTTTCATCATCATCAAACTGCATGTCATATCAAGGTGAATGCTCCAAAAAAACTTTTGTGTCCCTTGTCAATGAGAGTCTGCCCTTGAAGAAAAAAACTTGCAAGTAAGCATCAGTCCCTTTCCTTTTTCGAAGGGTTGAGTTTATTGGACAACAAAGTTTTTAAAAAAATCAGAAAACATACAAGGATGGCATCGGTGTATGACAATTAATTATATTCACATTCTCAATGCATTTACTGTAGAACTTCAATGCCTCGAACTCCGATGGCTCGTTAACGATCGATGATTCGAACCCGTTCTTGAGTCCGCAGGGAATTCCTCCAAATAGGATATAGGTGTAATCTAGGAAGATTTTCTTCATTTATCTTGCAAATGTATGTTGTGTGTACTCATTAGAATCGCCTCAATGAGGCGATTCTAATGAGTACACACAGCATACATTTATAATACAGACCACCGACAAGATATCCACAAATAATCTCCATTATGCCTCCTGGTATGGCACTAATAGTAACCCTCTGTGGCTCAAACTACCCCTGTCTCGAACAAATTTTCATGGTCCCAAGTGGGTTCAAGCCATCGAAGTTTGACTGTACATGAAAAAAAAATACTTTTGCGATGTAAGCATAGCAACAGATAAGGTTTGTATTTTATGATAATTGAAGGATAGTTTTTGTCTGTTCTCCATAAAACCTATGATGTAGGTATTCAGTAGAACTGAACTGCCTGCCCACAACATAGGTTTATATGCAGAAAAAAGGAAAACTATCCTTCATTTATCACAAAATACTCATCTTGTCCAACTGGCCCCCACCCATCGGGACTTGAAGAAATAGATGGGCTGAATGATGCTACCATGCAGAGCTGAAACCGACCCGCACACAAGTACTGGTAAATAGCTTAGAAGATCTAAGCCTGCCAAGGCAAAATGGTGCGAGTCGGTCCGTCCATGCTTATAAACCCTATTGGTTGCATTGGACAACAGGGCTTGAGATGTCATTTCATCTCAATGTCGGGTAAAAGGCTCACAAAATTGGAAGCAACGTACCCAAAATGACATTTACAGTGTTGACGGGGATGTTAAACCTCAAATCAAACAAACAAAATCTTTTCGAACGGATGGTCCTAACAAATACCCACAATTATTACAAAATAACCAGCATTATAAAAGTGAGCATTGAGCTCTATATGTCGCAACCAGACACCGTCGTGATATGACTGAAAAATTCTTGAAAGGGACTTTAAACCCGAATTCACACACACACACACACACACACACACACACACACACACACACACACACACACACACACACACACACACACACACACACACACACACACACACACTTTTTGATGCATAGCATAACTTTAGAACCGTGTATGCTAGGGTTTTAAAATTTCATATATTGACTCCTCATAGAAAATTAGGGGACGCATATTTTTTTTTACTCATCTGGATTGTGCCCCTTTCAAGAGTTATTGCCCTTTGAAATTTTTTGAAAAAAATCTTGTCAGCAAAATATCCCAAAAACTATAAGAGTTAGAGCCTTGAAAGTTGGTGAATAGATTTGTGATGATGAGTAGATGACCTGATTAACTTTTGACTTAATTCGGAAAAAATATTTAATGAGCTTTTACCCTTTGTCACTTTGGGTATTTTTACATTGTACCTCAATATGCTTTTTGATACATAGCATAACTTTAGAACCGTGTATGCTAGGGTTTTGGAAATTTCATATATGGACTCCTCATGGAAAATTAGGGGACACATATTTTTCTCTTCTGGATAAAAGAGTTATTGACCTTTGAATTTTTTTTTATAAAATCTTGTCAGCAAAATATTTCTAAAACTATAAGAGCTAGAGCCTTGAAAGTTGGTGAATAGATTGGTTGTGATGAGTAGATGACCTGAGAAACTTTTGACTAAAATCCGAAAATTATTTCATGAGTTATGGCCCTTTGTCACTTTGGGTATTTGTACATTGTACCCCTATATGCTTTGTGATGCATAGCATAACTTTAGAACCGTGAATGCTAGGGTTTTGAAATTTCATATATGGATTCCTCATGGAAAATTAGGGGATGCGTATTTTTTTTTAATCTGGATTGTGCCCCTTTCAAGAGTTATTGCCCTTTGAAATTTTTTTTTATAAAATCTTGTCAGCAAAATATCTCGAAAACTGTATTAAGAGCTAGAGGCTTGAAAGTTGGTGAATAGATTGGTGGTGATGATTAGATGACCTGACTAACATTTGACTAAATTCCCAAAACTACTTAATGAGTTATGGCCCTTTGTCACTTTGGGTTTTTAGCTCACCTGGGCCGAAGGCTCCAGGGGAGCTTATAGTATAGTGGGTCCTCCGTCGTCCGTCCGTCGTCCGTCCACACTTTTGAGCAGCTATATCTCTGCAGCCTGCAGGCAGATCTCAATCATTTCTCATCTGTAGCATGCCTCTGGTGGGGCATTGATGGCATAAGCTTTTTTAGCTCACCAGAGCCGAAGGCTCCGGGGGAGCTTATAGTATAGGTATTGTCCGTCGTCGTCGTCGTCGTCTGCGTCGTCAACATTTTCAAACAACATCTCCTCTGAAACTACATGGCCAATTGAAACCAAATTACATGTGGAGCCTCTATGGGAAGGGGGAACGAAAGTTTGTTCGGGAGGACTAGGTCACATGACCAATATGGCCGCCATGCCCATATATGGTAAAAACCTTTAAAAATCTTCTTCTCAAGAACCGAATAGCCGATGATCTTGAAACTTGGTATGCAGCATCGGGGACTTGGGCCCTACCAAGTTTGTTCAAATGATGATCTTTGGTTGACCTTGACCTGTTTTACGTCAAGGTCAAATTTGGTCACTTAGACATCTGTATGGAAAAATGGCAAAACAGTGGATTTTTCTGACTTTGTGTTAGCTAGTGGCATCAGAAATGATACTTGCAATCAGCTGAATGGAAGTTTATCAGTTTCAAAGGTCAAGGTCATTTACCAACCTTTGTCGAGGACGCCTCAGAATCAGTATTTTTATCTTCCTCTTCACTTAAACTACTGGGCCAATTGAAACCAAATTACATGTGGAGCCTCTATGGCATGAGGGAACGAAAGTTGAATCGCGAGGACTGGGTCACATGACCAATATGGCCGCCATGCCTATATATGGTAAAAACCTTTAAAAATCTTTTTCTCAAGAACCGAATGGCCGATGATCTTGAAACTTGGTATAAAGCATCAGGGACTCTAGCCCTACCAAGTTTGTTCAAATGATGACCTTAGGTTGATCTTGACCTGTTTTATGTCAAGGTCAAATTTGGTCACTTAGACATTTGTATGGAAAAATGGCAAAACAGTGGGTTTTTCTGATTGTATATTAGCTAGTTGCATCAGAAATGGTATTTACCTTCAGCTGAAAGGAAGTTTATCAGTTCCAAAGGTCAAGGTCATTTACCGACCTTTGTCCAGGACGCCCCAGATTCAGTATTTTTATCTTCTTCTTCACTTAAACTACTTGGCATGTTGAAACCAAATTACATGTGGAGCCTCTATGGAATGTGGGAACGAAAGTTTGTTCCTGAGGACAAGGTCACATGACCAATATGGGCCGCCTTGCCCATATATGGTAAAAACCTTTAAAAATCTTCTTCTCAAGAACCGAATGGCCGATGATCTTGAAACTTGGTATGCAGCATCAGGGACTCTGGTCCTACCAAGTTTGTTCAAATGATGACCTTTGGTTGACCTTGACCTGTTTTATGTCAAGGTCAAATTTGGTCACTTAGACATTTGTATGGAAAAATGGCAAAGTAGTGGATATTTCTGATTGCCTAGTAGGCTGTGACATCAAAAATGATATTTGCAGTTAGCTGACTGGAAGTTTATCAATTCCAAAGGTCAAGGTCATTACTGACCTTTGTATTGGATGGCTCTGATTCAGTATTTTTATCTTCTTCTCCAGTAAAAGAGCTGTGCTGATTGAAACCAAATTACATTGAAAAGCCTCTATGTGGGTGAGGCAATTAAACATTATTCGTGGTATTGTTGGCACATGACCAAGATGGACACCTTGCCTGTATATGGAATAAACCACATGACCTCTGGTGAGCGTAGTGGCCCATGGGCCTCTTGTTTTTGAAATCGCATGAAAACTTTTGTTGCTATGGCAATCACGCGGTCCCATAGACTTACAATGGGAAAATGCTTCTCTTCACCGTAGCCCCTTCAGTTTTAATCGGAACTTCCTGAAACTTATATATAAGGTGGCTGGGGATAAAAACTCAGACGAGTTCGAAAACCGGCCAAGTCGGCCCATTTATCATAGAGTTACGTCGCTTTGATTGCTGAAAATACTAATTTTTGACCTTGTCATCACTGTAGCCCCTTCAGTTTTGATTGGATCTTTCTGAAACTTATATGTAAGGTGGCTGTGGATAAAATCTCGGATGAGTTTGAAATCCGACCAAGTCGGCCCATTTATCATAGAGTAACGTCCCTTTGATTGCTGAAAATGACGATTTTTGACCATGTCATCACCATAGCCCTTTCAGTTTTGATTGAATCTTTCTGAAACTTATATGTATCTAGGCTGGGGATTAAATCTCGGATGAGTTCGAAAACCAGCCAAGTTGGTCCATTTATCACAGAGTAACGTCCCTTTGATTGCTGAAAATGCCGATTTTTTACCTTGTCATCACCGTAGCCCATTCAGTTTTGATAGGATCTTTCTGAAACTTATATGTAAGGTGGCTGGGGGTTAAAACCTCGGATGAGTTCAAATACCGGCCAAGGTGGCATATTTATCATAGAGTTAGGTCTCTTTGATTGCTGAAAACGTTGATTTTTGACCTTGTCATCACTGTAGCCCCTTTAGTTTTGATCGGATCTTTCTGAAACTTATACGTAAGGTGGCTGAGGATAAAACCTCGGATGAGTTCAAAAACCGGCCAAGTCGCCCCATTTACTATATAGTTATGTCCCTTTGATGGCTGAAAATGTCGATTTTGACCTTGTCATCACCGTAGCCCCTTCAGTTTTGATCGGATTTTTTCTGAAACTTATATGTAAGGTGACTGGGGATAAAACCTAGGATGAGTTGGAATACCGGCCAAGTTGGCCCATTAATCATAGATTTACGTCCCTTTGATTGCTGAAAATGCCGATTTTTGAACTTGTCATCACCATAGCCCTTTCAATTTTGATCCGATCTTTCTGAAACTTATATGTAAGGTGGCTGGGGATAAAATCTTGGATGAGTTCGAAAACAGGCAAGGTCAGCCCATTTATCGTAGAGTTATGTCCCTTTGATGGCTGAAAATGTTGTTTTTTGACCTTGTCATCACCGTAGCCCCTTCAGTTTTGATCGGATCTTTCTGAAACTTATATGTAAGGCACCTCGTAATAAAACCTTGGATGAGTTTGACTTCTGGCCAAGTCGGCACATTTATCATAGAGTTACGTGCCTTTGATTGCTTAAAAATGCCTATTTTGGACATTGTTAGCACTGCTGCCCCTTCAGTTTTGATCGGATCTTCATGAAACTTGCAAACAAATAAGTAAGGCAGAAAAGCTTGGAGGAGTTTGGAAGCTCGTGAGGTTTGTCTATTTGTCATAGAGTAGCATCCCTTTGATTGCAGCAGTTAATTGCTTATTTTTGAACTTGTCATCACCATAGCCCCATCAGTTATATCAGATCTTCTTAGCAAGTCAGGAATAAAAGCTTGAATGAGTTTGTAAACTGTTGAGGTCAGCCTATTTATCATAGAGTTACATTCTACTTGATTTGCAGAAATTGCTTACCCAGTCATCACCATATCCTCCCATAAATCCTTCAGTAAAGGTTGGCACTTCCTGAAACTTTGAATCTGTTAGCTCAAGTGAGCGATACAGGACCATCTTGGTCCTCTTGTTGTACATTGCACCTCTATATGCTTTGTGATGCATAGCATAACTTTAGAACTTGTATGCCAGGGTTTTGAAATTTCATATAAGGATTCCTCATGGTAAAATAGGGGATGCATATTTTTTCTCTGTACTGTGCCCCTTTCAAGAATTATTTTTTTGATAAAATTTTGTCAGCAAAATATCTAAAAAACTATAAGAACTAGAGCCTTAAAAATTAGTGAATAGATTGGTGGTGATGAGTAGATGACCTGATTAAATTTTGACTCAATTCCAAAAAATACTTCATAAGTTATGGCCCTTTGTCACTTTGGGTATTAGTACATTGTGAACTTAGTACATCGTGCAAAGCAGATCTTATGAGCCGTAGGCTAGTGTAGTGGATAGAGTGCTGGACTACAAATCAGTTTGTGGACAATGAATCTGAGGGGCATGAGTTCAAACCATGGAGGAGGACTTGATTTTTTTTTCTTATTATTTCCTTTTTTCTTCATAAACACACATAAACTGTTATTATGCCCCTCACACAACAAAGTTGTTAGGGGGTGGGGATATTGCATTTGTCCTACACACACACACACACACACACACACACACTCACACACACACACACACACACACACACACACACACACACACACACACACACACACACACACACACACACACACACACACACACACACACACACACACACACACACACACACACACACACACATGCATACGTGCATGCAGACTTTAAGGCATGTATATGTGCATGAAAAAACATGCACTCATGCAAAAATATACACATGCATATATGCACACATGCATATATGCAAACATGCATGCACACTCATGCATGCATGCACATACACACATGTATGCACACATGTTTGCATGCATGCACATACACACATGTATGCACACATGTTTGCATGCATGCATGCACACATGCATGCATGCACACACACACACTCATACAGGTATGCATACATGCCGACATGCATGCATGCACACACATACATGCATGTACACATGCATGCACACACACATGCTTGCATGCATGCTCATACACACACTTGCATGCACATGCACAAACACTTATGCATAAATACAAACACTCACATGTTGCAAGCATGCATGCACACAGACACACACACACATACATGCATGCATGTACGCACACACGCATGCACACACACACACATGCAGGCATGCATGCAGTACATGCAAGCATGAACTCACAATACATGCATGCATACATGCCGACATGCATGCATGCACACACATTCATACATATACACATGCATGCACACACATGCTTGCATGCATGCTCATACACATACTTGCATGCACATGCACAAACACTTATGCATAAATACAAACACTCACACATTGCAAGCATGCATGCACACAGACACACACACACATACATGCATGCATGCACGCATGCATGCACACACACACATGCAGGCATGCATGCATGCACATGCGCATTCATGCATGCAGATGCCTGTGTCTGCATGCATGCACACACACTAATGCATAAATGCACTCACACACATGCATGCATGCAAGCACACATGCATGCACATATACACTCATGCATGCATGCACACATGTATGCATGCACACACTCACACATGCATGTACAGATTCAGGCACACACATACCATGCACACATGCATGCATGCACTCATGCAGGCATGCACACATACATGCATGCATATACATGCATGTGTATGCACTCATGCATGCATGCACACACACTTATACATAATTGCCATCACTCACACATGCACGCATGCAAGCACACATACATGCACACAGGCATGCATGCATGCAACTCATATACATACATGTACATGCATTTGGTTATGGCCCTTCGAAAATTGGGCATTTTCGGGCAGGCATATGGATTGGGGCATTGTGTTTTACAAACTCCATTTCTAGTTGCATGTTGTTTTTTTTTAAAAAAAAATACAATACAGGTATTTCTTATATGAATTCTGGCTTCTTCAGGCAGGACAGGCTTCAGGAGGTGATACGAGACCAATACAGTGGAGAGCTACTTGTGGTAGGTTTTATTTAAACAAATGGGTCACCCTGTCTAAATAAAGAACTTACTTTCTTACTTACTTACTTACTTGCTTATCTTTTCTCTACATAAAATGGGGTTCAGAGGGGTGTTCATTAAATGGACTTGTTTACATGATGAAAACTTTTTTGATAAATTTCTTTTTTCTGTTTCCTGACATAGATTTTGTTCGTGTTGAGATTTTACGAGGGTAGGCTGAAAAGTTCTGAGCCTGACCAAGACGCAGGCATCGAACAGCCATGAAATTTTGTATTTGTTAAATCCAAACCTTTATTACTTGATTTGACTTCAAGTTTACCTGCAATTACGCAGAAATTCTAGATTTTAAAAACTGATACTAGCACGTTTTTGAGAAAATGGACAAAATCTGGCATCGTGGTGTCATCAAGTACCTCCATAAAAAGGGGTTAGCTCCTAAGGACATTCATGCCGATATGGTTGCTACATTAGGGGATGATGCTCCTTCGTATGCAGCAGTGAAAAGGCGGGTAGCAAATTTTAAGATGGGCAAGGACAGCCTTGAAGATGATGACCGGTGTGGACGACCCACAATGGCAACAACTGAGAAAACCATCAGCCAAGTGCACAGGGCCTAATGGATGACAGGCGATTAACAGTGAATCAGCTAACACTGTTGGCATCTCCCGTGAACGAGTAGAGTGAATTAGGAATGTCGAAGGTTTCCGCCTGATGGGTGCCACGGCTTTTGACGCCTGACCAAAAGTTGACCAGACTGACCCTGTCACAAGCCAACTTGGCTATTTTTGAAGCAGACGAAGATGGTTTTCTTGACCGTTTTGTCACTCAGGATGAGTGTTGGGTTCATGACTTTGAGCCAGAGACCAAAAGACAATCCATGCAATGGAAGCACCCTGGCTCACCCCCCTCTAAAGAAGGCAAAGGTCGTCTCCTCTGCAGGGAATGTGATGGCATCAGTGTTCTGGGATGCCAAGGATATACTATTCATAGATTACCTTCAAAAGGGCAGAACAATTAATGGGGAGTATTATGCAGATCTGCTAAAACAATTGTGAAAAGCAATTAAGGCTAAACGACCCAGAAAATTGACAAAAGGGGTCTTGTTCCATCAGGACAATGGGCCTGCTCATAAATCGGTTGTCGCAATGGCTGCTGTGCATGACTGTGCCTTCACACTTGTCGATCACCCTCTGTATTCACCAGATCTAGCTCCATCAGATTATTTTCTGTTTCCAAACATGAAAAAGCACTTGGCTGGGCAGCATTATCAGTCAGACGAGGAGATGATAGCTGCTGTGGAGGAGTTTTTCAGGGATCAAGATGAGACCTTCTATACCACTGGGGTCCAAGGACTCCAGCATCGCTGGAGGAAGTGTGTGGACAGGAAGGGAGACTATGTTGAAAAATAAGGCACTTTCAGCATGGACAAACCATTGGATCTTGGTCAGGCTCAGAACTTTTCAGCCTACCCTCGTAGTTCCCCATCAACAGACTGTTTGGGAGAAGTTGCTTTCAATTTTTTCGGACTTTTACTGAACTTCGAGATGAAATGACATCACAAGCCTAACCATCCAAAGAAACTGCTATGGTTTAAGGTCCAATGCAACTTGCACCCTTTTCCTGGCCAGGCTTAGACCTTCTCAGTAGTTTACCAGTACTTGAGTTCGGTCAGTTCCAGCTCTGCATGGAAGCACAATGCAGCACAATCGATTTCTCAAAGCCCAGATGGGCGGGTGCGCTTTCCAACATAGAGCATTATGATATAAAAATACCTTTGTGTGCTACAATAGCATCTTTCATATTTGTAGATCTATCAATTGGGTCCCGTCAAGCTATTTTGGTACTTACCGCCTATGCGGGCAGCGAAGGTTCAGGCGAGCCTGCTCCGCGAAGTCTCGCCAGAACCTTTCGCTGCTCGCTCATACAAGCAGTGAATCAAGAGGAACCTTCAGACAGAAAGCCATATCCCTGGCCCCTCTAATTGGCTGGGCATGCGCAGTTAAAATTTGTCATGACGGAATGCTTGAAGACACAAATTCGCTTGGCGGGGCTCAATTTTCAGTAGAATACAGTGAAACTACAATGGCTCAAACACCGCTGACTCGAACTTGTTCTTGAGTTACCGGACATTGAGATGAAATGAGATCCAAAGATTAAGGGCGGTCCGACTTACACCACTTTTCCTGGGCAGGCCAGGAAAAGGGGTGGCAGTTGGTGTTCATTGATTCCATTGTGGAATTTTGAAAATACTTGAGTGTCGCTGATGAGGGCTATTTGGTAGAAACTAGCTAGTACACTCCATATTTAGGAAAATAGGTACACTCCATATTTTCCAGTTCTGTGGTGTATTCCTTGCTTCCAAAGGATAACCCTTTCTAGAACATAGTTAATGTTACTACAGCTGATGTCTGGGAATGTGTGGCAGCCTTTAAAAGTCTCCCTGCCCTACATCATAGTGTAGTTTATATTTTCTAGTCCTTTGGGATCGTTGATTCAATTGTGGAATTTTGAAAATACTTGAGGGTGGCTGATGAGGCTTAATTGGCCGAAACTAGCTAGTCTGGCCCAGAAATAGGTACACTCCATATTTTCCAGTTCTGTGGTGTATTCCTTGCTTCCAAAGGATAACTTTGTGGTCTCTGACAAGATGACACGGTATGCAGAAAACACAAAGAAAGAATAACTGCAGCCTACTAGATAATCTTTATAAAGCAAAACTAGTCCTTATTTTATGAGGTCTTGATAGCCGAATTTCACTATATTTGGGATAATTTAGGAAGAAGTTTCTTTTTTATCTGGAAATGTATGTTGTGTGTACTCATTAGAATCGCCTGGATGAGTGTATGTTGTGTGTACTCATTAGAATCGCCTCATCTTAGAATCGCCTCGATGAGGCTATTCTAATGAGAACACACAACATGCCTTCATTTAATTGAGATTCTTTAATATATCCCTGTTAAATGTATGCCTCCTAAGCCTGGTGCTGTCAACAACCCTCAGTGGCTCAAACTACTGACTCAAATACATTTTCATGGTTCCTGAGGTGGTCGAGCCATCAAAGTTGAACTGTAGTTTGGATATGTTCCAAATATGTGTGGTACTCATTAGAACTGCTTTATTGAGGTGGCTCTAATGAGTTTCCACAATCTATGCTTTTGAGCATAAATATAGAGAATATTGTAAACTCTTGTAAAGTAGAAGTAAAACAAAGATCAAGAATCGATACAATTGACTTACTCCACCCATCAAAGACACCAAAGGGAAAGAAACACAAACATGAAGCGACCAGACCATAATGGAAACCTAAACAAAGGAAGGCCATAAGGACAGTTACTTTCCCACAAAATGGCCAAATGGCCATCCAAAATAAAAAGACACAAGTGATACACACAGTAAGTAACAAACAACAACATAAATAAACCGCCACAGAAGAACTGCCTTAGAATGGTCAGTGGAAAGAATTCCACTCGGGGCTTAAATCGATTTTACATGGCCATAATCCTCGCCCAGTTTTCCCAATTTAAACATGACGAGAGGATGGCCATTAGAACTACAAAGGACTCTCGTTGTAACGACAGTTTTTGTTCCCGAACAGTTTGCTGCTATAGTGAATTGGCCACTGTAAGAATCCCAATAAGGAGTATAATAGGTATTAGGTAATAAAGGACTTTCTCCCTTAATTATTCCCAGAAAAAAAATGTTGCGGACATTCGTTAGAATCGCCTGGTGATTCTAACGAATATCCACAACATTGGTTTCTTTGAGTATTTTAAATAAAAATATTTACGATATTCTTGAATGCCTCTATTAATCCTCTCATTTTTAACCCTTATCTTGCTGTTCATTACAACCCCTATCTTTGCAAACAGTGTTGATCCAGATCAGATGGCTTCTTCAGAAGCCATCTGATCAGGATCTACACTGTTTGACATTCTTTTTATGAATTTGTAGAAATAAATTAAATCAAGTAATCTGATTGGTTCAAAGTCAGAAATGGGTGTGGCTAAAATGAATATTCAGCAAGATAAGGGTTAAGTGAAGGATATGTTTCATTGAAATTTTTGTTAGAATAAGTTTTGTCGTTATATCAAATGTTGGTATAAAGAGGGTTTGAGTACACCTCAGTTTGGTTGTTGTGTTGAGTACCCATAATTGTGTTTTAAAGAACAAAGTATGAGGAGATTAATATACGTCTGTGTAAACAACATTTATCCCTTCTCTTGCTGAATATTCAGTTTAGCCACACCTATTTCTGACTTTGAACCAATCAGATTTCTTCATGTAATTTATTCCTACAAATTCATAAACTGAATGTCTAACAGTTTAGATCCTGATCAGATGGCTTCTCTTCAGAAGCCATCTGATCTGGATCTACACTGTTTCTAAAGATAAGGGTTGTCGTGAACAGCATGATAAGAGTTAATTCCTATATAAAATCATGTTTAGAAGGATAGTCATTACATGGACATGTTATTGTGAAGATGATCTCTTTTATTTTTCACTTTATATCATCTAGGGTGATGCCATTATAATTCCAACTGTAGAAGGAAAGGAGAATGAAGGCTCTGTTGATTGGTCAAAGTTCAATGAAGGCCAGCCAATCAAATACCTGACATCAGCACCAACCATGAGAGTTCCTGTGGATGTTAGTAACACTGCCAATGCCTACTTGGCTTTCAGGGCTGTCATTTTGGCAGGTACACCTTAGATCTTTTAACAGCTTCCATATTTTTGGACCAAAGCATCAGTTGTTATGCCCCCAACTTTGAAGAAGTTGGAGGGGCATATTGCTTGTGCCCTGTCCATCCGCCTGTTATGCTTTAGGTACCTAGGTAAACTACAGAATGGCTTGAGCCAGGATCTTGAAATTTGTAGAGAAAACCTTGTGAACAAAATATCTGGAGAACCGCTTGAGCTAGGCTCATGATATTTGGCATACAGTTTGGGTCTAATGTGTAGATGATTTGATCCACTTTGACCAAATTCCGAAAAATTTTAATGGAGTTATGTGTCTTTTTCGACTTACGCATTGTCGCTATGGAGAAACCTTGTGAACAAAATAGCTGGAGAACCGCTTGAGCTAAGTTCATGATATTTGGCATACATACTGGGTCTAATGTGTAGATGAACTGATTAACTTTTGTAGAAATTCTAAAAATATTTAATGGAGTAATGCCACTTTTTGGACTTATGCATTGTGGCTATAGGGAAACCTTGTGAACAGAATATCTGGAGAACCGCTTGAGTTAGGCTCATGATATTTGGCATACAGGTTGGGTCTAATGTGTAGATGACCTGATTAAGGTTCTGCCCTGTTCGTCCATTAGTCTGTCCGTCAGTTACGCTTTAAGTACCTAGGTAAACTACAGAATGGCTTGAGCTTCATATATGGCATGAGCATGAAAAATAAGCGGACTTGTTTTTTTTCTTTTCTGTCGGACTTAACCTTGCGTAGTTATGCCCCTTTTTATACCCCGCCACACGATAGTGGCGGGGTATTATGTTATACACTCCGGTGTCCGTCCGTCCATCCATATGTCTGTCCGTCCGTCCATCCGCACTTCGTTTCCGATCGATAACTTGAGTATTTTTTCACGGCTTTTGTTCAGATTTTGCATACATATTGGTATCGGGGATGAGTGGTTTGGGATTGTTAATGGGCAAAATCCGTTAATTTTTAGCAGAGTTATTGCCCTTTTCAGTATCTGAAAAATGTTTTTTGGCCTCTAATTCCCTTACTATATGGAATATCTGGATGAAACTTCACAGATATATAGAGGACTAAACGGTTCATATTGTGGCCAAGGACTGCTACTCTGGCTGTTCCAGTTCTTGAGTTATCTGCCCTTGACGTATTTAAAAAATGCATTTTAGACTGTAGTTCGTTTATCATTTACAATATCTTGCTGAAACTTCATAGATATGTAGTAGATGAATTGTTATATACTGTGGCAAAGGAACATGACTCTGGCTTTCCCAGTGATTGAGTTATCTGCCTTTGAAATATCTGAAAAATGGTTTTGGCCTCTAGTTCCCTTACTATATGGAATATCTCGATGAAACTTCACAGATATATAGAGGACTTAGTGGTTCATATCGTGGCCAAGGACCGCTACTCTGGCCATACCAGTTCTTGAGTTATCTGCCATTGAAGTATTTAAAATGCATTTTAGACTGTAGTTCCTTTTTTATTTACAATATCTTGCTGAAACTTCATAGATATGTAGTAGATTAAATGTTACATACTGTGGCAAAGGAACATGACTCTGGCTTTGCCAGCAATTGAGTTATCTGCCCTTGAAATATATAAAAAAAGGGATTTTGGCCTATAGTTCATTTATTATTTGAAATATATGGATAAAACTTCTACACCCTCTGCTGTCTGTCTGTCCATCCATTTGTATGTCTGTCCATCTGTCTGTCTGTCCCTTTTCAGTATCTGAAAAATAGTTTTTGGCCTCTAGTTCCCTTACTATATGAAATATTTGGATTAAACTTTACAGATATATAGAGGACTAAAGGGCACATATTGTGACCAAGGACCATATAGAGGAGTAAAGGGTACATATTGTGGCCAAGGCCATGAAATTCTTACATGTACCACATAAAGATACATGTTCCACAGCCATTTAAGGTAAATACTTGCCTCCATAATTTTCTAATAATGTCAACTTATTGAGTTGCCTTCACATCAAATGTCTGAAAAATGGATTTTTACATATGCTTCCTACATCTTCTAACAACTTCATCCACTCACATTAAGACATTACACTTGAGGATCATATCTCTGCTATCCCCTTTCTAGTTATTTAGCCTTGATATATTTTCAAATAAGTTACATTGCTTAGCAGTGGCGGGGTATTATGCAGTGTCTGCGGTGCTTTTTTTTTGACGTACGCATTGTGGGTATAGGGAAACCTTGTGAACAAAATATCTAGAGAACAGCTTGAGCTAGGCTCATGATATTTGGCATACATTTTGGGTCTAATGTGTAATTGACCTGATTTACTTTTGACGAAATTCCGGAAATATTTAACAGAGTTATGCCCCTTTTTGGACTTGCACTGTGGCTACAGTGAAACCTTGTGAACAAAATATCTGGAGAACCACTTGAGCAAGGCTCATGATATTTGGCATACAGTTTGGGTCTAATGTGTAGATGACTTGATTTGACTTTTGATGAAATTCCGAAAATATTTAATGGAATTATGTCCCTTTTTGGACTTATGCATTGTGGCTATAAGGAAACCTTGTGAACAAAATATCTGGAGAACTGCTTGAGCTAGGCTCATGATATTTGGCATACAGTTTTGGTCTAAAGTGTAGATAACCTGATTAACTTTTGACGAAATTCTAAAAATATTTAATGGAGTAATGCCACTTTTTGGACTGATGCATTGTGGCTATAGGGAAACCTTGTGAACAAAATATCTGGAGAACCGCTTGAGTTAGGCTCATGATATTTGGCATACAGGTTGGGTCTAATGTGTAAATGACCTGATCAAGGTTCTGCCCTGTTCGTCCATCAGTCTGTCCGTCCGTTACGCTTTAAGTACCTAGGTAAACTACAAAATGGCTTGAGCTTCATATATGGCATGAGCATGAAAAATAAGCGGACCTGTTTTTTTTTTCTTTTCTGTCGGACTTGTCCTTGCCCTAGTTATGCCCCTTTTTTGACGTATGCATTGTGGCTATAGGGAAACCTTGTGAACAAAATATCTAGAGAACCGCTTGAGCTAGGCTCATGATATTTGGCATACAGTTTGGGTCTAATGTGTAGATGACCTTTTTAACTTTTGACCAAATTCTGGAAATATTTAACGGAGTTATGCCCCTTTTTGGACTTGCATTGTGGTTATAGTGAAACCTTGTGAACAAAATATCTGGAGAACCGCTTGAGCTAGGCTCATGATATTTGGCATACAGTTTGGGTCTAATGTGTAGATGACTTGATTAACTTTTGACAAAATTCTGAAAATATTTAATGGAGTTATGCCCCTTTTTGGACTTATACATTTTGGCTATATGGAAACCTTGTGAACAAAACAACTGGAGAACCACTTTAGCAAGGCTCATGATATTTGGCAGTCTATTTGTTACTAAGGCATAGATAACCTGAATAACTTTTGTTTAAAATCTGTTAATATTTGACAGGTCTATTTTTAATGCAAATGATCATGGGGTACTGTTTACTGTCCCATTTAGGGACAAGCGTATGGTTGGGGGCATAGTGTTTCACAAACACAAATTCAAGTTAAAAACAAACTTTGTTGTTTATATGTATCCTTAAAATTTGGACCCATTTGATATTGCAGATATGCTAATGCTTTTGCTGGACAAATGTGAGTAGCTTTTGCATTTGCAAAAGCTACTCACATTTGTCCGGCAAAAATACCAGAGTATTAGAAATTTTACTTGCTAGAATTGTAAACATTTCGACCACTAAGTAATGAGCTTGTATAGCTAAGGATGCATTGAACACTGGTCCCAGACTAATGTTATTAAGAGTATGGCTGTAACTAAGAGGGGTCGGGGTGTTACAGTTTTCAGTATCTCACATGACCATATTCATACCTATTCTGCTGTTTTAACTCTGAATGTTTTCGAATTAATAGTTGGTGAAAGATAATGGATTCTTCTCAGATGGCAGCTGTCAAATCTTTTTTATGTCCTAACATTTTAAAAGACCTGATACTGCTTCATTGTGCTATGACCATAATGCATTTTCCATGTTGTGTTCTTTCTTCCGGTTTCACCTTAACCCTAGGAGGGGACAAAGACGGTGTATATTACATACACTTCAGTTTTGCAGATGAAAACCTACACAGTAATAACGTAATTACGGTAGGGTTCTTTAACCTGCACAGGGGATGGTTCTTCCTGCACATGGGGTCTCCAGTTAGCATTCCGATCCGAAGGACTGTGCACTTTATGACATCTATCCCTGCAAATGATGCCAATGAAGTGTTTACGGAAATTTTTATCACCACTGCCGGGGATCTAACCCAGGACCTCTAGCATCAGTTTTGTTTGTTTGATTTAAGGTTTAACGTCCCCGTCAACACTGTAAAGGTCATTTTGGAGACGTTGCTTCCAATTTTGTGGGACTTTTACCCGACATTGAGATGAAATGACATATCAAGCCCTGTCGCCCAATGAAACCAATAGGGTTTATAGCATGGACGGTCCGCCTCGCACTGCTGTTCCTGGACAGACTTAGATCCTCTAAGCGGTTTACCAGTACTAGTGTGCGGGCCGGATTCAGCTCTGCATGGAAGCATCATGCAGCCCATATATTTCTTCAAGCCCCTTTGGGCGGGGGGCAAGTGCACTAACCACTGGGCTATCACTTGTTGACTGTTTTCAAACTAAAAGTTAGTACTGTGAAGATTTAATGACAGAACTCAGCATGGATTGCTTGCTAAAACTCAGTCTTGAGTACCTAGATCCTAATGAGTACACAACATACATTTTCAAGATCAAATAAGACAATTACAGTAGAACTTCGATGGCTCGAACACCTATGGCTCGTTTACCATGCCTGAGTCGAATCCGTTCTTGAGCCCCTAGGAAATTCCTCAACATAAGAAACAGTGGGTGATAATTTAGGAGATTTTAGTCTTTTATCTTGCAAATGTATGCTGTGTGTACTCATTAGAATCGCCTCAATGAGGCGATTCTAATGAGTACACACAGCATACATTTTTATTTACATACATTTTTATTCTAGAACACCGAAAAGATGTTCCAAAGTAAATCGTTATGCTCCTAACAGTAACCCTCAGTGGCTCGAACTACCCCTGTCTTGAACAGATTTTCGAGGTCCCAAAGGTGTTCGAGCCATTGAAGTTCGACTGTATCCCAAATATATTTATATCTGTAGTGATGTTTTTTTCATAGGGACTCCAGAACAAGTTCGAAAGAGGCTTGGCAAATGAGGCATTGGTCGTCGAGCCATCAGCGTTTCACTGCATATAGCAGGTTGAAAAGCTTTCCTTAAGTCACAGCCTTGATGCCTTCCACTGAGCTGGCCCTAGAGGATCTAAGCCTGCCCAGGCAAAGCGGTGCGAATTGGACCGTCCATGCTTATAAACCCTATTGGTTTCATTGGGCGACAGGGCTTGAGATGCCATTTCATCTCAATGTCAGGTAAAAGTCCCACAAAATTGGGAGCAGTGTCTCCAAAATGACCTATACAGTGTTGACGGGGACATTAAACCTTAAATCAAACAAAAAAACTGGCCCTATGAATATTTCCAATTGGCTTAAACTACCTCTGTCACAAAAACATTTCATGGTCCCAAAGGTGTTTGAGCCCTGGAAGTTTGGCTGTACATCTCTCAATATGATAGCACACCCATGCGACATAACACATTTTTCACATCTCCAAAATGGCTATTTTCTGAAGAAAATCTGTGATGTTTTCCTTATTTATACTGAAAACAGGTTGTGGGTGCTTGTTAGAACCACCTCATTGTGGTTCTAATGAGTACGCACAACCTATGTCTTGGAGCATAAATATGACAAATAATGTTTACCCCCATAAACACCAGTTTTCTCTATATAAAGTGGGGTTTAGGGTAAGGCTGACACGATTAATCATATAATCGATTAATCGATCGACAAATTCCAGAAAAATGATTATCTTTTCTGATTTTCTTGTAATCGATTACTTAACAGGTACACTTTACTAACCAAAGTTATGCCTAAAATAGCTGGATGAGTGCCAAACAGTGCAGACCCTGATGAGACGCCGCATTCTGCGGCGTCTCATCTGGGTCTACACTGTTTGCTTAGGCCTGTCTGTCCAAATATACAGATTGTCAAGTACAACATATGGTAAGAGACATGCTTAGACAGGTATAATTATGACAAAAACATACCGATTACTAATCGATTATCGATCACAATGACATGACTGATAATCTATTATCTTTTCAGCTCCGATTAGCCAGCCTTAGTTTAGGGAGAGGTTCATTTCATGGGCTTGTTCACATGATGTTTTCCAGCTGTTCTGAATACATCAGCCACTGTAGGCACATACTATAAAAGTTGCTATAATTCTCCTAAAATTTTATCATCATCATCATCAACGGATTTTTGATTAAGGTGCAGGTACAGGGGCAACGTCCACATAAGTGTGCTCCTTTCCAGGTAGCTGGCTTGCTGCACACATAGCAGATCTTACACCAGATCTCCAGGTTTGTCTATCATGAGGATCAATAGCAGAGAGCTTCCATTCTCTGCAATCTCTTTCAGAGCTTTGATGTCTGTTGGCACCGCCCAACCTTGATTTTGAATTTGTAGCTGCCATGATATGTTTTGACAGTTTTAATTTACAGGACCGCCTGTCCTGGCCAACGTCCCTACTCAATTCTTTTAGGGCACCTGAGCAAGCCACCGATCCCAACTCACTAGGGCACATGTGCTTTACCATTGTCCTTGTACAGCAAGGATCATCCGCCAAACCACTGTAGCTAGTACACCAAGCCATCAGTCTGTAGATGGTTGCTTCCTAGCTCTGCCACCCAGGTTGTGGCAGCCTAATATCCCTGAAGGTGGGGAGGCAACTGTGATAATGGGCAACCTCACATTCCCACACTTATTTAGAGTGTCACAGCTGGATGCATTTTTTACGTCATACCCAGGACAAAGTTGTTTCAGGATCAAGCATGGAGTCCAAAAGGTGCAGACAGAATGAGAAACAGTGTAGACCCTGATCAGACTGCTCTTGAAGGAGCAGACTGATCTGGGTCTACACTGTTTGCTTAGGCCTTTCTGTCCCAGTACTTATGGTCATCACGGTAACTGTCATGCTATCATACACCTATATTTTCATGACTCTTTCCAGTTCAGAAGCACAACAACACACCAGGGAATGAACCAATCAGAAGTGTGTTATGTCCTGGTCTCGGTACAGCTGTAGGTAGAATGCCAGCAGAACGATGTGCTTATCAGGTAAAATCTTTATTTTGACCGACTTTATCCTGAATTAACTCTTACTATTAACCCTTCTCTTGCTGTTCACGACAACCCTTATCTTTGCAAACAGTGTAGATCCAGATCAGATGGCTTCTGAAGAAGCCATCTGATCAGGATCTACACTGTTTGACATTCAGTTTATGAATTTGTTGCAATAAATTGCATCAAGTAATTTGATTGGTTGATAGATAGAAATGGGTGTGGCTTAAATGAATATTTAGCAAGAGAAGGGTTAAGGGGAATGGATACATACACCTTCAGGAGAGAAATAGAGGATCGTACATGAGTGGTCATGTATTATTTAATTTATTAAATGAGTTGAGGAAAAGGGATAAAATGCGAGTCTTTGCCGAGCATTTTATCCCTTTTTTTCAACGAACAGGGCGTCAAGTTACCTATATTTACCTATATTTTCCTATATTTCAGGCCATTACCTATAATAACCTATAAAATCCTATATTTTACCAAAATACCTATAAATACCTATAATTTGGAATTTTGTGTAAGCAAGGAAAACAAAGTTTCTAAAGAATTTTTGACAGTAGTTGTTTTCTATAATATTTGAGCTTAGTAAGCTTTTTCCTTTTAGGGAGTTGTATTCTTTTTTGGTGTAGCAACCCAGTCCAGCTCAGCTTTTGGAAAGCTTTAGCTAGTGGAAGTTCTGCTATTTTTCAAATTTGAAATGTTCCATTTTGTTTTTACTATTGTTTCTTTATGAATATTAAACAAGTTTTTGCTGTTTTTTAAGCAGGCGAGCTAGTGTGATCTGTCGCCATCCACCGTCTTCCCCCATCCATGCGTCCATCTATCCCTCCACAATTCCTTCAAATGACATCTCCTAAGCCCCTGAATAGATTTTGACCAAACTTGACAGAAACCCTCTTTGGGTGGTCCTCTCTCAAAGTTGTTCAATGAATTTCAGTCCAAGCTGAATTCTCACAGGCTAGTGTAGTTTATATTTTCTTGTCCTTTGGGATCATTGATTCCATTGTGGAATTTTGAAAGTATTTGAGGGTCACTGATGAGGCCTAAATGGCCGAAACTAGCTAGTCTGTCTCAGGAAACATGTACACTCCATATTTTCCAGTTCTGTCATGTATTCCTTGCTTCCAAAGGAAAAACCTTTCTAGAACATATTTGTATGAAATTAAGTTGCAGTATTTCTGCAGAAATATTGTTACAGGATTCTGACATGAAACCTGTATGTGAAAAATTTTCAATTAGAATTTCCACATAGAATTTTCACTTAAATTTTGTATTTGAGTCAGGATTCAGGTGGGGAAAACCCTTTCTAGAACATATTTGACGTCACTACAGCTATTGTCTGTGAATGTGTGGCGGCCTTAAAAAGTCTCTGTGCTCTACATCATAATGTAGTTTATATTTTCTTGTCCTTTGGGCTCCTTGATTCTTTTGTAGAATTCTAAAAATATTTGAGGGTCACTGATGAGGCCTAAATGGCCGAAACTAGCTAGTCTGGCTCAGGAAACATGTACACTCCATATTTTCCAGTTCTGTCATGTATTCCTTGCTTCCAAAGGAAAACCCTTTCTAGAACATATTTGTATGAAATTAAGTTGCAGTATTTCTGCAGAAATATTGTGACAGGATTCTGACATGAAACCTGTATGAAAAATTTTCAAATAGAATTTCCACATAGAATTTTCACTTAAATTTTGTATTTGAGTCAGGATTCAGGTGGGAATCTGTGTGGAAAAGCTTGTGAAATATTCAAATTAGCAGGAAAACTGATCCAGAAAGCTTGTAGAAAAAAAAAACAAACAGACAGGATTCCTGTATAAATTACTGACAGGATTCCTTCATGGTTCCTGTGTGAATTATTGGCAAGATTCCTGAATGAATTATTGACAGGATTTCAGTCTGAGCTTGTGACAGTATTACTGTCTGTATATTCCTGCAGGATTCCTGCTAATTTAAATAATTGGTCCAGTTTCATTAACATAACACAATCATCTTAACATACACTGTTAATATTTTTTTATCTATACACAATAAGGAAGGAATATACTTGTGCTGTAAAAGAACATACAAAAACCTTGCATTCTACTTATAAGTAAACTTTCATGTAACTCTTGAATTTGAATCCTTGGCTTTCCAAAGATTCATTGTGATCTAATAACTTCAGTCTGCAAACACATATATGTGGGTGGGGTGCAATCTTTGCAGTTTGTAAAGTTGTAAAGCAACACTCACAGCTAGCCATCACTCCTGATGCCTTTGAATGTGTTATAGTATAGGGAGTGCTCCTGCCAAAATATTATGTTTCAGGGAGTGATTATGCTCTGTTTTTATGTCAGACTTTTAAACAGAAATTTGGTTAACATTTTCATGCAGCATTTTTGTTATGATCTGGCCATTTTCCTTGTGGAATCTGTAACCAAATTCCATGTACTGCTAGAGTCAGACAGGAAAAAAGAGTTCCACCATGATTTCTGGCTCTGCCCCAGGGCCCACTGGTTTTACATAGGCTTATATAGGGATAACCTTAAAAAATCTTCTTGTCTGAAACCAGAAGGCTCAGGCTTTGATATTTGGTATGGTGCTTTATATAGTGGACCTTGACCAAGATTGTGCAAATTATAGCCCTGGGACCAAAAGTGGACCCTCTACGCCACCTACTTGTTACACTACGGATCAATTGAGCAATCTAGGGCCATCAAGGCCTTCTTATTTAAAGGGAAGAATGTCCCATGTTTTGATTCTGCCTAAATTATCAGATAGACACATCTCTTGTTCCAAGAAATAGATAAGGTGGTTATCTGATGATATTTAAGTAGATCACTCAGTTCTGTATAAAACATACATTGAGGGCATTCATTAGAATCACCTACTAAAGACTGATTTTTATGTAGATTAATTAAAGATTTTTTTCCTTAATTATAACTATATGTTGTATTATTAATAAAAGAGAGAGCTGGTAGGTGGTGGTGGTGGTGGTGGTGGTGGTGGAAAAATACAAATCTGGCTTCTTTTTTCAGTGTAGGCAACCTATAATATCCTATATTTCTGGCCGCTAGATACCTATATTTCTGGACCTAACCTATATTTTTGACTCCTAATATCACTTGACGCCCTGAACGAATTTAATAAATTCAATAATACATTAGCACAAATGCAAGATTCTATTTATCATATGACATTTAAAACGCACTTTATTCATGATTGTTTAACGAAAACGTCAGTATTGGCCATTAGTAAACGCGACTACCTTAAGGACGTCGTACATGTAACGTTACCGGGCGTATCTAACTAATTTGCATATTTAATCCACCAGTGGGTTATCAAATTTATTACATGGCATTATTACACTCTCAGAGGCGACGTCATATGATAAAGTATGTTATTTCTTGCACAGCAGACAAGGAAATCCGTGATTTTACCCTCGGATAGAAATTTATGTTCTGACCCTGGTGTTCCGACCCCAAATCGAATATAATGGCGTGTTTGATAAATGCACTGGTTGATTACAACCTCATGGGCTGCGTCGTCATGCGTGACGTCACTAAACATTCCTGTTGTGTCTTCACAAAATGGCGGACGTCGGTAACCGAAGTGACAGCAGCATTAAAAATTCGCAATAGAAATGGAAGGTATGCAAGAAAAAGAATCCAATATGGGTGTGAGGGGTGGATAGAAAAATCCGTCCCTCGGGATCACTGTCCGGCATCACTCGGCAAGCCTCGTGATGCCGGACAGTGTCCCTCGGGATGGATTTTTCAATCCACCCCTCACACCCAAATAAGATTCTTATACTCTCCCAGGCCAATGTGCAGAATTCTAAATTAACCCCAAATATTTGTAATCTGGAGCTGTGGGACACAAGAAGCAGGGCAAATCAGCCATGATAAACAAGCCATAGATCAGTTTTTGAGTCAATAAAGTTTCAGCGTATGACTTGAGTCATGCAGCACATTCACACTGTTTCATTCAGAATATTATTTTCTTGTTAGAACTGCCATATCAAGACAAATGAGAAACTAAGGAACCCTTTAAGAAAAAAAAACCTCAACCTCTTTATAACACTATTCATTACAACATGGTTTTGGATAAAACACAGTTTAAAGATGGATAAAAATATAGATTGGATATATAGAAATATGACCATATATGGTCATTTTTCTATGTTTTCTATTAATTTTGTTTAATCAGGGTTGTTTAACTTGCATGCTTTTTGCTTTAGACCAGGGACCAGTTGTTCAAAACTAGCGATGTCGTTAGTTAACGTATCGTTAAAACTTTGATCATTAAATATGGCAAATATGCTGAAATTTTTGCCGAAAAAATGTGAGCAGCTTTTGCGCAAGCTGCTCTCATTTTTTCAGCAAAAATACCAAAATTTTCAATATTGTACTTGCTAGAAGAGTTAACAATATGACCACTAACGAGCTCATTAAGCTAACGATGCTTTGACCAACTGGCCCCTGAACTATAGTGTTAAAAGAGGTTTTGGTGTATTAACACTTGTTTAAGGAGGTGATGTCTCAGTGAGTGAGTGTTTGAGTATTACATCTCACTAACAGCAAAGGTCATAAGGAGACGGGACCTCAGTTTAAAGACTCATCTGTAAGTCTGGAGAAGCCCGAGATCGATCCTGCGACCCATGGTCTGGAGAAGCACGAGATTGATCCTGAGACCCATGTTTTACAAGGTGATTAGCATAACCACTACACAATGGAAGCTTCTTAGGTGATGTTTCATGCATGCTATGTAGTATGATATGTATTTCTCTCCATAGATGTTGCAAGCTTTTGAAACATACGAAATGGGTCTCTGGACAGAAAGGGTATTACCTACAGACCTGGGTGGTCCTTGGGGAGACCACACTAATATGACAGAGGTAAGTATTAGTAAGCCATCAGTGTTCTCTGAGCGTTTGCTTTATGTTCTAGATGTTGATAGCTTTTGAGACGTACGAAATGGGGCTTCACCAAGAAAGAATCAAGCCTAAAGATCTTGCAGCTCAGCTCTCTGATAACTTTAAACTTGTTCATGTGAGTTCACAGTGCAATGGGGGTCCTCATACGAGTATACCATACTGTAAAAAAACAAAACCAAAAAAAAAAAAGAAAGAAAATAAAACCTAAAAATTTGGACATCGTGAGGGTGGACTTGTTGTAATTCTCCTAAAGATTTAGCCAATTTGGCTCACGATAGAGCAAGGCATTCACAAATGCCAATGGAGTTGCAATCATTGCAGACCCTGATCAGACTGCTCCTTCCTTCAGGAGCAGTCTGATCTTGGTCTTCACTGTTTGCATAGGCCTGTCTGTCCCAGTACTTAGGATCATGATGTTATTATTTGGCTTTTTTACATAGGAGACATAAGTTGTTGGGCGTTCGTTTACATGAGGATTAACGTCCCCGTCAACACTGTATAGGTCATTTTAGAGACATTGCTTCCAATTTTGTGGGACTTTTACCCGACATTGAGATGAAATGACATTGAGATGAAATGACATCTCAATCCCTGCCGCCCAATGAAACCAATAGGGTTTATATGCATGGACGGGCCGACTCGCAGTAATTTTCCTGGGCCGGCTTAGACGTTCTTTGATTACCAGTATTCGTGTGCGGTTGGTATCAGCTCCGCATGGGAGCATCGTGCAGCCCAATATATTTCTCCAAGCCCCGACTTTTATAGAACATATTTGCTGAAATTCTCCTAAAATTTTAGCAAATTTGTTCCACAGTCCAACAAGGAGTACAAAATATGCCAGTGCAAATCTTGATCAGACTAATTTAAACCAATTTATGTTAGTTCAATTACGATGAAAGCTCCAAGCTTAATATTGAATCACTCTCAAACACTCACTCCAGATGTTATCGCACACACGAGAGAGAGGTGCGAAAGAGAGGCAATGACTTTTAGACCACTGCTACCCATTTACACCGGGGTAAAGTGGGGCATTGTCATTACATGTCTTGCCCAAGGACACACCTCACCTCCAGTGGTCAGATTCGAACCCACAACCGTATCATAAGCCCAACAACCCACTAACCTTTGAGCTATCAAGGCTGAGTTATCAGACTGCTCCTTTAGGAAAAGCCAGCTGATCTGGATCTATACTGTTTTAAAAAAAGGATGTTTCTAGGTTCAGCAGAATGCGGGTTATGTCTACTGTCATTGCTTCAATATTCTCTTAACAACTTACTGTAAGGACTACCCTTTGCACTGAACCAAATATCTGGTGTATGCATGAATAGTGGATTGGTGCATGTATGTATATGTAATTATTTTATCTTCATGTACAATGTAGTCATTAACAAATTTAAATTCTATTCTGGAAGTCCAGAAAGAGCTGTTGCACTGGTTTTGAAGTTAGTGTCCACATCTAGGTTAAAGTTTATAGAGCTCGTATTTTCCAAACCATATGATGGATTTTATTAATTCATGGTGTAATTATTGATAGTAGATCGAAGTTATATTCAGCAGTAGCCCCCATCCAAGCTCATAACCTTAAGACTTAGAAATCTTGTGTTAAAGTTTTGTGTTAAGCTTTCGAAAAAAAAACAAAAAAACTCATAATTTCAGATATTATAATTGCTAGAACAGTTAACAATTTTTTGACCACTGATGAGCTTGTTAAGCTAACAATGCTTTGAACAGCTGGGCTCTGGTAATACCCCAGACTCACCCTGCCTATATGACTTTGTGGAGGTATCAATGTTTTTTTTATTCATTTTAACCCTTGACCTGCTGAATATTTATATATGCCACACCCACTACTGATTATCAACCAACCAGATTTCTTGATGCAAATCATTGCAACAAATTCATGAGCTGAATGACAAACAATGAAGATCCAGATCATTCATTGTTCGAAAGATAAGACATATCCGGGCTCAGCAGGACAAGGGTTAAAGCTTTGCATTGAGATTTTTAACAGCTCATATTTTCCTAACAGCATGAAGGATTTTGTGTTGTGATAGATATTATTCCAAAGTTTTTGAGTTGAAGCAATACTCTCACCCCTGTTTAATACCACAAGGTCACAGACTGTGACATCTTTCATGGCAAGCTATGTTGTTTCATTGACAGCTCTTGTTCATCCTTCATGATGAGATGATACAATGGACAGACCTAAATTTAGTTAAGAATCCATGTAAAACCTTCTTAAAACACTTCTACAGCCAAGCAAGTTAGTATCTTATATACCCAGAGAACGCTTAGTTTACTTTGTAAAGAAGCAAGAGGTTAATATTTTTGTTTATTGTTGATAGCATCATGCGGCCCATCTATTTCTTCAAGCCCCGGTTGGCGGGGGCGAATCAATGGAAAGAGCATGAACCGTAACAAATACAGGCTGTAGACTTAGTGTATTTAAAACATGCTGTGCTGCTGCAATATGTATAGGTTTTAAGTAAAGTAAAATACATATATTAACCCTTCTCTTGCTGTTCACGACAACCCCTATCTTTGAAAACAGTGTAGATCCAGATCAGATGGCTTCTGAAGAAGCCATCTGATCAGGATCTACACTGTTTGGTATTCAGTTTATGAATTTGTAGCAATAAATTACATCGACTAATTTGATTGGTTGATAGACAGAAATGGGTGTGGCTTAAATGAATATTCAGCAAGATAATGGTTAAGACCGCCTTTGTGACTATTCAAAAGTGGTCTTACAGACCACTTTGAACAGTCCCAAAGGAGGTCTCTAACCAGAGAACTCTGTATTCAGAAAATGCATAGAAAGAATAACTGCAGCCTACTAAATAAGCTTTTTGAAGCAGAATTAGTATTAATTTTAGCTGGTCTTAGCCCTTGTCCAGCTGAGCTTGGATATGCCTTATCTTTGAAACAATGTAGATCCAGATCAGATGGCTTCTTCAGAAGCCATCTGATCAGGAGCTTCATTGTTTGCCATCCAGTTTATGAATTTGTTGCAATAATTTGCATCAAGTAATCTGATTGGTTGAAAATCAGTAGTGGGTGTGACATATTTAAATATTCAGCAGGACAAGGGTTAATAATGGAATTTTACTGTTATTTGTTTTTGGGAATCAGATGTTTTTGAAAGAAATAACACAGACCATCTAGAAATGATACACTGCTTTGGAAAACATCAATGATTTTAACTGACACCATATCTGTCAATTTTATTGTCATCTTAGGGCATTGTTGTTTTGGCTTGACTGCATTATTTTCCATTTCAAACCACTTGAAGATGCATACAAGTAATCTGATTTCACATTCAGCACATAATCTGATTTCACATTCAACTTTCTGTGCCAAACAAGGCTGAGTTTTAGTATACAGTTAAATTTTTCATCATCATCATCATATTTTTGATTAACATGAAGGTACAGGCACGACATCCACATAAGTGGATCCCCTTCCAGGCAGTTGGCTTGCTGCACCCATGGCAGATCTCATGCCTGATCTCCAGGTGTGTCTGTCATGAGGATCCAAAGCTGAGAGCTTCCATTCTCTGTGAACTCTCTCTCAGCTGCTTCCAGGTCATTTTGGGCCTCCAAGGCCCATGCTTTCCATCGACCAGTATGTCTCAGGCTGCATCATTGGAGCATACATGTCCATACTAGTGGAGCCTCCTCCTCTTCAGGATAAGGTCCAGGTTCTCAATACCAAGCCATGTGAGTAGCTCACTGGACCCGTTGGTGACAGTGTCTTGCAGATCTGCCTGAGCATTGTCATGTCATTTCGCTGCATTTATTGAAGGTTTTGGAATATAATTAACAGGATTTTGACATTGTATTGAAATATTCGGCACTCATTCATATGGTGGAGACTTGTAAAATAGAAGAGAAGGCAATGATCAGGAATCGATACAATAACCCACAGCTCCCATCAGAGACACCAAGGGAAAGAAACACAAACATGAAACAACTAGACCCTAATGGAAACATCACTAGCAGAGAGCCAAAAGGACAGTCACTTTGCCACAAAATGGCCAATTGGCTATCCAAAGCAAAATAATATCAGAGATACACACACTCAAAGATGAGCCATAAGAAAAATAAACCACGACAGAAGAACTGCCTTGGAATGGTTAGTGAAACTTGTTCGTTCTTTGCCATATGAACTTATGCCAAATACAGCACAATATAATGTCACAATCTATAAATATTATATAAGATATGATGACTTCCTTACCATTCTACAGGCATTAAACTCTATATTTTTCATCACTAGGGATAGATCATGTGATTGTTTTCCAATCCTGTAAATATAGTATGTTTTATATGAGCCCTGCCATGCGAATTTGTGTCTTCGAGCATTCCGTCATGACAAATTTTAACTGTGCATGCCCAGCCATTCAGAGGGGCCAGGGATATGGCTTTCTGTCTGAAGGTTCCTCTTGATTCACTGCTTGTATGAGCGAGCAGGGAAGGTTCCGGCGAGACTGCACGGATGCGCAGGCTCGCCTGAACCATAAATTAGCTGCTCGCATAGGTGATAAGTACCAAAATCGCTTGACGGGGCCCATATGGTTTCTGCCTGGACAAAATGTCTCTTATCATATGATAGAAAAGAAAACATAATCATTATCATACATTATTGATTGATTATCCTGTATTGATCAGAGGTCATCTATATCAACACTAGGTCAACCAATATTAACCGGAGATCAAGCAATATAAGGGTGAGGTAAAAAAAAACCAATAATGTTTTTCAATAGTGTCAATAAAATTGTCATTAATTAACCCTTGTTCTGCTGAGCCCGGATGTGCCTTTTCTTTGAAACAATGTAGATCCAGATCAGATGGCTTCTGATCAGGATCTACATTGTTTGTCATTCAGATTGTGAATTTGTTGTAATAATTTGCTACAGGTACTCTGATTGGTTGATAATCGGTAGTGGGTGTGGCATATATGAATATTCAGCAGGACAAGGGTTAAGTAATTTCACAGGTCCTGCTTGGTCATTTGTATTGGCTTCACCCTTTGGGCTCGGGCCAGTACAGCAGACCTTGGATCTGTAATTGGGCCCATACGAAATTACTTGATCGAAATTACTTGATTAATAACATCATAATGCACAATGTCCTGCCAAAGGGAGTTCATAAAGTTTCAGTCATTGTTTACACAGATATAAACTTTTCAAAGAAATTTTTGGAAAACTTTAAAGAGAGTGTTACCCAATTCTTGACCACTAAGCCCTATGAAGACTTGTGTTACAGAATAGAAGTTTGTATGACTATGTTTTATTCAACAAATAGAAAAGAGTACCGGTACGGGCCATTGGTTGCATAGATAAGAACTTCTTCTTTGTTGTAAAACTTTTAATTGTGACTTAGTTCTTGACCCCGAAGTCCTCCCAAGGTTCTAACACTGGGGACTTTTGTTATGGAATTGAAGTTAACTCTGTTATGTGTTTTAATTGCATATGGAATAAAAGGCCACAGGCCAAGTGCCCCCCTTTGAAATGTCAGTATGTGGAAAATGTCTATAATATTAATGCAATAAACCATGTTTTGGGAGTTGCGGAAACAAATTTCTGTTGGTAAAAGGGCTAAAACCGACAAAGGGTCATAACTCTGGTAAAAATCAGTCAAGCAATCTCAACGAAATACATTTATGATCATCTTCAGGTCATATGAAAAAAACTGGGAAGTTTCATCAAAATCCCTTGAAAACTAGTCTAGGGTTTGCAGACACAAGAACTTTTATTGATAAAATGGCTAAAACTGTCAAAAGGCCATAACTCTGGTAAAGATCAGTGGAGCATGACCTCGATGAAATATGATCATCTTCAGGTCATGGGAACAGTAACTGGAAAGTTTCATCAAAATACCTTGAAAACTGTAGGAGGAGTCGTGGAGACTATAACTTCTGTTGATAAATGGCTAAAAGTGACAAAGGGCCATAACTCTAGTAAATATCAGTTGAGCATGACCTAGATAGCATTTGATCATCTTCAGGTCATGGGAACAATAACTGAAAGTTTCATCAAAATCCTTTGGAAACTGTAGGAGGAGTTGCAGAGACAAGATTGTGTCTATGGTAGGACGGACAGATGGATGAACCCATTACTACAGTCTGCTTCGACTAACGTCGGGGGACAAAAAGAGTCTGTATAAGTCATTCAATACAGCGGAATGTACAATAATAGGGATTATCAACTAAATGATAATCCCATTTATTTGGTGCGAATGAATTGGATGGACTGTCATTATGGGTCACAATTGCAGCTCCAGGGTGGTAGTTCGCTTATAATTAGGTTTAAACAAAGTCTGATCGTATTTTCCATCTCGTATCGGCCATGACAGTTGGTCCAGGTCACTGAGCGCTTGCACCTTGTATGTTGTTCAGTAGTCAGGCGTCTTGTAGAACTGGACGGTGATTTAACGTCTTGCGCAGGCTCAGGGAAACCTTCCTTTTCCGTTTTTCCAAATCCTGCAAAAGGAAGTCGCCATTTTTTAAGGAGAATCAAAAAAGCTGGTTACACTTGTGCGAGGGATAAGTAGAGATGCCGGGCGGCCGGAAAAGGACTAGGGGAAGCCGTGGAGCCGGCGGACACAAACTTTCGCTTCAACAACAGGATGAAGTGGCGCAGATTGGTGGTCTAAACCCAGTCTCATCTGTGGTAGGCAAACCACAAGGTAGGGATCAAGCACAAACACAAGGACCCTCAAATATGTTCAGGCACATTATAGACTTTGAAACAATCCTGCGTGACTCGGGCACAATGCAGGGTCAAAACGTGACTGATCAGAGCAGTTCCATTCCTTCAGCCAACACAAATCCGCAAATAACGGGTCAAAATGCAGGCACTCAGACTGGCTATGCAAGCCCGTAGGCACAGAATGATGGTTTCGTTTGGGCGGTTTCGGATGGGAGTAATTTCTCTTTCGGAGAAGAGCCTTTGCGGCTAGGGAGTGATGATCTCTCTGCACATGTTCCCCTGGCAATTGCACAAAAAATCTGGTCAAACCAATACATAAATATCAATTTGCTGCTAAAGGGGGCTGTTGAGTTGCAAGAACTGTGTGCAGGGGGGCACTACGTCTTAACAAGCAGGGTCTTCTGGAATCTAAACCGCAAGTTTTTAAGGACCCAGTACCCACAATCGAAAAATGGACGGATGCCTTTTTGATTTTTTCTTCAATTTATTTGAAGAAACATCCTGAAAAAACACAAGAGTTGCTCCAGTATATGAGTATAATTCGAGAGGCTGCATCTCGGTCCTCAGCATACTTTGCCTGGCGAAATTATGACGAGCAGTTTCGTCTCAGACAGGCCATTAATTTACAACCTCAATACAGACTTGTGGCTCCGGGTAATGACTCTATCGGCAAACTCGACGGTTCCCTTTGAGCAGTCATCTTTCAATAGGCTTAAATGTTTGGATTTCAACCATGGAAAATGCAATTTTAACGGGTGCAAATTTCTTCATGCTTGCTCTCATTGTGGTGGTACAAATCATGGTAGACAAACTTGCTTTAAGCTTCTTCCACCGGCTACTAGGAGTGTTCCACCAGCTACCAGGGGCGGTTTGACATTTCGCTCAGGTAGGGGACAATTCAGTGCCTTTCGAGGTGGACGAGCTGTTCGACGATAGGGATTTTGCTGTCTCAAATTGTGTTCTCTTGCCTCATATATCAGCTGCTTCCCTTGATCTAGCTAAAACGCCTATCAGGCTTGACAACTTGCAAAAGGAGCTTGTGGGTTATGATTCTGCTAAGGCTGCTGAGATTTTTAACGGTTTTTCTTCTGGTTTCCCCCTCCACTACTCGGGCAGCCACAAACCTTCTGATTAAAAAAATTTGAAGTCTGCCGACATTAAGCCAGATGTTGTAAGGCAAAAAATTGTAACTGAAGTTGAAGCAGGTAGAGTGGCTGGACCTTTTGACTATCGTCCGCTACAAACTCTGCGTGTATCGCCATTAGGCCTTGTACCGAAACACGACCCAGGTCAATTTCGCCTTATACATCACCTGTCATACCCAAGTGGAGACTCAGTTAATGATTATATAGATCCTGAGCTGTGCTCTGTGCAGTATACAAGTTTCGACGAGGCTGTACACATGGTACAAGATTTAGGCCGTGTTTGTCTTTTGGGAAAATCTGATATAAAATCAGCATTTAGGCTACTACCTGTCTCTCCTTTAGACTTTGATCAGCTTGGATTCAAGTTTGATGGGAAGTTTTATTTTGATAAGGCAATGCCATTTGGGTGCAGCATAGCATGCCAGACCTTTGAGACTTTCTCTACTTTTTTAGAATTCTGTGTAGCTAGGCAAGCTTCTGTAGGACGACTCTTGCTTATCTTGACGACTTCTTGTTTGGCGGAAGAAAGGGAACTAATCATTGTTCACATATCATGTCTGTTTTTACAGATAAGATGACTTTGTTGGGAGTGCCATTAGCTTCTGAGAAAACAGAAGGTCCTAAAACCAAGATCTGTTTTCTTGGCCTTGAAATTGATACTGAAGAAATGGTCATTCGGATTCTGGTGACCAAAATTCATGAAATCATTTCAAAGATTGAGGAGATTTTGCCGCGTAAAAAGTGCAAGCTGAAACAATTACAGTCATTGATTGGTTCCCTTAATTTCGCATGTAGGGCAGTGGTGCCAGGGAGGCCATTTTGTAGACGCCTTATAAATGCTACATGCGGTTTGACAAAGCAACACCATCACCTTCGTATCACAGCAGATATGAAGAAGGACCTAGAACTTTGGATACAGTTTTTTAAAAATTTTAATGGTATTTCCGTCTTTCATGATCGGTTCTGGGTGTCAAATGAGGATTTACAGCTCTACACCGACAGTGCAGGGGGGTCTGATCTGGGATTTGGTGCCTACTTTGCAGGAAAATGGGCTCAGGGCTCCTGGCCTCGGGCATGGATTGAGGGCGGCATTACATCAGATATAACAGTTCTTGAGCTTTTTCCGCTCCTTGTTTCTTTGCACATATGGGGTGATAAGCTTCGCAACAAGAAAATAGTCTTTCGAGTTGACAATATGGCAGTGGTACACATTGTTAATCATATGACATCAAAATCGGACAGAGTCATGACTATTCCTAGGGCTTTCACATTACTGTGCTTACGGTTGAACGTAGTTGCCAAGGCTCAACATGTTGACGGCTTCCGGAATAACATTTGCGATGCATTAAGTCGTTTTCAATTACAGAGATTCCGCAAGCTCGCACCAGATGCAGACCTGTCACCAACACCAGTTCCCGACCACCTTTGGAACATCTTCTGTTAAGTTCTCAGAAATTGTTGGCAGCCAGTATGTCTAGCAAATCCCATTCTGTTTATACAAATGCTTTGCAAGTTTTTAACACCTTTAGAAATCACTATAATTTGATCATAATATGGCCGGCTCCAGTTGCACATCTGTCTCTTTTTATCACATATTGTTTTGAGTTGGGGTATGCTTCATCAACTATTACTACTTACTTGTCAGCCATAAGTTTTCACCATAAAATTTATGATATGCATGACCCTACAACCGCTTTTGTGGTTAAAAAACTAATGGAGGGTTGTAGGCGCATTCGGCCAAGTTATGATGTTAGAGCGCCAATAACAGAGCTCATCTTGGCTAGAATATGTTCTGTGCTGCCGGAAATTTTGCTTTTCAAATTATGAATGTATCATTTTTAAAACGGCCTTTGCTATAGCTTACTATGGCCTGTTGAGGGTTGGTGAGATTGTATTCACTAATCCACTGCAGGCTAACAGGCCTTTATTAAAGACAGATGTGTGGCTCGGGGAAGGAGCAAACGTGTTGTTCATTTCTATTAGGGTTTCAAAAACTAATCAATCTGGCCACCCAACAATATTACGCATCCCACTTGCAGTCAATGCAGCAATATGTTGCGTTACTGCTGCCAAACAGTATATAAGGTGTAGGCCTGAAGGTAGTCTATACTTCTTCTGCCACCAGAATGGCCATCCATTAAAGCGCAGTCAGTTCAGTGGCGTTTTGGTGAAAGCAGTCAAAAAGCTAGGACTTCCTATACGACTTTATGCAACACATTCCTTTAGAATTGGTATGGCTACTGATTTGGCAGCTAAAGGGTATTCTAGTGAAGCCATAAAATTACTTGGTCGATGGAAGACTGGGGCTCTAGCACGGTACATACGTCTTTAAATTGTCCATTACAGATATATGGCTTATCGGTGATTCCCTAGTTTCACACCTTGAAGACAGTGTGCCAGGTCTCAGACCTCCAGCTAATGCAGGGATTGTTAGCCGAATCCTTTATCAGGGTAAAGGAGGGATGCATTGGGACCACTTCGACACAGTGTTTCAACGCATGATGCTGTTTCATTCAACCCCAGCGATGATAATTATTCACCTAGGGGGCAACGACCTAGTTGAGTGGTCCCAAAGCAAACTTCTTAAGACTTTTAAAAGACAATTTTCATACATGGCTTCAGTTTAACCCGAAGCCCAACTTGTATGGTCAGATATTCTCCCTCGTCAATCATGGCGGGGAACGGATAACACTCCTGAAAGGCTTAAAAAGTTGGATCAAAAAAGGCGGCGTATCAACCGATTGGGCAGACAAGCTGCTTTTAATGTAGGAGGCAAAGTCATCCAGCATGAGCTCGATTTCAGTACAACCTGGCTATTTAAGACTGATGGGGTTCATCTCACTGCAGTGGGCAATGCCATATTTTTGAATACATTTGAGGAAGCAATCAATTTATTTGTCACAGACCCTTCTACCCAAAGGTATAATCCTAATAGTTAGACTAACAAGATCAGCCTTGTTAGGCTATCTATATATCATGTGGACTTGCTGAATTGGGGGACAAATTTATGTTGGGCATCATAAATTTGCTGTGGCGGAATTCAGCATTCGATGGGGGGGACGCTTTGCTTAGATAGCTGTTAGATTCTAATGAAACTTTACGCCTTGAGCCTAGATTCCAAATACTGGTTGCTTGGAGCAAGTCTGAAGTTTGTTCATTTCAGAACTTTTCTATTTGAACTGGGTGGCTTCTCCCTCATGGAACTGGTTAGCCAATAGCCTGAGGGTATGTTTCCACCTGGGTCATACTAAAATATTTCTAAATAACTTTTCTATTTGAACTGGGTGGCTTCTCCCTCATGGAAATGGTTAGCCATAGCCCGAGGGTATGTTTCCACCTGGGTCATACTAAAATATTTCTAAATTGCAAGTCATAGGTCAGGTTTGAACGCGCAGCCGGGGCTGTTTGGATATATAATATGGGATGGATTACATGATACGCTTTGCACAATGCGGAAGGTGTTGTGGAATGCGTGTCATGGAGTGCATTTTGGTGTGCACATTTTATACCAAGTGCACAATGTCAGGATTAGTTTGAGTGCACAATAGTCTGTGCATAATGTTTGGGATACAGTGGTGCGTACAAATAGGATATGCGCAGTATTTGGAGTGTTAAAAAATTTGGAGCGTACAAACAGGATGATCGCAATATTTAGAATGCTAAAAATTGTGGAGCGTACAAACAGGATGTACGCAATATTTGGAATACTCTATTTTAAAAAAATTTGGAGCGTACTATAGTGGTGCGCAATTTCTGGAGTGTTACAAAATTTGGAGCGTACAAATAGGATGTGCGCAATATTTAGAATGCTAAAAAAATTGTGGAGCGTACAAACAGGATGTACGCAATATTTGGAATACTGTTTTTATAAAAAATTGGAGCGTACTATAGGAGGTGCGCAATTTCTGGAATTTTACAAAATTTTGGAGCACACATTTGGAGTGTGCACATTTTGGAATACTCAAAATGACAAAATTGGAATTCACAATATTTTGAGTGCAACTATTTTAATAATTCAGTCCTCGTGCGTGCAAGCTGGGTCATACATTGTCACTGCGTCCCCCCCTCTTCGATCTGAATCTACTCGGTGTCCAAATACTGCCAAATAAAAACAAGACTGTGTAAAACAAGTCAACAAGACAGCTTTATTGAAATAATATTTTATTAAACTATATATTTTGCATCAGAAAATGTGAATAAATAATTTTATTTTATTTCTCTGTATGTTTTGTTGTACAAGTGAGTATTTGTTGTACAAGTGAGCATCCTAAATAATAGGGATTATCAACTAAATGATAATCCCATTTATTTGGTGCGAATGAATTGGATGGACTGTCATTATGGGCCACGATTGCAGCTCCAGGGTGGTAGTTCGCTTATAATTAGGTTTAAACAAAGTCTGATCGTATTTTCCATCTCGTATCGGCCATGACAGTTGGTCCAGGTCACTGAGCGCTTGCACCTTGTATGTTGTTCAGTAGTCAGGCGTCTTGTAGAACTGGACGGTGATTTAACGTCTTGCGCAGGCTCAGGGAAACCTTCCTTTTCCGTTTTTCCAAATCCTGCAAAAGGAAGTCGCCATTTTTTAAGGAGAATCAAAAAACCCACCTACCCACCGCTGTCATTGTGGTCTTGTTGGCAGTCTAGGAAGTTTTTACATTATACTGCCGAAAGTTCTTTTGATTTCAGGTTTTTAATTGGATTGTTCATCATTTGATCCTGATGCAAACAGTTGAAATGGAGGAAACTAAAGACTGATGCTCAAAGGGGCGCTGGGGACAGTTGTGTTAACTTTAGAGTTGCCTTGCACTTTCTTCACCGAGACATGCTACTGATAAACTCAAGTGGGGCGGAATTCAGCGGAATTCAGCATTCGATGGGGGGGACGCTTTGCTTAGATAGCTGTTAGATTCTAATGAAACTTTACGCCTTGAGCCTAGATTCCAAATACTGGTTGCTGGGAGCAAGGCTGAAGTTTGTTCATTTCAGAACTTTTCTATTTGAACTGGGTGGCTTCTCCCTCATGGAACTGGTTAGCCAATAGCCTGATGGTATGTTTCCACCTGGGTCATACTAAAATATTTCTAAATAACTTTTCTATTTGAACTGGGTGGCTTCTCCCTCATGGAAATGGTTAGCCATAGCCCGAGGGTATGTTTCCACCTGGGTCATACTAAAATATTTCTAAATTGCAAGTCAAAGGTCAGGTTTGAACGCGCAGCCGGGGCTGTTTGGATATATAATATGGGATGGATTACATGATACGCTTTGCACAATGCGGAAGGTGTTGTGGAATGCGTGTCATGGAGTGCATTTTGGTGTGCACATTTTATACCAAGTGCACAATGTCAGGATTAGTTTGAGTGCACAATAGTCTGTGCATAATGTTTGGGATACAGTGGTGCGTACAAATAGGATGTGCGCAGTATTTGGAGTGTTAAAAAATTTGGAGCGTACAAACAGGATGTGCGCAATATTTAGAATGCTAAAATTGTGGAGCGTACAAACAGGATGTACGCAATATTTGGAATACTCTATTTTAAAAAAATTTGGAGCGTACTATAGGAGGTGCGCAATTTCTGGAGTGTTACAAAATTTGGAGCGTACAAATAGGATGTGCGCAATATTTAGAATGCTAAAAAAATTGTGGAGCGTACAAACAGGATGTACTCAATATTTGGAATACTGTTTTTATAAAAAATTGGAGCGTACTATAGGAGGTGCGCAATTTCTGGAATTTTACAAAAATTTTGGAGCACACATTTGGAGTGTGCACATTTTGGAATACTCAAAATGACAAAATTGGAATTCACAATATTTTGAGTGCAACTATTTTAATAATTCAGTCCTCGTGTGTCCAAATACTGCCAAATAAAAACAAGACTGTGTAAAACAAGTCAACAAGACAGCTTTATTGAAATAATATTTTATTAAACTATATATTTTGCATCAGAAAATGTGAATAAATAATTTTATTTTATTTCTCTGTATGTTTTGTTGTACAAGTGAGTATTTGTTGTACAAGTGAGCATCCTAAATAAATAGATTATACAATTATGTAAGAATATCATACCCCATATCAGCCCTCAACCCATATTAGCCCACAGCCTTTTGGCTCTCGGGCTGATACAAAACTTGCCGCATGATAATATCTTTGATTAAATGGTACAGTGAACCCTCTTTATACCGACATTCGTTATAACAGCCAAACTGGTTATAAGAACAATTTCAATGGAAAGAGTTCTTAGCTCAAGGCTTAGCCTCGATTTCAAGTGACATGGGCTTCCCTCAGGTTAGAAATGCCCAAATCCAATCTATAGTCATCATGAAACATTGCTTGTAATTTAATACTCCAAGAAACAAATGTTATAGATATTTGTTAGAATATCAATGTCTATATCATTTGTTTCTAACAAATGCTATAGATATTTGTTAGATTCATCTAACCGAGGCGATTCTAACGAATGTCTTTATCATTTATTTCGTGGAGTAATGATGTGGAAAAGACCCTTTATAACCTATACTACCCCTAACTGGAATTCTTTATAACGGCAAATTCATTATAACGGCACAATAATAGGGAACAAATACTGTCATTTTTACGCTGGTCCTCTGTAATTAAAATAGTTGTTTTATATATTTACAGTATGGGGAAAGTGATAAGGACAAATTAATGAAATTGAGAGGAAAATTTGAACAAAAATCAGAAGAGCCAGCGAGTTCTAAGGGTAAAGACATTTCAGAAGAAAAGGAAAAGAAGAAGTGACCTTTTTTAGTATGAAACCATGCTGTGTTGCACGCTGAATAGATAGGCCAGCTCAGGAGGAAAGGGTATTTTTATACCATAAAGGCAAACTGCATTGGCTCTGGCGAAACTGCGCTTAAGGGGAATGGGAAATCCTCCAGAGGAGGCAACTCCTGCAAAAGTATTTTTGTCTCCCATGTCAATAGGGGTCAACTCTTAAAGGAAAGAATTTGCTCCTGAGGAGCAAATTCTTCCCTTTAAGAGTAGACCCCTTTTTTAGTGGGGCAGGGCTTATGGAAAAGTGAACAGGAAGTCCGAAAAGTTGTCTCTCTTCGAAAAATGGCAGAAAAATCTGTCAGGTGTTCCCATTCCCCTTAAGCTCAGTCTTGACAGAGCCTTGGCTGTTTGCTGACATGATGTAGCTTCTTAGAGGATGTCTAGTCCTATTTACTTGGCTGCTTGTGCACTTTTGAAGAACATAAATTGGAGAATGTTAAAGGTGCTTGTCAGTTCATTAAAGTGCAAATACATCGTAACACAGGTTGAACAAGAATTTGCATCATGAGAGGTTTGTCAAAAGTATAGATACAGCAATCGATGTTTAGCATATTGAGTAACAGTATTCCACTTCTCAGAAATCTGGGGTGGAGCTTAGTGATTTTTAAAATATCTATATCACTGCAATCCGGCCTTCTTCAGATTACCATTGCATATTGACCATAATAACCTTTATCTTGCTAAATAACGGCCCCCACCCATTAGGGCTTGAAGAATAGATGGGCTGCATTATGCTCCCATGCAGAGTTGAAACTGACTGCACATGAGTACTGGTAAACTACTTAGAGGATCAAAGCCTGCTCAGGTAAAGCGGTGCGAGTCAGACTGTCCATGCTTATAAACCCTGTTGGTTGGGTGACATGGCTTGAGATGTCAATCCATTTCAATGTTGGGTAAAAGTCCCACAAAATTGGAAGCAACGTCTCCAATATGACCTATACAGTGTAAAAGTCCCACAAAATTGGAAGCAACGTCTCCAAAATTACCCATACAGAGTTGATGGAGATGTTAAACCTCAAATCAAACAAAATCTTGCTGAATAAATTGATTTGACACCCATTTCAGACTATCAGCTGGTCAAATTACTAAGTACCATATTCGACCTATTTACAAAACCGTGCGCTTAGTTTTTTTTTCAAAATTGTATGAAAATATTGTGGTGAAAAATCTACCTAATGAGCGCACAGTCAATACAAATAAAATACGAAAAAAGCTTCCGATATGATTATTTTATAGAGTTGAATTTCAGCATAGGGGTTCAACACATATACATATGATTGTCGGGGTGAAAGATGCAGCAAAACTCAATATGAATTTGTTGGGAGGTTACTGTAAAGTGTGCGCTTGTGTATTTTTTAAGAAAAAACTTGGGTGTGCACTTAAAGGAGCATGTGCGGTAAATAGGTCGAATACGGTATAATATCACAGGTGAGCTTAGCTGGTGATTACAAATTTTTTAAATATGCTCTATTTTGTTTTGCCTCTGCATAGTCTGTGATATATATTTATACATAACACAACCTCTTTATTACATGTTTCCATATAGCATGGTTTCTGTAATGCCTGCTTTAAGCATGGTACATATAGAGGATATTTGATTTTTTCAGCGTAAGATTGATTTTTATTTCACTCATGAACACCAAAAGAAGTATTTTCACGAGTGGTGATACCAAATACTTCTTTTGGTGTTCATGAGCCACTCGTGAGAATATTTCTTTTGGTGTTCATCAGCCACTCATGAAAATACTTCTTTTGGTGTTCATGAGCCACTCGTGAAAATACTTATTTTGGTGTTCATGAGCCACTCGTGAGAATATTTCTTTTAGTGTTCATGAGCCACTCGTGAAAATACTTTTTGGTGTTCATGAGCCACTCGTGAAAATACTTCTTTTGGTGTTCATGAGCCACTCATGAAAATACTTCTTTTGGTGTTCATGAGCCACTCGTGAAAATACTTCTTTTGGTGTTCATGAATCACTCGTGAAAATACTTCTTTTGGTGTTCATGAGCCAATCCTGAAAATACTTCTTTTGGTGTTCATGAGTGAAATGAAAATCGATTTTACACTAAAAAAATCAGATTTTCTGTTTCTTATATGCTTTAAACTGCAATTATTAAAGAAATTTTAAAGTGACAGGCATCACACCAGGAAACAAATATTTTTCCATGGTGATTTCTCGTCTATTTAAATGTGTTCAGTGTGTTAAATTGGTATAATATTGAGTGTAAACCGATAGTTTGCACTTGAAAAACAGCATTAAATGTTACTTTATCAATCGAATGGTTAACTTGAAATTTGTATACAAACAGTGTCCACAGTTGCTAAGTTCATCTGGCATCATGTGCGTTATTTACGTTGCGTAGGTGCTAACAGTGAAGATGTCAATGTCTTAATGATGTGAAAATTTGTGCAACCCAATTTTGGACAAACATTAATATGGTTTAGCTAATTGTTAGATGTCAAACAGAGAATATGTGTTATTTTTCGATGATACATCAAATTCATAAACAGCGAAAATAAAAATCATATTTTCACTGCTCGAAAAAATGACATTATCAGTTTCACTGAGAAATCTCTATATTGCATTCAAAAGCATGTAAGAAATTGGTGTCCTCTGTGAAGTCTGTGATACACATGTATACAAAACAACCTCTTTATAACATGCTTTCATATGACATGGATTCTGTAGTGCCTGCTGTAAGTATGGTACAATTAGGGGTCTTGTTTTTGCTCTGTCCATATGTCAATCTGAATCTGTCAATATTTGTGTCAACCCAAAACTTCATGTCCATTTCTCAAGAACAATAATCACAGGGTGATATATTTGGCAGAAATCTTGTGGATATAACGTGGTTTTTAGATGGACGCCAAAACTGTATAGAATATAGATTATACAGAAAAATGACCATAAATGGTTATTTTTCTGCTTGATCTGTACAACATCACGAAAACATGCCTATATAAGTCTGACCCCCTTGAACCCCACTTTTATATAGTAAAACTGGGGTTTCAGGGGGTATACCTATTTTTCTTGTTTCTGCTCTAAAATATAGATTGTGGGTACTCGTTAGAACCGCCTCGATGAGGCGGTTCTAACGAGTGCCCACAATCTATATTTTGAGCAGAAATAAGAAAAATATCACAAATTTTCATCTTAAAATTTTCATTTTTTCAGAGATAAAAGTGGCAATGTATTTGTATAGGCGTGTTTGCGTAATGATTTTGTTCCAATATGACATGGTTGTTTAGTTTACATGGTTTGGACTCCCAAAATAGTGTTATAAAGAGGTTGTGGTGTAGTCTATAAATTTTTAGCTCACCTGGGCCGAAGGCTCCAGGGGAGCTTATAGTATAGTGGGTCCTCCGTCGTCCGTCCACACTTTTGAGCAGCTATATCTCTGTATCCTGCAGGCTGATCTCAATCATTTCTCATCTGTAGCATGCCTCTGGTGGGGCATTGATGACATAAACTTTTTTTCGAAATCGCTCTAAAACTTTGGTTCCTATGGTAACCACAAGGTCCCATAGACTTACTATGGGAAAATGCTTGTCATCACCGTAGCGCCTTCAGTTTTGATCGGATCTTTCTGAAACTTATATGTAAGGTGACTGGGGATAAAAACCCGGATGAGTTCGAAAACCGGCCAAGTCGGCCCAATTATCATAGAGTTACATCCCTTTGATTGCTGAAAATACCAATTTTCGACCTTGTCATCACCGTAGCCCCTTCAGTTTTGATCTGATCTTTTTGAAACTTATATGTAATGTGGCTGGGGATAAAACCTCGGATGAGTTCGAAAACCGGCCAAGTCCGCCGATTAATCATAGAGTTACATCCCTTTGATTGCTGAAAATGCCGATTTTCGACCTCCTTGTCATCACCATAGCCCCTTCAGTTTTGATCGGATCTTTCTGAAACTTATATGTAAGGTGGCTGGGGATAAAATCTCGGATGAGTTCGAAAACTGAACAAGTCGGCCAATTTATCGTAGAGTAACGTCCCTTTGATTGCTGAAAATGCTGATTTTTGACCATGTCATCACTGTAGCCCTTTCAGTTTTGATCGAATCTTTCTGAAACTTATATGTAAAGTGGCTGAGGATAAAATCTCGGATGAGTTCGAAAACCAGCAAAGTTGGTCCACTTATCACAGAGTAACGTCCCTTTGATTGCTGAAAATGCCGATTTTTGACCTTGTCATCACCGTAGCCCCTTCAGTTTGGATCGGATCTTTCTGAAACTTATATGTAAGGTGGCTGGGGATAAAATCTCGGATGAGTTTGAAAACTGAACAAGTCGGCCCATTTATCGTAGAGTAACGTCCCTTTGATTGCTGAAAATGCTGATTTTTGACCTTGTCATCACTGTATCCCCCTTTCAGTTTTGATCAAATCTTTCTGAAACTTATATGTAAAGTGGCTGAGGATAAAATCTCGGATGAGTTCGAAAACCAGCAAAATTGGTCCACTTATCACAGAGTAACGTCCCTTTGATTGCTGAAAATGCCGATTTTTGACCTTGTCATCACCTTAGCCCTTTCAGTTTTGATCGGATCTTTCTGAAACTTATATGCAAGGTGGCTGGGGATAAAACCTCTGACGAGTTCGCATACCATTAAAGGTGGCCTATTTATCATAGAGTAAGGTCCCTTTGATTGCTGGAAATGTTGATTTTTGACCTTGTCATCACTGTAGCCCCTTCAGTTTTGATCGGATCTTTCTGAAACTTATATGTATGGTGGCTGGGGATAAAACCCCGGATGAGTTCGAAAACCGGCCAAGTTGCCCCATTTACTATATAGTTATGTCCCTTTGATGGTTGAAAATGTCGATTTTTTACCTTGTCATCACCGTCGCCCCTGAAGTCTTGATCTAATCTTTCTGAAACCTATATGTAAGGTGAATGGAGATAAAACCTAGGATGAGTTGGAATACCGGCCAAGTTGGCCCATTTATCATAGAGTTACATCCCTTTGATTGCTGAAAATGCCGATTTTTGACCTTGTCATCACAGTAGCCCCTTCAGTTTTGATCGGATCTTTCTGAAACTTATATGTAAGGTGGCTGGTGATAAAATCTTGGATGAGTTCGAAAACAGGCCAAGTCAGCCCATTTATTGTAGAGTTATGTCCCTTTGATGGCTGAAAATGTTGATTTTTGACCTTGTCATTACCATAGCCCCTTCAGTTTTGATCAGATTTTTCTGAAACTTATATGTAAGGTGGCTGGGGATGAAACCTCGGATGAGTTCGAAAACTGGCCAGGTCGGCTCATTTATTTTAGAGTAACATCCCTTTGATTGCTAAAAATGCCAAATTTTGACCTTGTCATCACCGTAGCCCCTTCAGTTTTGATCGGATTTTTCTGAAACTTATATATGAGGTGGCTGGGAATAAAATCTTTGATGAGTTTGAATACTGGCCAAGTCTGATCGGATCTTTCTGAAACTTACATGTAAGGTGGCTTGGAATAAAACCTCAGGTGAGTTCGAATACCGGCCAAGTCGGCACATTTATCATAGAGTGACGTGCCTTTGATTGCTGAAAATGCCTATTTTCGACATTGTCATCACTGCTGCCCCTTTAGTTTTGAACGGATCTTGATGAAACTTACAAACAAGGAAGTCAGGCAGAAAGCTTGGAGGAGTTTGAAAACTTGTTTTTGAACTTGTCATCACCATACCCACTTAAGTTTAGATCGGATCTTCTTAGCAAGTCAGGAATAAAAGCTTGAATGAGTTTGAAAACAGGTGAGGTCAGCCTGTTTATCATAGAGTTAAATTCTACTTGATTTTCAGAAAATGCTTACCCTGTCATCACCATGTCCTCCTATAAAGCCTTCAGTAAAGGTTGGCACTTCCTTAAACTTTGAATCTGTTAGCTCAGGTGAGCGATACAGGACCAAGCTAGCTTGGTCCTCTTGTTTAAATTGTTAGAAGTTTTTAAGTGCTTTCATGATTTGGACCAGAATTTTAACCTTTAGCACTCTCTGGGCTAATTCTGCAAATTACGATAACACACCCGTGTGATGTAGTCCATTTTTCAAACCTCGAAAAAGGTATTCTTTTCTGATGAAAATTTGTGATATTTTTCTTATTAATACTCCAAACATAGGTTTTGGGTGCTCGTTAGAACCGCCTCATTGAGGCGGTTCTAACGAGTACCCACAACCTATGTCTTGGAGTAGAAATAGGGAAAATAATGTTTACCCCCCCGTAAACCACAGTTTTCTCTATATAAAGTGGGGTTTAGGGGGGTCTTCATTTCACGGACTTGTTCGCGTGATGAGACAACAAATAGTTGATATTGTTCTTATTTTTCCCAGAAAACACGACTTGACATCTCATGCAAATTGTCTCCATAGGAGATGTCAAATCCTGTTTTCTGGGAAAATTAGAAAAATATTTCAATGTCGTCTGCTGCGAAAAAATACCCAGCATGCAGTGTTAACTCAGAATTTTCTTTCCAATTATTTAATTACATGTATACTCATTATATGCAATATATTTGTCACATTTATAAGGCAATATTAAGTAATTTTTTAAAAAACAAATTGTATATTAAAATAAATGTACATCATTGTAATTATGTCTGTTCTCTTTTAAGACCGGATCTTTACCTTTCTTTGATATGTATGACATTGTGTAGGCTTTGTTGCAGACAGACTGGTCAGGAGGTTGTGGGTTTGATACCTGACGGGTCCGCAACATTGTTTTAGCGTACCATTACACAAACACGCCTATACAAATACATTGCTACCTTTATCGCCGAAAAAATGAAAATTTTATGATGAAAAATTGTGATATTTTTCTTATTTCTGCTCCAAATATAGATTGTGGGCACTAGTTAGAACCGCCTCATCGAGGCGGTTCTAACGAGTACCCACAATCTATATTTTAGAGCAGAAATAAGAAAAATAAGGTATACCTCCGGAAACCCCAGTTTTACTATATAAAAGTGGGGTTCAAGGGGGGCAGAATTATGTTGTGATTTCGTGATGTAAGATTGATCATATTTTCTACGGTCATTCCCTTCTGCTAATTCAAGAAGGGCAGCTGTCAGTTTATGAGGAAAGAATATCCACTCTACTGGTAAACAGCTGATGTTAGAACCTGCCAAGGAAAAGCAAGGTTAAGAAAACCTGACCAGCTCAGTGTCACCCAAATAGTTTGTTTTTTTGTTTGATTTGAGGTTTAACGTCCCCGTCAACACTGTAAAGGTCATTTTGGAGACGTTGCTTCCAATTTTGTGGGGCTTTTACCCGACATTGAGATGAAATGACATCTCAAGTCCTGTCTCCCAATGAAACCAAAAGGGTTTATTAGCATGGATGGTCCGCATCGCACCGCGGTTTCTGGACAGGCTTAGATCCTCTAAGCAGTTTACCAGCAATAGTGTGCGGGCCAGATTCAGCTCTGCATGGAAGCATCATGCAGCCCATATATTTCTTCAAGCCCCTATGTGGGGGGGGGGGGGGGGGCGTGTCACCCAAATAGTAATGACTTGCCTGTTAAACTGCAAAAACAATAAAAAAAAATGCCATTACTAAAACATGCCTATTTAAATATATTGAACATTTTCACATTTTTAATATTTCTGCACTTGGACCAAAACTGTGGCCTCTAGAGTGTTCACAAGGTTTTTTTTTAGCTCACCAGGGGCAGCTTATAGTATAGGCAGTTGTCGTTCATCTGCGTCGTCTACATTTTCAAATGATATCGCCTCTGAAACTACTTGGCCAATTAAATCCAAATTACATGTGGAGCCACTTTGGGAAGGGGGAACAAATGTTTGTTCATAAGGACTGGGTCACATGACCAATATGGCCACCATGCCCATATTTGGTAAAAACCTTTAAAAATCTTTTTCTCAGGAACCAAATGGAAGATGACCTTGAAACTCAGTATGCAGCATCAGGGACTTGGGCCCTACCAAATTTACATAAATGATGACCTTTGGTTGACCTTGACCTGTTTTACTTCCAAGGTCAAATTTGGTCACCTAGACATTTGTATGGAAAAAAGGCAAAACAGTGGATTTTTCTGATTGCATGGTAGCCTGTGACATCAGAAATGGTATTTGCAATCAGCTGAATAGAAGTTTATGAGTTCCATAGGCCAAGGTCATTTGCTGACCTATGTCCTGGATGGCTCAGATTCAGTATTTTTATCTTCTCCACTTAAACTGCTGGGTTGATTGAAACCAAATTACATGTGGAGCCTTGGGTTGATTGAAACCAAATTACAGGTGTAGCCTCTATGGGAAGGGGGAACAGAAGTTTGTAAGGACTGGGTCACCTGACCAATATGGCCACCATGCCCTTATATGGTAAAAACAGTTAAAAATATTCTCCTCTAGAACCCAATGACCTTTGGACTTGGGTGCTACCAAAGTTTGTTCAAATGATGACCTTTGGTTAACATGGACCTGTTTTATGCCAAGGTCAAATTTGGTCACTGAGACATTTGTATGGAAAAAAGGTTAAACAGTGGATCTTTATGACTCTATTGTAGCCTGTGACATCAGAATTGATATTTGCAATCAGCTAAATGAAAGTTTATCAATTTCAAAGGTCAAGGTCTTTTACTAACCTTTGTCCTGGGATGACTTGGATTCAATAGTTAATCTTCTTTCTCCACTAAAACTGCTGGATTATTGGAACCAAATTACAAGAGCCTCTTTGGGATGCAGCAATGAAATGTTATTTGTGGGATTATAGTCACATTACCAAGATGGACGCTATGCCTGTACATGGTAAAAAACAATTCCTCTGGTGAGGGTAGTGGCCCATGGGCCTCTTGTTTATGATTTGTCCCACTTTCTTACCTGACAACTTGACCGAGATAGTCAGTCAGATCATTCTGAGCGAGTTTGAGGATGACTGGACCAAAACTGGCACCTAGAGTGTTCACAATGCTTTCAATGATTTGACCTACTTCTTGATCCCACATCGAACTTGGCCGAGATATTGAAAAGATGATCATTCTGTGATTGGGCCAAAACTGTGGCCAAAAGAGTGTTCACAAGAAAAGTTAAAGCAAAGACAGATGACAAACGATGCCGCCAGACATCTCAAGGTCACAAAAGTTAACCAGGATCTTTGGTCAGGTGAGCTAAAAAGATACATTTGGGTTCAGCATGGCGAGGGTTAACATGGTGTCATATCTTCAACTCTTGCTGAACTTTGCCAAAACCCCAGTAACAGAGTGGACAAGGAAAGGTTCTACTGAGACAGAAATCTGTGCAAGTTCACCTGCACTTTAGCGCTTCTCTTGCTGAATATTCATTTTAGCCACACCCATCTCTAACTTTGGACCAATCAGATTACTTGATGTACAGTAGAATCTCAGTGATTCGAACGCCGATTTTTCGAAACTTCCGATTTTTCGAAGACGACTGGCGGTCCCGACATTTTGCTCTATAAGTTATTGCAAAAATATTACCGATTTTTCGAATTTCGATTTTTCGAAAAATTCGCTTTTTCGAACAGTTTCGTCGGTCCCAATCAAAGAAATTTTTATTAAAATCCCCTGTTTAATTCGAAATATTACTTGGCTAATCAAGGTCACACATCGCAATTTTGCGGCGAGCTCGATTGTTACATTTCACACCCGACTGACTTCAAGAATTAGTAGATACAGGTAATTAACACCGGATTAACGGCCACACTACAGGTGATGATATGTTTTTATGTGTTTTAATTACGGTACATTAATGAGCTTAATTGCATTTTAATTTGAATATTTCACTGCCTTTGATTTATTTTTGCAAGCACATGACGTCGAAGCAAAATCACATCAACGTCAATGCAACGCCATTTCATTGCATTGACGTTGATGCGACGTTGCACACACGCTATGTGGCTGCTGGGTAGTGGTATTGGGGTGTTACGGGGTGGTTTGGGTGTTTCAGCGGATTAGTGGTTACAGCGAAAATTACAATTCTGATAAAACTGAAAGTAGACGAATTTCCTGAACACTTATGAACTTTTTTGAGAGTGAATATAGGGGCAAAAAGCGAAACAAAATTGACTAGAAACCTGAAGTTAGGCCTTTTCGATTTGTATCAGCCAGTTTATTACAGACTGATACAAATCTTCGCTAGCTGTCAGTGTTTGTCAGTTCTGTTGTTCTTTTTGCGGGGTTAAATATTTCATCAGTAAAATGGTTTAGTAATTTGCATTCAACCTTCATTTTTGTTATTGTTGATGGCTGTAAATAAAAATGTAAGTTCAAGTTTTATTATTATTTCCTGCTTTCGTAGCCCTGTCAAGCATAAAAGACGATGAGATTAACATTCACGTACCTCATTTTCTTTAATGCTTTGGCAGTTATTACCGTTTCTTTATCATAGCGCCGAAATGAAGTTCGAATTATAGTCATTTGAATTGCATTGAATAAAAAAAATCCGAACATATCCGAAAATTGCCGATTTCGATAATTCGAACTCTCGATAATTCGAAGGAATTCCTGCGGTCCCTTGCACTTCGAATTATCGAGGTTTGACTGTAATTTATTCCTACAAATTCATAGACTGAATGTCAAACAGTGTAGATCCTGATCAGATGGCTTGAAGCCATCTTATCTGGATCTACACTGTTTCCAAAGATATGGGTTGTCGTGAACAGCATGATAATACTTGTTTGCCACTTTTTGCCTCAGTTTTAACCCATTCTGTACTAAATGGAATCGTCCTCCTTATATAAAGCAACAGTCCATTTCAAAATTTAGGGGTGTCCGGTTTATCTGGATCTACAATATTTCCAAAGATATGGGTTGTCGTGAACAGCATGATAAGAGTTAGTTGTTTGCCACTTTTTGCCTCAGTATTAACCCATTCTGTACCAAATGGAATCTTCCTCCTTATATAAAGCAACAGTCCATTTCAAAATTTAGGGGTGTCCGGTTGTGTTTTCTTAAAACTTATTTGCAACCTTTAGCAAATAAGAGTAGGCCCTGATCAGAGATTTGGGCCTGCACTGTTTGCCAATTACCCCTTTCCGGGTTTCAGGTACAAATCACTAGTTACACCCATGATAGAAATTTGAGCAATTTTCTTTAAGAAAATATTTTTTAAGGTAATTTTGTGCAGTAGGTTAAATCATGTTTTAGTTTTACAGCTTTTCAAGATTTCACTTACATGAGCTAGTGGAAGATTTTTTTTGTATTGGAGTCTAACAGCCAGGTCTACACTATTTTAGGTCATTTTTTTAGTCGGTCAATTTACCTATCAAAACTTGTCATGGGCAGGCTTATACGTAAGCAGTTAACCAGTACAATGTATTCTTTCGCTGGAGACTGACAACTGCCCTTCTTGAATCACTGGAAGGGAGAGAATGACCGTGGAAAAGATTTCGTAATCTCCACAAAAGAATGTTGCCAACTCCGGCAGGTATCAAACACAGGTTCTCCTGATCACCAACCAGAAGTGCATCCGAATGAACTACAGAAGCCGGCCAAAGGTGGACAAAAACTGGAATACCCAGAGAAATAAAACTGTAAGCATTGCATGATGCCTCACCACCACAATTACATCAAGCAAGTGCCATATCACAGTTAAAAAGGAATTCAAAGTAAGGATGCATTACTATTTCCCTTAATAAAGTTGACTAAGTGCCCTTAGAAAATAAGGTCAAGTTCACCAAAACCTAAATGCTGTTTTTTCCCCCCATCCACGTGAGTTTGGTCAGAATCAATCATTAGGATCAGGAGATATAGTGCTTCAGACTACATGATAGAAATGGCTATGTTCAATGTTCATGGGGAAGCGATAACTCCAAAAGTAGGAATCAGAGTTATGATTCATATGTTCTGCACGTGGTCTCATGGTGCTCTACAAATCTGTTAAGTTTTGTGGAAATATCTTAAATGTTACCAAAGTTATGGAGAGGACACGAAACTATGACAGAAATGGCTATGTTCAATGTTCTGAGGGCAACAACTCCAAAAGTAGGAAAGTCAGAGTTACGGTGGATACGTTCTGTATGTCATCTCGTAGTGCTCTACATATCTGTGGGGTTTAGTGAAAATATCGCAAATGGTATCAGAGTTATGGAGCGGACACAAAACTGATAGCAGCTGCTACATTCAAAGTTCAATAACTCCAAAGACGGAAAAGCAGAGTTAGGATTCATATGTTCTGCATGTCGTCTCGTGGTGCTCTACATACCTATGAAGTTTCATGGAAATATCTCAAATGGTATCGAAGTTATTGGGCGGACACAAAACTATGACCAAAATGGCAATTTTCAATGTTCACAGGGCAATACCTCCAAAAGTAGGAAAATCAGAGTCATGGTTCATATGTTCTGCACATCATCTCATGCCGCTTTACATATCTGTGAAAGTTCATAAAAATATCTCAAATGGTATCAGAGTTATGGAGCAGACACCAAACAGATACAGGCAGCTATATGCAAAGTTCAAAGAGCAGTAACTCCAAGAGTAGGAAAATCAGTTAGGGTTCATATGTTCTGTACATCGTCTCATGGTGCTCTACATATCTGTAAAGTTTCATGGAAATATCTCAAACGGTATCAAAGTTATGGAGCGGACCCCAAACTATGACTGAAATGGCTATGTTTAAAGGACAACAACTCCAAAAGTAGGAAAATAAGAGTTACGGTTCATATGTTCTGCACATCGTCTGATAGTGCTCTACATACATGTATATGTGAAGTTTGAACTGATTAACTTTCGAAAAAAATCCGAAATTTATTTCTTCAATTATGGCCCTTTGAAATGTTTGTGTTTTAAGCTTGTAAGCAAGATAACTCAAAAACTGTGAGCTATTGCCCTGCAACTTTACAGAATGGTTGGGGATGATGAGATGAACTGATTAATTTCGACAAAAAATCCAATTTTTTTTTCTTGAGTAATACCCCTTCGAAATTTTGCGCGTTTTAAGCTTGTAAGCAAGAAACTATTGCCCTGAAACTTTACAGGCTGGTTCAGGATGATGTGTAGATGAACTGATTAGGTGAATTTTAATGCATTTGCATTTTTGGGAACTTAATGCATGCTTGCTTAAGACAGGTTACTCGCTTAATAGAGGTGGACACTAAGACAGGTTTGACTGTATCTCTAAAACTGTATGAGCTATTGTCCTGTAACTTAAATCACTGGTATGGGGTGATAAATAAATGACCGGATTAACTTCAGTTTTTCTTGTGTTATGTTCCTTCTAAAATTTCAGCATTGCACCCAAATAAAAAAAAAGATATCTCAATTACTGTTAGGGACAAGCAGTGTTAGTGTCAAGCAGTGTTAGGGTCAAGCAGTTGGGGGCATTGTGTTTCATAAACACTGGCTCTAGTTTTGAACCAACAGTGGTGGGAAACCTACTGATTATGAATCAGCGACCTTATCCACTTGGATACCATTTGTCTATTAGTTGTTTATAGTTTGACTGTAGAAAAGAAAACAATTTTAGACAATTTATATACAGTAAAATTCTGCTACTAAGGCCACCTATAATTAAGACAATACGCTCTCAAAAGCATATTTAGAAAGTTTCAGGTAAATTGTCTTTGTGTTTACAACACCCAGTGTGCTCTTGTTGGTGACCACCTTTGGGACTGTTCAAAAGTGGTCTTTAAGACCACTTTTGAACAGTCCCAAAGGTGGTCTTAATATAGGCATTTTACTGTACATGTGGGAAACAGAACTTACCACAAAGACGAAAACAATCATTTGTTCTTTTATTTTCATAATACAAAGCACTTTTAGCAATGTAAAGTTCTACAGGTCATCATATTGACAACAATGTAAGTCTGAAATTTGTCTGACCACAAATACTACTCAAATATATACATGTAAATACATTTTTTTATCATTACAGTATTTTGTCCTGCCAATGTATGAATTGATTAAAATTACTGTACCTCAAATCTCAATTCAGAAGTTTTATCAAAGAGAATGTATACACCTTGTACGAGTATACTTTCCCAAAATTCAAAAACAGTCCCAGATAAGAGGGAGCATCCCAGGCCTCCTAGTGGCCCACTTTAAAAATATAGGTTTTATATATGTTCTTCTTACTCAAAATATAGGTAATTTACAGGTTTTTCAATAAAAATACAGGTTAAAAAAAAAAAGTCTTCCAAACTTACATAAAGATTTAAAACTGAAGAAAAAATATTTGATGAATTTTTGTGCCACAATTACTCAGATAAAGTTGATCTAAATTTTACGAAGTCCGAGCGAGCGAGGAAAAAAAATACAATTTCTTGACAGTTTTCATCACTTTTTATGGGACTAAAAAGTAAAAAATAGTAGTGCATTTTGAAGAAAAGTTAGGATTGAAGGTTAAAAAAGTGAAAAACATACTTTTTTTCATGAAAATACAGGCTTTTTATAGGTTTTATGAACAAAATAAAGGTTTTATAGGTTTGGCACAAAATTATAGGTTTTGCTAGGAGGCCTGGCATCCCTTTATTATTTTTCTTTTTTCTGCATGAAAACATGTTGTGGGTACTCATTAGAAGCACCTCACTGAAAGTACTCATGTTGTGGGTACTCATTTTCTGCATGAAAACATGTTGTGGGTACTCATTAGAAGCACTGAGGTACTTCTAATGAGTACTCACAACTTAAGTTTTTGTACAGAAATAAGAAAAATATCAGTGCTTTTTGGATGAAAAGTGCCTTATCTGAGGTTATGATTTTTTTTTTTAAAGTTGCCTTCCCTGAAGGTGTACATATTCTTCTTAACCCATTTTGTACCGAATGGAATCTTCCAACTCATATATAGCACATGTCCATTTCAAAATTCAGGAGTGTCACGTTGTGTTTTCTTTAAAACTTACTCGGAAAATGGCTGATGTGTTTGCAAACAGTGTAGGCCCTGATCAGATGCCGCGTTCTGCGGCGTCTGATCTGGGCATGCACTGTTTCCAAATTACCAGTTTTGGGGTTTCTGGTACAAACTGGGTTATTACATGATGGGTTAAAAGTAGAACCACAACCGTCATAATAATGAGGCTCTGACTGTAATACACGAATTTGAATATATTCACGACTAAAATCATGAGCTGTGTTGCTATGTCACCATAAGACGTCTTCAACGTTAAAGCAACATCAGAAAGTAAACAATTTACCGAAGTTGATATTTTCGATATCTTATTTTTCCAAAAGAACAGTAAAATTCCGCTAGTAAGACCACCTAAAATTAAGGCCGATTCTGCTCTGAAAATCTTATTTAGTAGGTTTCAGTTATTCTTTCTTTGTGGTTTTGGCAGACAATGTCCTCTGGTCAGATACCACCTTTGGAACTGTTCAAAAGTGGTCTTAAAGACCACTTTTGAACAGTCCCAAAGGTGGTCTTAATAGTGGAATTGTACTGTATAATATCAAATGTCATGAATTTTATGTATGCTTGCAAATTTTGAAACAACTGTTTTTCTTTCTTTCAAGGTACAACCGGAAATTCCATCACAAAAACATGCCTATATAGTTTTCACCCCACTGAAACCCACTATTAGATAGTAAAACTGGGGTTAACAGGGCTAAACCTTATTTTTCTCATTTCTGCTCTAAAATATGGATTGTCGGTACTTGTTGGAACCACCTCGATGTGGTTCTAATGTGCACCGACAATCTATATTTTAAGCAGAAATAAGAAAAATATCACAATTTTTCAGCTTAAAATTTCCGTTTTTCGACATAAAAATTACTGTGTATTTGTATAGGCGTGTTTTTATAATATATCTAAAAATGGTCATGTGCTCTGGCTCCCAGCTTCAGCACACAACCACATAACCTGGAGAAACAACAGTAAGACTGGTTCTTTGATTTATCCTTTATGGTTTTCTGTGGTCTATAGTCTTAACACTATATTACATAATATTTCTTTGCTCACTCAGATAAAATGTATTTGTACACTGATGAACTGTTTTGCTTAAGTCGGCCATTCATTACTGTACAGGATGATAGCCCTTTCTCAGGGATGAAATACAGTACTAGAAACTGTACACAGCCCCTGATACAGAGTACTGTCTGTGGATAATTGGGAGATTAACTTTTGTTATTTTACCATAGAACCATATGTAGTGGTTACTTGTTAGAATTGCCTCAGTGAGGCGATTCTAACAAGTTCCAACTAGAGCTGTCAGAGGATCTGACTATAGCCCCGCTATAGCGCTATCAGAGGAGTAAGACACATTGACTCTAAAAGCTTTTAACCTATCAGGGGAGCTTTCTTAGTTCCAGAGAAAACTTTAATATTTTTTTTTTCTTTGCTGGGGAGATAACCCCAAGAGTAATGTTGTTGGCCATTATTTACTTACATCCACCTAATGTTCATGTTTATACAAAGTTTCAGCTTTCTAGCTTTCTTAGTACCTGAGAAAACTGTATCGAAAATATTTTTCATGGTTTGATGGTTAGAAAAGTGAAATGATTTTTTTACTTGCAGAAAATATCCTATCAGGGGAGATAACTCCAAGAGTTATGGGCCTTTGGCCATTATTTTGGTAAGGGCCATACATCCACCCACTTTTCATGTTCATACAAAGTTTCAGTATTCTAGCTTTCTTAGTTCCTGAGAAAACTGTCACCAAACCTTTTCATTTATTAAAAAAAACTATACTATCAGGGGAGATAACTCCAAAAGTAATGGGCCCTCGGCCATTATTTTGGTTAGCTCCCTATATCCACCCATTGTCCACATTTATGCAAAGTTTGAGGTTTCTAGCTTCTTTAGTTCCTGAGAAAACTGTGACCAAACATTTTCATTTAAAAAAAACCTATATTTTCATTTATTTAAAAAACCTATCAGGAGAGATAACTCCAACAGTTATGGGCCCTTGGCCATTATTTTGGTAAGCTCCCTATATCCACCCATTGTCCACATTTATGCAAAGTTTGAGCTTTCTAGCTTCTTTCGTTCCTGAGAAAACTGTGACCAAACATTTTCATTTAAAAAAACCTATCAGGGGAGATAACTCCAAGAGTTATGGGCCCTTGGTCATAATTTCGGTAAGGTCCGTGGAGGCACCCATTGTCCACGTGTATACAAAGTTTTAGTTTTCTAGCTCTCTTAGTTTCGGGGAAAACTGTGACGAAAAAATAACGGAATAACGGAATTACGGAATTACAGAATTACGGAATGACAGGGCAAATCCAATATAGCCCCACTTTTCAAGCGGGGCTATAACAACATACGCTTCATATGTAGTTGGTACTTGTAAGAATCAACTGAGGCGATTCTAACAGGTACCCGCAACATACGCTTCATAGGTAGTGGGTACTTGTAAGAATTGCCTAATATAGGCAATTCTAACAAGTACCCACAACATATGCTTCATATGTAGTGGGTGCCTGTAAGAATCACCTCATTGAAGCAATTCTAACAAGTACCCACAACATACATTTCTAACAAGAAATAAGGTTATCATCCTCGTTACTCTGTCTTATCGTGTCTGTGACGAACACCAAGTATGTTGTAGAGTTTATGAAGCCTGAGCTTCCAGCTCTGCAGCTTGTGCCTCGGGTTCTTCATCATTATAGATATTCTCTGCCTAAAATAGAATAGAACAACATCAACATGAAACCAGTCTGTTTAAACCTTGATACCAGTCTGCTAAACTCATGAAACAAGACTCGTTAAGCCATGAAACCAGTCTGAGTTGAATGGAATCTTCCTCACAATATAAATCAGGAGTCCATTTCAATTTAGGGGTGTCTGGTTGAGTTATTTTTAGGTATTTATTTATAGAAAATGGCTCAACTATTTGGAAACATGGGGCACGAAAGGGAGTCAAAAGAAGTTGCCTGCCTTGTAAATGTCATGGAAAAATCTTACAGGTATACCATAATATTCCTAAATATTGGGACGGCCTAAGCAAACACTGCAGACCCAGATCTGACTGCAGTCTGATCAGGGTCTACACCATTTGCCATTCTGTCTCCACTTTTTGGACTCCTTGCTGAATTGCGAAACAAACTTGTTAAAATTTTAGGAGAATTACAGCAAGTCCTCAAGCTGTCCGATTTTTTAGGATTTTGGTGTTACAGAGGACCCGCGTTATAACGACAGTATTTGTTCCCTATTATTGTGGCGTTATAATGAATTTGCCGCTATAAAGAATCCCAGTTAGGATTATGATAGGTTATAAAAGGTCTTTTCCACATCATTACTCCAAAAAACAAATGTTATAGCCATTTGTTAGAATCGCCTCGATGAGGCGATTCTAACAAATAGCTATAATATCTGTTTCTTGGAGAATTAAATAACAAGAATCTTTTATGACTATGGACTCGATTTTGGCATTTCCAACCCGAGGGAAACCCAAACCGCTCGGAATTGAGGCCTAACCTTGAGCTAAGAATTCATACAATTGAAATTGTCGTTATAACGAGTTTTGCCGTTATAACGAATGCCGTTATAACGCGGGTCCTCTGTATTACTTTTACCCTTTTCTTGCTGAATAAACTGATTTTGTCCCTACTTTTGACTAGCAGCCTAACAAAATACGTGATGCAATGTATTCATGTAAATTCACAAACAGAATGACAGTGTAGATCCTGCTCAAAAGCAGTCTTGCCTGGATTTACAAACTAAATGTAAATGACAGTGTAGATATGGAGCTATCATAACAATGGATAAGGTTGGTATTTTGTGATAAATGAAGGATAGTTTTTTCCATTTCTACATAAAATCCTATATTGTAGGTATTCATTAGAACCGCCTCAACGAGGCATTTTCTAATGAATACCTATAACATAGGTTTAGATGCAGAAATAACTATTCCTCAATTATCACAAACAAGAGGGCCCAGAGGGCCCTGGGTTCGCTCACCTGATCCATAGTGTAACAAGTGGGCCTCAGGCAGGACCATTTTAGCCCCTGGGCTTTAATTTGAACAACCTTGGTAGAGGTCCACAAGATGAAGCTTCACACCAAATATCAAAGACCTGAGCCCTGTGATTTCTGAGAACAATTTTAAAGGTATTTCTAACAGAAGTCTATGTAAAACATGTGGGCCCCAGGGCAGGACCAGTTTCTTCCCATTAGGGCTATAATCTGAACAATCTTAGTAGAGGTCCACCAGATGTAGCCTCATATCAAACACCTAGGCCTAGGTAGTCGGGGAAAAAGATTTTATAGGTTTCCCTATGTAAGTCTATGTAAATCATGTGGGCCTGGGGGCAGGGCAAATTATGACTCCAGGGCTAAAAATTTGAACACTCTTGGTAGAATTCTGCTGGATGTAGCTTCCTAGTAGATATTGAAGACCTGGGCCTTGGGGTTTCATAGAAGATTTTTAAAGATTTTCCCTATATAAGCCCATGTAAAACCAAAGGGCCCCGGGGTGGGGGCATTTTTGGCCCTAGGGCTTTAATTTGAACAATCTTGATAGCAGTCCACTAGATGTTGCTTCACACCAAATATCAAAGACATGAGCCTTGTGGTTTCAGAGAAGAAGATTTTTAAAGATTTTCCCAACATGAGCCTAAGTAAAACCAAAGGCCCCAGGGGCGGGGGCATTTTTGGCCCCAGGGCTATAATTTGAACAATCTTGGTAGAGGTCGACTAGATGAAGCTTCATACCAAATATCAAAGACCTGGGCCTTGTGGTTTCAGAGAAGAAGATTTTTAAAAAGTTTCCCTACATAAGCCTATGTAAAACCAAAGGCCCCCGAGCGGGGTCATTTTTCGTCCTGGGGCTATAATTTGAACAATCTTGGTAGAGGTCCACTAGATGAAGCTTCATACCAATTATCAAAGACCTGGGTCTTGTGGTTTCAGAGAAGAAGATTTTTAAAGATTTTCCCTATATAAGCCTATGTAAAACCAAAGGCCCTCGGGGCAGGGGCATTTTTGGCCCAAGGGCTATAATCTGAATAATCTTGATAGAGGTCCACTAGATGAAGCTTCACACCAAATATCAAAGACTTGGGCCTTGCAGTTTCAGAGAAGAAGATTTTTAAAGATTTTCCCTATTTAAGCCTATGTAAAACCAAAGGCCCCCGGGGCGGGGGCATTTTTGGCCCAAGGGCTATAATCTGAACAATCTTGGTAGAGGTCCACTAGATGAAGCTTCATACCAAATATTAAAGACCTGGGGCCTGTGGTTTCAGAGAAGAAGATTTTTAAATATTTTCCCTATATAAGCCTATGTAAAACCAAAGGGCCCAGGGGCGGGGGCATTTTGGCCCCCAGGCCTATAATTTGAACAATCTTGGTAGAGGTCCACTAGATGAAGCTTTATACCAAATATCGAAGACCTGGGCCTTGCGGTTTCATAGAAGAAGATTTTTAAAGTTTTATTTTAAAAAATCTATTTTTAGCTCCTGTGACCCAGATGTGCAATGGACCGGAACCATTTGAACAATTTTGAAAGGGGACCACCTAAGGATCATTGCTGTGAAGTTTGGTCAAAATCCGATCAGCGGCTTAGGAGGAGATGTCATTTGAAGAAAAAGTTTACGCACGCACACACGCACGCACTGACGACGGACGAAAAGTGATCCCAAAATGAGCTAAAAACGCACCTTAACTTTTGCTACGAGCTATACTGTTTGCGAAGCTAGGATGTATCCTGGTTCAGCATAACAAGGGTCAAGGAACTCTTTCTTCTACGTATGGTACATCTGTACCATAAGTAACCATCCAATGTTTTGGCAGCAATAGACTGGCACAAAAGGATCACACACCGGACTTGCAGTGCCCCTATGGAGAAAGTTCCTGGGACAATGAAGACATTAAGCACCAGAACTTTACTACTACTACTACTCACATAGAAGCCTCCGTGGTGTAGTGGTTACGCTACTCGCCTTGGAAACCAGGGATCGCAGGATCGATCCCGGGCTTCTCCAGACTTTCGGATGAGTCGTTAAACCGAGGTCCCGTCTCCGTATGACCTTAGCTGTTGGTGGGACGTAAAACTTAAACACTCACTCACTACTACACACATATGACTCCTGATTAGCTTATTTAAAATGACCGCCTTTCCATAAAAATCTAACATGGAAAACTTAAGTATATGTGTGTCTGCCATGTCAAATATAGATGAAGTTCATTGTCTTGAACATCTTGGGAATATTTGTTGTAGATGGGTAGTTTTAGAGAGAGTTATTCACTGCACCTGGTCAATCTGTTCATCCACAAACGACCACTTTTGTTAAAATAAAAATGATGACAGCCTGATGCAGATAAAGAAACTGCGTCTTCAATGACAACATGCTGTGTGGTTATTTCTCATTGTGGTAAAATTCTGATAGGAGATGAATACAAATTCTGGAGTGTTAATCCCACAAAGAGGGTTGAGGCGTCGTTAAACATGAAATCGTCATCATCATCATCTTTTTTCAAAACCCATATCCTTTAAAGAGTAGACCCCTTATTTTGGAGGGACTTGTTTTGAATTCTGCCAAGGCTATGTCGCGCCTGTGGGAGCACTAAGTCAGTGAACCATGAAAAGTAGGTCAAGGTCAAATATGGATGCTTGCCCCTTGACACAAGTTTGTACCTACCATCATTGATGAAGCTGTAATAGTTCTTGAGAAATGGATTTGAGCATTAGGGTAAAAGTCAGGGTTGATGCAATACTCCACAAAGTCAGTGATCCAAGAAATGTAGGTCGTGGTCAAATATTAGACGCTTGAATCAAAACTGCCATTCCTAGATGCAAGTTTGTTCCAAGCAGCATTAATAAAGCTCTTATAGTTCTTATATAAAAGAGTTGAACATAAGGGTCAAAGGTAGGGTTGACGCTATAGTCAAGATTGGGCTGCAATGTGCTTCCCTGCAGAGCTGAAAGCGACCACATGTAAGTAGGGCTGGCTAATCGGTGCTGAAATGATAATCGATTATCGGTCTTGCCATATCGATAAATAATCGATCAGTAATCACTGGAGATTTGGTCATTATTTTACCTGTCTGGCTTTCTGTCTGAATATGACTCTTACCATATGTTGTACTTAACTCTAGGTATTTGCACAGACAGGCCGGAGCAAACAGTGTAGACCCAGATGAGACGCCGCAGAACGCGGCGTCTCATCAGGGTCTGCACTGTTTGCCACTCATCTAGCTATTTAAGAAATTTCTTTGGCTGGTAAATTCTACTAAGAAAATAATCGATTACGAAAAATCAGTATCGATAATCATATTTCTGGAATCTAGCGATCAATTAATCGATTATCCGATTAATCGTGGCAGCCTTACATGTAAGTACTGGTAAACCGCTTAGAAGGAGGCAAAGTGGTGTGAGTGGGACTGTCCATGCATAAAAACACTATTGGTCTTATTGGGAGGCACTGAGATGTTATTTCATTTCAATGCAGGGATTTTGTTTGGGGCCTGACATCAGCCATAGTCCTTATAAAATTCTGATTGTCCAAAAGATTTCAGACCAGTCTGGACAAAATGTCCTGAAATAATTTTGGACTCTTCTTTTCATTACTATTATTGTCAGTATCAATATTGTTAAATAAGTGGTAACATTGACTATTTAACCCTTATCTTGCTGTTCTAGACAACCACTATCTTTGCAAACAGTGTAGATCCAGATCAGATGGCTTCTGAAGAAGCCATCTGATCAGGATCTACACTGTTTGACATTCAGTTTATGGAATTGTAGGAATAAATTACATCAAGCAATCTGATTGGTTCAAAGTCAGAGATGTGTGTGGCTAAAATGAATATTCAGAAAGATAAGGGTTAAGTGTAAGAAAATTTCATCTTTTCAAACTTGTCCAAATGAAATTCATTATGTCCGATAAATGATGAAGCTGCCCGGACAATTGGTCTGAACTACATTTTGGGCTAGCAGAATCCGTGCAATGCCGGGTAAAAGTCCCACAAAATTGGAAACGTCTCCAAAATGACCTAAATAGTGTTGACGGGGATAAATGTACTTGAACGAAAGGGTGAAAGCTAGGATTGTCATGATAATTCACAAAGAATGTAGGTCAAGGTCAAATATGGATGCTTGCATTAAATTAAAGTTGCAATCAGCTGCAAGTTTGTATCAAGTACACCTCAACCTCGTTATAACAAGGAACTCCGGGTCCAACCAACGGACCCGTGTTAGTTAACCGAATCGTGTTATAAAAACCGACCGTATTTGTCACAGATCAACCATTGACACTATTGTGATAAATAGTTCTCCAAACAAGATGATGTGCGGTCCGGTTAATAACCATATTTCCCGACTAAAATGTGTTTAGAACTAATCAATGGCAGTAAATACCATGACCCATCAAGTCAAACAAGTCTCTTTAATCGAAACCAGCTGATAAACCACGTTTGTAGCCAGAAAATCATCTGACCTGACAGCGAGTATGACACCATTTTGATAGCTGGTTCCTGGCTAACTCTGTTGTTAGTGACAGTTACTGAGCATACCGGACCGTAACAAACTACAGTACCGTCAATAGATTTCAATGATAAAATTACCAAGTTAGGGTTCGGAACCGCACAATGGTCAATGCCTATGAGAAATTTAAATTACCACCCTTGGAATGTCTTACCCTTAATATTTTAGCCATTTGAAATGAATTTTAATGGTGCACATGGTCTTTGAATGTTTATTTTACCGCAAAAATTGATTATGAATGTGTTTTATTGTCTGCTTTTAAGCTTGAATAAATCTGACTTTGTTTTACATGCAGCTCTAGAAAATCAGTTTTATTGCATTTGACCGATCACATCGTCTGCATCAATGCTGAGCAGTGATCTTTAACAGAGTGTGATAAATATTTTTGTCTGGTTGCGTAACGGAATTCTTTAATCTCTTTATCTCGCTAAGCAAACACTTTTGGTTGTGCCGATGGCAGTTCATGTTTATCATGCGTGTCAAGCTAAACAAGTTTATATACTGTATATTCAACTCTGCTAATATCGTTGACATGCAATAAATATCAAAAAGTACTGTTATAGACCGCGTTAGCTACCGTATTTCCGCAGTCAAAAGTGGGAGGAAAATAAAGTTGTTGTGCTTAAAACCTGATAGAATCCTTGGATAATATTTTTAAATTTTGGTTGGGGAAAATATATGGTCCAAACCAAAACCGTGTTATATCCCAATTTGTGCTGTTAACAAGGTCCGGGTGTATTATTAATGAAGCTCTTATAGTTTTGGAGAAATGAACTCTTACATTAGAGAGAAAGTTAAAGTGGTCACAAATGATGACAGCTTAACGGATGAATGGACAGAAACCCAGACTCCTGTATTGCACCATGCTTGAAGCAGGTGCGACAAAAATGGTTCAAAATATTGCCCATCAGGGGCCAGTTGTTTAAAGCATCGTTAGCTTAACGAGCTCGTTAGTGGTCATATTGTTAACTCTCCTAGCAAGTACAATATCGTAAATTTTGGTATTTTTGCTGGAAAAAATGTGAGCAGCTTTTGCGTCAGCAAAAGCTGCTCACATTTTTTTCAGCAAAAATTTCAGCATATTTGCCATATTTAATGATCAAAGTTTTAACGATACGTTAACTAACGACGTCGTTAGTTTTGAACAACTGGCCCCAGGACTTTTTTACTAAATAAAGAGCTATTTGTTAATCAGGTCAGCAACAAATGGATTACCCAGAGATACCCTTACTAAACTTGTTGTCTCATGCAAGCTAGGTTTGAACCCACAGTGTGAGACCAAATATTAAGAGCCAGTGCTCTTATCTGCTAAGCCACAAAGGCCTGCCCTGTGGGTCAAAGTATCCCAGGTGTATAAATTCACATAAAATGTTTCTACTCACCATCTGCCAGACTTGCATGATGTTGTCTTCAGAAACGGAACATATTACCCAGGGTTCATTGGGATTCCAGGTGAAGTCGGAGATTTTAGCTGTGTGTCCGCCATGAATAAACTGAAATTATTGAAATAGACATAATTTCATTCTAGGCACAGGAAACCTAAATCATTCTGAAAGACTTGGACATAACAGATTGCTGTGAGAGGCATGTGAAATTCTAAACAGGTTAAATTTTCTATGTAATAGTTGTTACAGTTGCACTTCAATGGCTCAACACCTTTACGACCATGAAAATTTGTTTAAGACAGGGGCAGTCCAAGCCACTGAGGGTTGATCTTGGAGCCAGGTCACTGAGGTCAGGAGATATAATATGGACATCTTTTCAATCTTCTCAAAATGAGTGAGTGTTTCAGTTTTACGTCCCACCAACAGCTAAGGTCATACGGAGACCGGACCTCGGTTTAAAGACTCATCCGTAAGTCGGGAGAAGCCTTGGATCGAACCTGAGACCCCTTGTTTACAAGGCGAGTAGCATTACCACTCGACCACGGAGGCTTCTATCTTCTCAAAACAAGAGGGCCCAGAGGGCCCTGGTTCGCTCACCTGATCCAATGTATAACAAGTGGGCCCTGGGCAGGGTCAATTTTGGCCCCAGGGCTATAATTTGAACAATCTTGGTAGAGGTCCACAAGATGAAGCTTCATATCGAATATGAAAGACCTGGGCTTTCTGGTTTCAGAGTAGAAGATTTTAAAGATTTACCCTGCATATAGAAGTCTATGTAAAACAAGATTTTCCCTATATAAGTCTATGTTAAACCAAAGGGCCCCAGAGCAGGGGCATTTTTGGCCCCAGGGCTATAATTTGAACAATCTTGGTAGAGGTCCACTAGCTGAAGCTTCATAACAAATATCAAAGACCTAAGCCTTGTGTTTCAGAGAAGATGATTTTTAAAGATTTTCCCTATATAAGTCTATGTAAAACCAAAGGGCCACATGGCGGAGGCATTTTTGGTCTCAGGGCTATAATTTGAACAATCTTGGTAGAGGTCCACTAGCTGAAGCTTCATAACAAATATCGAAGACCTAAGCCTTGTGGTTTCAAAGAAGAAGATTTTTCAAGATTTTCCCTATATACGTCTATGTAAAACCAAAGGGCCCCGGAGCGGGGGCATTTTTGGCCCCAGGGCTATAATTTGAACAATCTTGGTAGAGGTCCACAAGATGAAGCTTCATACCAAATATCAAAGACCTGGGCCTTGCAGTTTCAGAGAAGAAGATTTTTCAAGATTTTCCCTATATAAGCCTATGTAAAAAAAAAGGGCCCTGGTGCGGGGGCATTTTTGGCCCCAGCACTATAATTTGAATAATCTTGGTAGGGGTCCACTAGATGAAGCTTCATACCAAAATATCAAAGGCCTGGGCCTTGCGGCTTCTGAGAAGAAGATTTTTCAAGATTTTCCCTATATAAGCCCATGTAAAACCAAAGGGCCCCCGTGTGGGGGGCATTTTTAGCTCCAGCACTATAATTTGAACAATCTTGGTAGGGGTCCACTAGATGAAGCTTCATACCAAATATGAAAGACCTGGGCCTTGCGGTTTCAGAGAAGAAGATTTTTAAGATTTTCCCTATATAAGCCTATGTAAAACAAAAGGGCCCTGGTGCGGAGGCATTTTTGGCCCCAGCACTATAATTTGAACAATCTTGGTAGGGGTCCACTAGATGAATCTTCATACCAAATATCAAAGACCTGGGCCTTGCGGTTTCAGAGAAGAAGATTTTTCAAGATTTTCCCTATATAAGCCCATGTAAAACCAAAGGGCCCCCCTGCTGGGGCATTTTTAGATCCAGCACTATAATTTGAACAATCTTGGTAGGGGTCCACTAGATAAAGCTTCATACCAAATATCAAAGACCTGGGCCTTGTGGTTTCCGAGAAGAAGATTTTTAAAGATTTTCCCTATATAAGCCCATGTAAAACCAAAGGGCCCCTGTGCGGGGGCATTTTTGGCCCCAGCACTATAATTTGAACAATCTTGGTAGGGGTCCACTAGATGAAGCTTCATACCAAATATCAAAGGCCTGGGCCTTGCGGTTTCAGAGAAGAAGATTTTTCAAGATTTTCTCTATATAAGCCCATGTAAAACCAAAGGGCCCCCGTGCGGGGGCATTTTTAGCTCCAGCACTATAATTTGAACAATCTTGGTAGGGGTCCACTAGATGAAGCTTCATACCAAATATCAAAGACCTGGGCCTTGCGGTTTTAGAGAAGAAGATTTTTAAAGATTTTCCCTATATAAGCCCATGTAAAACCAAAGGGCCCCCGTGCGGGGGCATTTTTGGCCCAAGCACTATAATTTGAACAATCTTGGTAGGGGTCCACTAGATGAAGCTTCATACCAAATATCAAAGACCTGGGCCTTGCGGTTTCAGAGAAGAAGATTTTTGAAGATTTTCCCTATATAAGCCCATGTAAAACCAAAGGGCCCCCGTGCGGGGGCATTTTTGGCCCCAGCACTATAATTTGAACAATCTTGGTAGGGGTCCACTAGATGAAGCTTCATACCAAATATCAAAGACCTGGGCCTTGCGGTTTCAGAGAAGAAGATTTTTTAAGTTTGCGGTGAAAAAAATCTATTTTTGGCTACTGTGACCTATATGTGCAACGGACCGGAACCATTTGAACAACTTTGAAAGGGGACCACCTAAGGATCATTCCTGTGAAGTTTGGTCAAAATACGATCAGTGGTTTAGGAGGAGATGTCGTTTGAAGAAAAGTTTACGGACGCACGCACGGACGCACGACGGACGACGGACAAAAAGTGATCCCAAAAGCTCACCTTGTCACTACGTGACAGGTGAGCTAAAAAGTGTATGTTGTGTGTACTCATTAGAATCGCCTCATCGAGGCGATTCTAATGAGTACACACAACATACATTTTGAATATCAAAGAAGACAATTATCCTAAATATATTTATATCCGCAACTAGGATTTTTTTCTAGGGTCTCAAGAACGAGTTCAAAAGAGCCGTGGTAAACGAGCCATCAGTGTTCGAGTCCATCGACTTTTCACTGTATTTAGCAGTCAGTAATCAAGAAATAAGCACTCATGATGTATGTGAGTCTGGACTCAATGAACCTGATTACTGCTCTAAATGTCTTTGATCTGTGGACTTTTATTAATTTTTTACATTTTACATGGGACATTGCACGAGATAAGGAGGTATAACAATGATATTTGAGGGATAATATCAGGATACTTGTAAAAATTCTTCTTTGAGGCGATTCTAACAATTACTGACATTTTAATTTAGAACTAAGAAAGATTATCCCTTAATTATCCATGTTAGCCACATTAACTTAAATAATGACAGGTTTGATGACCCTTTCAAGAATGATTTACTTACGTCAACCTGATCATCTTTTGTGTGCATGTGTGTGGGGGTGGGGTTACAGCCTTTTCAAGTTTATTTCGGTGAGCAAAAACGGAAGAACCCCCGAGAAAAAACACCTGAAATTCCATTGTATAACTTGGCCTCTCACAAATAACCAGCGCAAGGCTCGAACCACAGCAGTGAGGGGCCTAATAATTAAAAGTCAGCACTCTTACTCACTAGACCATGCAGGCCCATTCAGCCCGATCATGAAACAGAGACCCAATGAAAAACCCACCAAACCTCTAACAGCCATAATATTTGTATATACAACTCCCTTCAATATATCCTCAAATTCCTTGCCATGATCAACCTACCAGAAGTTCGGGTGGACCATCCTCGGCATCTTCAGCTGACTGTTCCTCTCCTATTTTACTCAGATCCCACACATGTAACCGTCTGTCTGTACCACTTGATGCCAGGATTGTTTCATTGTGGGGAGACCACTGAACCTAAATGACAAACTGAACTTTTAATACCCAATACTTTCTGTCTTTTTTTCTATACAAACAGATTGTGTTACTGAAAATATGTCAGTCCCAGATGACAATGAGGATAATAATGACATTTTTTTTTTTTTTTCAAATTTCTGGAATAAAACAACAAAACATGTGGGTCCTCGTTAGAAATGCCTGGATGAGACACTTCTACTACTAAAGTACATACTGCGTATGTTCAAACAGAGGAAATATGTAACAGCATATTATTCTTGTTCCTTCTTGAGTTCTGCAGAATTCTTACACATCCATGAGTCTGTATATATGAGAACAGATACTGGTTTTCACAGTTAATCAGATATACTGAATGAACAGGACAACACTTCGACCTCATGACCTTTGTAAATTTTTTGGTAGCCATCTTTCAGTCATTCAAAAATACAAGGTGACTGTTTTCCAGTGTTTTCCTTTTTATCATCTTCTGATGTATGAAGTGTTTGGGTACACCGATGTACTTTATGAATATATTTAAGCAAGTATTAAGGCGAACTGATAAACCTGATATACTTCACTGTTCGCCTTTTTTCACAAGGGGGACGATTTTAAGAACTTTCTGTCCCTTACCTATAATAATGAGCCCTTTAGAAAATGGGTCTACTTGTAAAGAAAAGAATTTGCTCCACAGGAGCAACTTCGTTTCTTTAAGAGTAGACCCCTATTGAAAAGAAAGGCAAAATATTTGAAAAAGTTGCCTCCCATGAAGTATCTGTTCCCCTTAATAAAGGCTACAACTGCAACTGCAAAGCAGTAACTAGATTCATCTTACCTGGAAGATTTCATCTTTATGAGATTCAAAGGAATGAAGTTTCAGTTTTAGATTGCGCAGGTCCCATAGTGCCACAGTCTGAAAGTATAAGAAAACTAACCATTTCTATAGTGTTCCATTTAACAGATACATGTTGAAGGTAGTAAACTATCGATCATTTTGTTTGTTTGTTTTGAAGGTTTACTAGCAAAGTCACCACTATTTAGGTCATGTTGAGTCTGTAAGTTTACGAATTCTCCTTGCCTTGATTATACATAAGCATTTAACACATTTTGTACTGGAAACCCCAAAACGGGTACCCTGGCAAAAAGTGCAGGCCCAGATCAGACGCTGCATTCTCCGCAGAATGCGGCGTCTGATCAGGGCCTACACTATCTCCAAAAAGTTCAGCGATTTTCCAAATAAATTTTGAAGAAAACATAACCTGAACCACCTTAATTTTGAAATGGACTCCTGCTGTATATAAGGAGGAAGATTCCATTTGGTACAAAAAGGGTTAATCAGCACAAAGTTTGTTCTTTGGCCAGAAACTGACAACTGCCTTTCTTGAATCTAGAGGCTAAATGAAATACTGCCATCCACACATGCATGTTTGTTTGAATTGAGGTTTCACATCCCCATCAACACTATTTAGGTCATTTTGCAGATGTTGCTTCCAATTTTGTAAGACTTTTACTCGACATTGAGATGAAATGATAACTCAAGCCCAACCTTCCAAACAAACCAATATGGTTTATATGCAGGGACGGTCCGACTCACACCATTTTGCCTAGGCAAGCTTAAATCGGTTTAACAGTACTTATATGTACAGAAGGGCTTCATGCTAAGTTTGTGAGAGATTCGCCAGAGTTTACACATTGATAAAATCCATAAAAATGAAATTCATTCCTATAATGAACCCCTCCTTTAAGGCAGAGAATTCTGTTCAGTACAAGCAAGGTGAAAATGTTGACTAACCTTGTCTGCTGATCCCGTAGCCAGGATAAACTCACTGTATGGATTAAATGACAAACAGTTCACCTCAGCTGTGTGGGCGTCTACAGTGTGACTCGGTTTATTGGTGTTGTTAGATCTTGTGTCCCAGCTGAAATCATGTGACATAGCGATTTTAACCCATTGCATGCGGGAAACCCCTAAAGGGGTATCTTGGCAAACAGTGCAGGCCCAGATCAGATGCCGCAGAATGCGGCATCTGATCAAGGCCTGCACAATTTGCTAACAGTTTTTTTGGCTGTTAAAAATAGAATAAAAAGGAAAAAATAGACCTGACCCCCCTTATATGAGAAATGGACTTGTCCAACATAAAGCAGTGGAAGAGTCCACTAGTATACAATGGGTTTACTCTTATCCTGCTGTTCACGGCAACCCCTATCTTTGCAAACAGTGTAGATCCAGATCAGATGGCTTCCTCAGAAGGATCTACACTGTTGACATTCAGTTTATAAATTTGTAGGAATAAATTACATCAAATATTTTGGCCCCCGCCCAACGGGGCTTGAAGAAATAGATGGGCTGCATGATGCTTCCACTCAGCTGAAACCGACCGCACACAAGTACTGGAAAACTGCACAAAAGCTCTGCGAGTCGGACCGTCCATGTTTATAAATCCCTTTGGTTTCATTGGGCGACAGGACTTGAGATGTCATTTCATCTCAGTGTCGGGTAAAAGTCCCACAAAATTGGAAGCTGTGTCTCCAAAATGACCTTTACAGTGTTGGTGTGGACGTTAAACCTCAAATCAAACAAAACAAACATAACATCAAGTAATCTGATTGGTTCAAAGTCAGAAGTCAGGGGGTGGCTAAACTGAATATTCAGCAGGACAAGGGTTAATATCTACAGCTGAACTTGTTTATATTAACCCTTATCCTGCTGAACATAACAACCCCAACCTTTGCTAACAGAGTAGATCCAGATTAAACAAAGAAGCTTTCTGTCAGGATCTACACTGCAATGCTTTGTGAATTGAACAAATGCATTATACCAAGTAATTTGATTGACTGACAGTCAGAAATTTGTATGCCTAAATTAATTCCCTCAGCAGGGTAAGGGTTAAACACCTTAAATTGGAAAGCCTATCAAGGGATGTTACTCAAAAGGTTATGGACCTTTGGCACTGAATTGCCTACACACGTTACGTCTACCCACTGCCCATGTGTGTACCAAATTTCAACTCTGTAACCGTAACAGATATTGAGAAAAGTGTAACAAAAATTTTATCTGATGAGGCCGGACAGAATGACGGATGGATGGAATGACAAGGCAAATTGATTATAGCCCAACTTTTTCAAAGCGGGGCTATAAACCTATATTGTTGGTACACATCAGAAGTGCCTTGATGAGGCTCTTCTAATAAGCACCCACAACATGTTTTCATGCAGAAATAAGTACAAGAATTGAGCCAAAACCTATGTCACATGTGTGGTAAACTTGGCCATTTGGGTGAAAGCTAGGGTTAACGGATTGACACAACGGACAAACAGATGGAAAATGGGACACATATATTGTGCAATGCTACTAGCAGGCACAACAAAATTATTACTTTTCGGAAGAAAAAAACCGTCTTATTTGGAGCTATGAGTCAGCACACATCCCTGTGCATTCCCAGGGAATCAAGCAATGTCTCTTAACTGTCTGTAGCAATGCACAGGCTGCTCTATGTCATTGTTTTATCATGCTATGGCTAGGGCTGGCTAATCGGAGCTGAAAAGATAATCGATTATCAGTCCTGTCATTGCGATCGATAATCGATTAGTAATCGCTAAGGTTTTTGTCATAATTTTACCTGTCTACCTTTTCTCTGACTCTTACCATATGTTGCACTTTACCATATGTATATTTGACAGACAGGCCTGAGCAAACAGTGAAGACCCAGATGAGACGCCGCAGAATGCGGCGTCTCATCTGGGTCTGCACTGTTTGCCACTCATCCAGCTATTTTAGGCATAACTTTGGATAGTAAATTGTACCTATCAAGTAATCGATTAAAAGCAAATCAGAAATGATAATCATTTTTGTTGAATTAATCGATCGATTAATCGATTATACGATTAATCGTGTCAGCCTTAGCTATGGCTAAAATCTGAGCAGTCTCACTTCATTCTGTTCATTGTTTATACTACTGACTGTAACAGAACTTGGACAAAATATAAAACAAAAAGAATTTGCTATAAAGACCGCTTAAAATAAAGACCAATTCTTCATTGAAGCACATATTTCAAAGGTTTTAGTTCTTAATACTTTTTCTAGACCAAGTGTCCTCTATTGAGAGCCCACCATTAGACTGTTCAAAAGTGGTCATAAAGACCACTTTTGAACAGTTCTAAAGGTGGTCTTAACATTGGAATTTTAATGTATACCATTTCTGAATGGCAAAATTACTCTCCTGCTTCTAATATGTTGCTATAGTGACAGGCTGTTTCTAACTTACATCATTAATTTCTGGTCGTCAGCCACAGAACCAAACAAACTCTCATGTAACAAATGCCATGCAACATCCTAGAATATAAAAAGAAAACTTTTTGTATCATACAGATTATACATACAGTATTTTTAATAGCATCTAAAACCTAAACGTCTTCAAAATGACCTTTAGAGTGTTGGTGGGGATGTTAAACCTTAAACAAACAAACAAAACCTTTTTTTTCATTCTCTGATATTTTATTTCCTCGCAGATTATCAAAGGAAGGGCCAGGGTCATCCCTCTGACCTGCTGACGATTCATGAAAAATGATTTAAGGACAAACACACTTGCTATATACTTACACATGCATGTTTGTTTGATTTGAGGTTTAACCTCCCTGTCAACAATGTTTAGGTCATTTGGAGACGTTGCTTCCAATTTTGTGGGACTTTTACCCGACATGGAGATGAAAAGACATCTCAAGCCATGTTGCCCAATGAAACCAATAGGATTTATAAGCATGGACGGTCTGACTCGCACCGCTTTACCAGGGCAGGCTTAGATCCTCTAAGCCCTTTACCAGTACATGTACTTGTGTGCGGTCAGTTTCAGCTCTGTGTGGAAGCATCATGCAGCCCATTTATTTCTTCTCGCCCCAATAGGCGAGGGCCTTTCTTACACATGTATACTCTATAATATTCATCTGCAATAGAAAAATACTTCACCTATTGATTTGTTTTGTTTGAATTGAGGTTTTACATCCATGTCAACACTATTTAGGTCATTTTGGAGACAGTATTTCCACTTTTGTGGGACTTTTACCCAACACTGTGATGAAATGACATCTCAAGCACTGCCGCAATATATGCATGGAGGGTTCAACTCGCAATACTTTGTCTGCGCAGGCTTAGACCTTCTAAATAGTTTACCAGTACTCATGTGCGGCAGGTTCCAGCTCTGCGTGAAAGCACCTTGCTTGTTTGAGGATCCATCCTTAATTCCCTGAAATTCTGCAAACCTTAAATTACAGATTAAGCTTCATTCAGAAATTGTAGTTTTGGACTGAACACAAGGATTAGGTTCACAGCTCAAGGCCCATGGTAAACAATATGAGTCGCTAAAACACTACACCAAAGGTTTAATGTTTGTATTAAATAGTATTTTGGTAGGAAGCACTGCACTAAACAGGACTTTTGTAGAGATCCACAAACTGTGGATATACCGTAATGATCCTAAGTAATGCGACAGAAAGGCCTGATCAGGGTCTACTGTTTGCCATTTCTTTTCCACCTTTTGAACTATTTGCTGTATCACTTAACAAATCTGTTAAAATCTTAAAAGAATTACAGCAAGTCCTCAAGGGCATGGAATATTTTTTATATTTATGGTATTTTCTTAGGGCTGTTCCAGCAAAAGAAATAAGGGTGACCCGGACGGCAGTTAATAGATCTTCTACACTAGATTGTCATCACTCTTAATTGTTCTTCTTCACATGGCTATCTGAAGGGAAAAATTGCTTCTATGCTAGGCTGGTCAAGGGAGCATAGTGGGGCAGGTTATTTTGAGTAAAATAGTTTTGATTATTTCCCTTGGCTGGTTTCAGCTGGTTTCCCGTTTATTGGAAATTCTACTATACAAATACTCTGTAAAGCCGAGCACCAGCACAAATATTGATCTTATTTCCGTTTCCAACATGGCTGTTTCCTGTAAAATCATGAAATAATGTAGATCGTTTTTTTTTATTTTATGAATTTAACGGCTGTCTGGTGAGTATTTTAAAAAGAAAATGAATTTCAGGTGTTTTAAGATACCACAGGCTGGATATTCAGTTCACAACTAAGCTGAACTAGCGGAGAATTCGAAGTGAGAGCTGTTTGTAATTAGTTTTCGTGGTCCCATTTATCAGTTATACTCGCCTGTCACGCGGGAGATCGGGGTTCGATTCCCTGCAGGGGAGCTTTCTTTAACCTACCTGAGAGTATTTACTAAGAGGAAGAGTACTAAGAAGACAACATACCTGAGAGATACTTTGACCAAAGCGTCAACAACAACAAACAGTGCTGCATGCAACTGTGTGCCGGTTGGTGGGAGGGGTGGCCTGGGTAATATGGGTGGAGGCGAGATGAGAGAAAAAAAAAGATGCTTAATAAAAAATCTACCCTGTCCATTTTTTTTTCAAAGTTTTCTTTGAGCTATTGTCTTAGGATTGTCTTAGGATGTATCACCAGTAAACAATTCTGATTCTATTTGTTTGTTAAATTGTTTGTTTGTTTTCCAATACTGAGACACCCTCAGTTTTGAGGATTATGCGCAGGGGCACTTATGAGGTGCACCGGGACTGAACCCGGCTGGTCCCTTTATCCTGGCACCGAGGAACCAGTCGTAATGCTAACCCCTAAACTCTGAGCGCCAAGGGGGGCAGCCATTACTACCAATTTTGTAAGTCTTTGGTTTGACTTGGTTGTGGGTTCGGCGGGGTATCGACCCTACCCAAAAAATTTTATTGCCATTTTCAGGAAAAGATTTTTTTTATTGAAATCCTGGTTAAATTCCGGTGACACACACTACTTTCAGCTCATTAAAAACTACATTTAGATTTTTGTTGGTGTTTTATGTTTTTTAGAGAAAATCAGACTTGATATTTCATTTGAATGGTCTGCCTAAGCCTGATTTTGTCTGAAAAAGCAGGAAAAAAAGGTATTTGAAAATATCATTTCCTGTTGTTTGGTACTTAAAGGGTCAAATATATTATCAGATCTAAAAAAAAAAAAAAAGACCTACCTACCTACCCACCTCACAAATGATGGGTAGGAGCACAGCAAACATACATTTTTTTAAGGATGGCCTCATATAAGACTCAACACAAAGGTCTGTTCAAAGATTTAGTTTTGAATTTATTTTCTGTTCATGTTTACAATCAAGTTCTCGTTTTCTGTTCAAAATAAAGTAAGATAATTCTTTTTGCTGGTCTTCTTTCACTAACCTGTAAGGAAATCGTTTATGCTACGGTTACATTTGGCTTACGGCGCCCGAAAGTCCCGTTTCGTACGGGCTCGTACAACATCGTACAGTCGCCGCATAAATAAAAATGCATTAATGTAAACACAGAAATCGTAGCTCCCGGCACAAAATTCGATATTAAAATCGTACGGCACCCGTAGTCAAATGTAACCGTAGCATTAAACAGACTGCCAGATCACTTTTGAGGTTCAACTAGAGTCCAAAATCGGACAGCTAGCAATACAATATGGCTGAGAATGGGCATTTGAAAATGGCTGGTACAGAGATGACAAAAGTGCAAAACATTGTTGGTTAGTTGTATTGTTGATTTACATCCCAGTAAACACCTAAGGTCATGTCAGGATGGTCAGTTTTCCTAAACACACTTTTCCTGGGTGGAGGACTCAGTGCACATACCTTAGCCAGAAACTGACAACTGCCCTTCTTGAATCAGCGGAAGGAGGATCATGACTAGAGAATATCTCATGATCACTCACCACAAAAGAATGGTGCCAGACCCTGGGATAGAACCAGCGAGGTCCCAAAACACTTAGGATCGTGACGCACTACCAACTGTGCTAGCCGGGCCAGCCTAAAATATTTTGTGATGACACATTTAAAGTCATTTAAGGGGATGACAGGTATCCCTAACTTAATGATTAATAAGCATTACTTTGGAAGTCGAAAACACTTTGAGAGATGTTCATAAAAACCTGCAAAAGTAAAGTACAAAATGCAACTACTGTATAAAACTACTGATTGTGTCCTTTTAAGGGATTAAATGACTGAAGTGCATGTCACTGACGATATATGTTTGTCATAAAGGCAAAAATGGAAGGAATATACATCTCTAGCCAGAACAAGTTGGGATAACAAATATTTTGTTTAAAGAAATAATGTCAACATGCTCAATTTCTTGCAACATACACAGTCAGGTCAAACACTTAAATTTATAGCCCTTTTTCTTTAAAAAAAAAAGTTCTATGCATGGGTGATATGAAGCTAAAATAACTTCTATGCATGGGTGTAAAACAGCTAAAATTGCTTCCATGGGTGGCTAGTCAAATTTCAAGCTGGTGTCCACCCCCCCCCCACTCCACCCCCCTGATATGTTTTGCTGGAACAGCCCTTAACACATCAAGTGCAGCAGAAAATTCTAAAGCAGATGACAATCTGATATTTTTTTCATTACTTTTCAGGGAAAATAAGGCTTGACATTTCATGTGAATTAATCATTTGCCAAGCAGACAATTCACATGTAATCTCAAGCCATATTTTTTGCTGAAAAATAAGGAAAAGGGCAAATCATAACAAAGCTCATTTTCCATGATATTTCCATCTGTGAACCCTGAGAAAAACTCTGTTTTAGAGAAAAGAATTTGCTGTTCTAGAGCAATTTCTTTCCTATTACAGAAGACAAGCTTTGGCATGAAAGACAAAGTTAGCTCCCCTGAAACAAAAATCTTAAGCCATACAACGATTCTGACCTCGGTTTAAAGACTCATTGGAAAGTCTGGAGAAGCAATGCATCGGACCCGTGACCCCTGGTTTAGGAGGCGAGTAGCAAAACCACTAGACCACGAAGCCTTCCCCTGAAACTGTATCCTTTCCCCATTTACCCATGTCTTGCTGAATCACAGTTTTGTAAAACAGCCCAGTCATCACTATTTAGGTCAAGCTGGCCACACTTTTCCTGGGCAAGCATATTCATGGGCATTACAGTGCACATTCTTTTGCCCAAAACCGACAAATGCCCTTCTTTTGCCCAAAACCGACAAATGCCCTTCTTGAATCCATGGAAGGGGAAGAATGGCTGCAGAGAAGATTTCGAGATCAATGTCTTTGAAAGAATATTGCCCACCCGTACAATTCGTGACCATCTGACCACCAGATAGACAAACATCTGTCTGTGCTACTGAGGCAGGAACTGGACCACAATAACCATTTTTGTTTGTTTGTTTTGTTTAGGTTGTACAGCTCTTTCAAGATTATTTCACTCATATTGAGCTGATCATAAATCAAAGGTGGGTAAAAACCACCTGATCTTCCGTTGCAGAACTCAGCGTCTCAAATGTGACCCGAGCCAGGCTTTACCCAACAGTGGTGATGATTAGGAGTCAGCACTCTTACCCACAAGGCCACAGAGACCCATCCACAATAACCATACCTTTGCGAACAGTGGAAAAGTCATTTGATCAGGATATATACTGTTTGTCATATCATCATACAGTTCCTAAATTTGAATGAATACATTTTATCAAGTAATAAATTGGTCTGAAAATCAAAACTGGATGAGGCAAAAGTAATTTCACTACCATAACACACCCATGCAACACAGTGCTTTTGTTTTAAGGATACTTTTCTGATGAAAATCCGTGATATTTTTCTGGTTTATACTGAAAACATAGGTTGTGGATGCCTCAATTAGGTGGTTCTAACGAGTACCCACACCCTATGTCTTGAGCAGAAATAAGAAAAATAATATATAGCCCCGTTTTCTCTATATAAAGTGGGATTTAGGGGAGTGTTCATTTCATAGACTTGTTCACATGATGATTCAGCAGGGCAAGGGTTACGTAATCTTACCTCAACAACTGAAGTATGACCAGTGAATATAGTAAAAGCATCAATAACTCTTCCTTCTTTAGGGTTGGTATTTATATCCCATAAACATATAGTCTGGAAATATAGAAAATTGATATACATGAGCCCCTTCTTGGCAAAACTTTTCTTCATGATTTGCAAGCAGCTGAGGCAAACTGGGCATTGTTAAAGCATTGTTAGCTTAACGAGCTCATAAGTGGTGAAACTGTAACCGTAAAAATCCTAAAAATTCAACCTTGAGGTCTTGCTATATTCTCGTAATGTTTCATGATCCAGCAAGAAGTCCAAAAGGTGCAGATGGAATGGCAAACAGTGAAGACCCTGATCAGACTGCTCCTTCAGGAGCAGTCTGATCTGGATCTGCACTGTTTGCTTAGGCCAGTCTGTCCCAACACTTAGGATCATTACGGTAACTGTTTTAATACGTACAAAATCTGGTATAGGTTTTTGTGCTTTTGTTTGAATTGAGGTTTTACCTCCCGGTCAACACTATTTAGACCATGTTCGGGACATTGCTCCCAATTTTGTGGGACTTTTACCTAATATCGAGATTGAATTACATCTCAAGTCCTAACATACAAATAGGGTTTATATGCAGGAACGGTTTTACTCGCACCACTTTGTCTGGGTAGACTAAGGCTTCTAAGCCATTTACCAGTACTCACATACTGTCGGTTTCAGTTCTGCATGGAAGTATCATGCAGCCCAATCTATTTCTCAAAGTCCGAACAGGCAGGGGCCTTTATATAGGTTTAGTTTTGAGCAGCTTTTGCATTTGCAAAGTCTGCTCACATTTTTTCGGCCAAAATATTAGTAAATTGGCTGTATTAAATTATCAAACTTTCAACAAGATGTTAACTAATGACATTTTTGAACAACTCGCCCCTGGTCTGCTCAGCTTCATGGGACATTTCTTAGGTGGATTCAGCCAGGGCACAGCATTTCCTACAAAACAGTCTGATTGGAGTCTTAGTTGTGCGCTCTATGGAAAGCTATGGGCCCAATACTCTTTCATGAAGCAAGAAAAGTCTCTGGTCAGACTATATGGATTTGCAGGCTGATCTGATTCTTCACTGGGCACACATGTTAGTTGCAGGTAATCAATCAACCCAAAAAGACTTCTTGCTTTATGCATGGCACTGTGGTGCAGTGGTAAAGCATCGGATTTCAGATCAAGAGGTAAGCGCCAAGTGTTGTTTCCTTCAGCAAGAGATTTTATCAGCATTGCTTAGTACTGGTTTCTACTCTGGTAAGAGAGGGCCACATAGAATATTAGTACATGTACTAATTTACTATAATGTGTTACCCTCTATAAATAAGGTTGATTATTATTTATTATTGAACCGGGCACAGCATTTCCTACAATTAAGACTCTAAATAGACTGTGTCTAGGTGCATATGTAAATTGTAGGAAATGCTGTGCCCTGGCTCAATTATTATTATTATCACGTTGATTAAATCGTCATTTACATGTACAAGAATGGTGACTTACATGATCATCTGAAGCACTGAGTAGGTGGCCATTTAGATTTGGATTCCATGACAAACCATACCTGAAATGAAAATACATGATGCTCTTTTACTTTTAATGATAAAGGAAGGAATGGTTATACCCAAAATATTTTCTGCCATTTTTCACAAGGGGCACAAACTCCAAGACACGGTTTGCTTTCTTAACAACAGAGCCCATATTGCCCATATTAAAAAGGGCCTTTTCTTAGCCCTTAAGATGCCATGAACAAATGTATCTGAAAATGTTGTCTGTTTATGTCTTCTGCTGCAGCATCATCTTGCAAATTTTTTAACATATTTTTGCATACAGGCAAAACAGTGCGAATCCTGATCAGACTGCTCCTATAAGAGCAGTCTGATCTGGGTCCACAGTGTTTGCAAAACAATGAGTTTCAAAGTTGCCAGAAGACGATACTGTTACGAGATGGAATAGGAAACCTCTCTGGTGCTTATGCACATCTAAATTATTTTAGTAGATATATGGTAGGGCGGTGCGAGTGAAATATTTTGGGTGAAATATGGTACGCAAACTGTGCTGCTCCATGAACAAGTCATGCACATATCATACGATGTATGCATGAGTGGTTTATGGAGATCTGTTTTTTACAATACAGGGGGCCACTATAAGGCTGAGTTCTATAAAATTTGCCTAAAAATCTCCAACCGCCAAATTTTGCCATATATGATTTTCATTCCCGTCACGTGTTGTGTGGGTGTTCGTTTTGACAGGAGTCATGGCATTGATTTATAGGGTCGTTTCATCAATTTTTCCTATGGGAAATATACTATTTGAACGCAAATCCATTATCTACTCGATTTTGCTATCTGGCTTCATTTGTGGCCGGTATCTCCACCTCGCCACGATTTAAGCAAGGTAATATGAGTAGGCATGATTTTCTGGTAGTATTCATAGATATATAAACCCTGAGAAAAACGAACACTTTAGCAGCAGGTCAAGTTGTAACGTGTAACTACAACTTTGTGTCGGGAAATAGAAAGTATATTGAAAGGTATGTTAAATCTATGTTTAGTATTATTTTTGTATGAACATGCTTGTAGGTTTTGGAGGGGTTTACTTCTAGTATACCGAACTTTCTGAAGCCTATTCTGAATTCACTGTTGAGGCCTGTAGTGATTAGGCTACTAGCTTTGCCAGCTGGACGTCGCAGGATTGATCCCAGGCTTCTCCAGTAGTAGAATGAGTCTTTCTAAGTGAGGTCCTGTCTCATTCTGACCCTAGATGTTACATGTGGGTTTACGGCGTCCCGCAAACCCCCATGCTGTTGAATTCAAGTCATTCATCTAATATCTTTCTTGTGCCTTACCCCACAGCTGCCCGTACACCTGTCAGGGATCACGCTGGGTTATCTTGTCAGCATGGGGGTTTGCGGGACGCCGTAAACCCACATGTAACATTTGGTGTCAGAGGTCCAATGGTAATATTAAGAGAATTATGGGCTGAAGAGGTACGCGATGAGCAAGTTCTTTCGACGTATCAATACGTTATTGAGCTTAGGGAACGGTTAGAGCAGACATGCAAATTAGCGCGTGATAATTTAAAGAAGGTTCAGATTAAGCAGAAAGCTTATTATGATAAAGGTGCGAGGTCGCGTAAATTTGACGTCGGCGATAAAGTACTTTTGTTACTACAGACAGACAGTAATAAATTATTGCTTCAATGGAAAGGTCCTTATGAAGTGGTTGAGGTAGTGAACAGAATGGATTATAAGATTGACGTCAATGGAAATGTTAACACATATCACGCTAACATACTGAAGCAATATGTGGAACGTCAAAATGTGACGTCACATTGCTTGCTTTCTGTAGAGTCCATTCCGTCAACTGAAAATGATGACATTGACGAATTCTCATTGGAAGATTGCGCTTTTCCTACTGCAAAGCAACCAGAGACGTTTAAGGACGTCAATATTTCAGAAATGTTAACGCAGGATCAGCGTAAAGAAATAGAGACGTTGAAAGAATACCCGGACGTACTGTCCAGTGTACCAGGACTAACTGACCAAATAGAACACGACATAAAGTTGCTGACGTCGGAACCAGTGAGGTCAAAAGGTTATGCCATACCATATAAAGTACGGGATGTAATGGAAAAGGAAATTCAAGATATGTTAGATTTCGGAGTTATTGAGCCATCAACATCTCCATACTCATCCCCTGTAGTACTTGTCCCTAAAAAAGATGGTTCGGTGCGGTTCTGCATTGACTTCCGTAAACTTAATAAAGTGACGGAGTTCGATGCAGAACCAATGCCAAATATGGAGGAGGTTATAAATAGAATGTCGGGGCACAAATACTTTAGCAAATTAGATTTGTCAAAAGGTTATTGGCAGGTAAAAATGATGTCTAAGGCAAAACCCTTAACTGCGTTCGAAACCCCCAAAGGCTTGTTTCAATTCAAAACTATGCCCTTCAGTTTGGTAAACTCAGGAGCAACATTTTGCAGGCTGATGAGAAAGATTCTGTCCGAACTTTCTAACGTTGATAGCTTCGTCGATGATATGTGGATCTTTACCGAAACTTGGAAAGACCACCGGACGTCATTACGTGAAGTTTTGGATAGACTCAGGACGGCCAAGTTGACGGCAAAACCTTCCAAGTGTATGATTAGATATAGCAGTATCGAATGTCTTGGACACAGTGTAGCTGCTCAGTCAGTTAGACCGCAAGAAGACAAGATACAAGCTATAAAGGATGCTCCTCTACCTTCTACTAAGAGACAAATAAAGTCATTTCTTGGGTTGGCTGGTTTCTACCGCCGTTTCATTCCAAATTTCTCATCTATTGCTTCCCCTTTGACAGATTTAACTAAGAAAAGTAGACCTAACAAGATCACAGACTGGCAGGACCATCATGAAAAGGCTTTCCAGACCCTGAAGAATAGACTCACGTCTAATCCTATTCTTCGTCTTCCTATCTTTCATGATGGGAATCCGTTCATACTCCGGACGGACGCTTCTGATGTTGGTATAGGAGCCGTTTTGCTCCAAGAATTTGAAGGGGAAGGAAGACTTCCCATTGCTTATACCAGCAAGAAACTTTTGCCTTGTGAGAAAAACTATTCTGTGATAGAGAAGGAATGTTTGGCTATTATCTGGGGTGTTGAGAAATTTCGCAAGTATCTTTACGGAGTAGAATTCTTGCTTGAGACAGACCACAAGCCCTTTTCTTATATGCAAACAGCAAAAGTTCTCAATTCTCGAATTATGCGTTGGGCAATGAAACTACAGCCGTATAGATTTCGGATTGTTGCAATTCGGGGCCAGACTACCTTAGTAGGTAATTCTTCGCACGGTTGTTGTGTAAATAGCTGTCTTGTTTAGATAGGTTCATCCTATTCCATCTCTGTACACAAAGAAAAAACATTTCTGATTGTTTTTTCTCCAAAAGGGGAAACCTTTGTTACGAGATGGAATAGGAAACCTCTCTGGTGCTTATGCACATCTAAATTATTTTAGTAGATATATGGTAGGGCAGTGCGAGTGAAATATTTTGGGTGAAATATGGTACGCAAACTGTGCTGCTCCATGAACAAGTCATGCACATATCATACGATGTATGCATGAGTGGTTTATGGAGATCTGTTTTTACAATACAGGGGGCCGCTATAAGGCTGAGTTCTATTAAATTTGCCTAAAAATCGCCAACCGCCAAATTGTGCCATATATGATTTTCATTCCCGTCACGTGTTGTGTGGGTGTTCGTTTTGACAGGAGTCATGGCATTGATTTACAGGGTCGTTTCATCAATTTTTCCTATGGGAAATATACTATTTGAACGCAAATCCATTATCTACTCGATTTTGCTATCTGGCTTCATTTGTGGCCGGTATCTCCACCTCGCCACGATTTAAGCAAGGTAATATGAGTAGGCATGATTTTCTGGTAGTATTCATAGATATATAAACCCTGAGAAAAACGAACACTTTAGCAGCAGGTCAAGTTGTAATGTGTACCTACAACATTGTGTCGGGAAATAGAAAGTATATTGAAAGGTATGTTAAATCTATGTTTAGTATTATTTTTGTATGAACATGCTTGTAGGTTTTGGAGGGGTTTACTTCTAGTATACCCAACTTTCTGAAGCCTATTCTGAATTCACTTTTGAGGCCTGTAGTGATTAGGCTACTAGCTTTGCCAGCTGGACGTCACAGGATTGATCCCAGGCTTCTCCAGTAGTAGAATGAGTCTTTCTAAGTGAGGTCCTGTCTCATTCTGACCCTAGATGTTGGTGAGACGTAAAGTTTGGACACCCGCTCATTCTAGATTCATTTAGGCTTTTAGACCCCTTTTGTAGAATGTAATTAATAAACGCCGGGTCACTTGTTTGACCCATGACTTTTGACTAGCTGTGGTTAGAAAACCGTGGTTACATCCCAATATGATATTAGGTGTAGAGGGGACGTAAACTTAAGACGGGTTTAACCATATCTTCATCATCAGGGCAAACTCTTACAAGAGCCTGTCGGGTTATCCGTGATGATGAACCGTAATGAATTTTATTTTACAAGCATGTTCACGTTGATTAGAAATAATTTTGTTCAAGAAGAATTACGAGTTCATTTTGTAATGATGCCGTTTTTGTCTGATAACTCAGTTTGTGCATGTATGTACATATAAAGAACGTGATGATGATAGATGGGAGTATTTGGTCGCCACATGTCATAACGGCATGAGCGGCGGGGATGACATCAGCTGCGTCATCGGTGTCGCGAGGACGGTTGTGACGGGGTGCCTACCAAATACAGAGAGAATTTACGGCAAACAGTGTTGGCCCTTATGAGACACTAACAAATGTTGTGGATTATAGATGAAAATCTTCTGTTTGTAGTTTCTATCTGTTATTAATGTAATGAATTTGTGAATAGCTATATTTGTGAGCCGTGTCGCGGAGAAGGATATGAAATAGAGATTGTTATGTTTCCTGTAATTGGCGGCTGACCAGGTAGCGCAAAGGCGTGGTCTGTTAAATTGCCTCTTACTTGTGATAATGTAGTGAGCACAAATTTGATGAGTATTATGCTCAGTAGTAGTGAGCATTAATTGATTTCTGTAGTGCTTAGTAAGGAAACATGAACTTTGAGTATTATTGTGTCAAGCGCTGGGTGCTGATAATTTGATGCACAGTCAAGTTGAGTTCTGCTGTACGGTTATTTGTCGCATGCACTAATCAGCCTGTATGTCTGGTCGGCGCATGTGCAATAACGGTATATGCATGAACATATTCTTACTTCTCCGGGAGGGGGATCATGATATAGCATGTATGTTTTGTGACTCGTGTCTTAGTCCAGTTATCGTAATTTGCAGGCACAACAATGTGTGACCTGCTGCTCCCTCACGCCTACGGAACGATAGAATGCGTAACCATTGGTTAAGAACGTGAAGCAATTAGAGCGACATCCGGTTAGGAATTCGATCACTAAAAAAGGTAAAGAAACTGTGCAGTTTCTGTGTTTCATAAGTTATATAATTTTTACGAGGAAGTTATTTAAAAAACGGGGAATTACATTCAGGAGCCCATTGATATCGGCATCTTTGGAGTAAATACCAAATCCCGTACTTCACACATTTTGGCTAAATTTAGTTTCTCCTGCTGAAGGTGAACTCAAGCCTTAGAAAACGAGTGGTTTTTAGAGGTGTTTGTTGCCTTTTATTTATTACTGCGCTTTGCTACAAGTTCAGCGTATTAACATGCACACACAATAAACATATATGGTTATATGTGTTGTGGATATTTTGCTTGTCAATGCAGCACTAGCGAGAAATCTCCACGGAAAAGGTCGAAATGGTTGGTTACGCATTAGATCTATAGAAATGATAACAAAACTTGCAACTATAAAGCGGATCTGTTTTCATCTCCACGGTCCCAGAATCACCTGCACCTTGTTCTACGGAACCATTTTTAGCCAACCTGATAAGCAGTGCGCTATTGATTCGATAATGACATAGTATTTTATGGAAACATTTTCAGTCTCCAGAATCATAGTACCGAATGATTTTCACGGACTTTTACGCTGTGTTTGTTTTATCAATGGTCCGGTAATTGACTGAAATGAAATAAAACCGGTTTTGGAGTTTTAATTTCTGCGAAGAACTCCTCATCTGCCAAAATTTACTGGTTAAGCATTAGATCGTCTGGTTGAGCATTCGATAACCAGAGGAGACAATCAAACCAGTTGCTGCCTAAGTAAATGCCAGCAGCTTACAACAATAAAAGGTGGTCTACATATGATTTCTAAATTGTGTTAAAATCACTAGAGAAAGAAAGCTGTGATGAAAAATACTTTTCTGGACAAGACCATTAAATGTCTGGGTATCATGCTTATCTGACCGAATGACGCGCCGATTCATAAATAAGAGGTCATTACTTGCTTTTGTAGAAAACAAAATGGCCAGCTTACGCTTTGTAATGGCGATTAAATTTATAACCGGATGGGACGGCCATTAATGAACCGTCTCATCCGAGAATGAAAGCTGTTCGCCATCCTGTAAATGAATTTGGCTAAATCTCCTATTAACAAGAATTGCCCAAAATAAAAAAATGGAGAGAACCCGTTTAAGAAACTCAGGCGTGAAAGGCTAAGGGTAAGATCGTTAACACTGCAGATACGAAAGCCTATTTGGCTTATGTAGGAGAAAATAAAATACCGTAAAGGCCTAGTAACGCGACACAAAAGACGTAATAACGCAAAAAGGCGTAGAAACGCAAAACAAAAGACGCAGTAACGCCAATCAGAAGGCGAAGCTACGCAAAAAAGGCGAAGTAACGCAAAAACAAGGCGTAGTAACGCGAAAAAGTGCATACTGATGCAAAAGAAAGACGTAGTAACGCAAAAGAAAGGCGCAGTGATGCGAATCAAAGGCGTTTTTACGCGAATCAAAAGGCGTAGTAATGCGAAAAAAGGCATAGTAACGCAAAAGAAAGGCGTATTTGTTTTAGCTCGCCTCTGCAAAGCAAATAGGTAGCCGGAATATCCTACTCCTTGGACTGCGCATGCCCCCAAAATATATGTCTGTATCATGATCGATAACCCAGATCGGAGATCCCGTGAGTTCTATGCTGTCAAAACGATAAGATAAAGATATTGTCTAAAACCAACTTCTTATTAATACAAACAGCGCAAGAATGACACACCATGTATTCTTAATCATGTTAATCAAGACGAACTAGAATCCATTTGTAAAATTTATAAATTTTAAGTAAACATGAGGACAGGTGCGTTCATTAAATAAATTGAGAGAAGTAACTAAGTAAGTAAGTCAGTCAGTCAGTAAGTAAGTAAGGACTTTATTAAGTGAGGGTAGCAACATTTAGCACAAACAAAAATACATGTAATAGCTAATCTTCCACGAGGCCCTCAGCTAATCTTCCATGATCTAATCTTCCTTCTTAATAAAACATACACGCTATAATATTTTGTTTCATCGGCAGTGTCATTTTTAGATATGAGGAAAAAATATAGATATAATAAATTGATAGAACATACAAGTTATAATATTTTCTTCCATCTGCAGTATCATGTTTAGATATGAGGAACTTTTGAAACCGTTTTGAATATGGAGCAATATTTTCTCATGGATGTATCTAGGCAGTGATTAGGCAGTTTACATTAAGCCAAAAGTCCACTTTTTTTGTTCACTATCGACCGACTGTTGATAATATTGTATTTAGTACTACAATATTATCAACAGTCGGTCGATAGTAGGTAGACATTTGTTTTCTCCACATCATTTTGTTTCTTTGAATAATAATTACGAAAACACGCCTATAAAAATACAATGTAACCTTTATCGCCAAAAAAACCCCGAAAATTTTAAGATGAAAAATTGTGATATTTTTCTCATTTCGGCACAAAAAGATAATGTGATTTAAAAAACAACAACAAAGGACTGGTGGGTCTATTGCCTCCGAGTGTAGGTAGGAGAAATAATCTTAAACTGTTTCATTAATCTCTTAAATTCCAGTGTCCAATCAAATAGTGTAGATCTTCACCAGACGCCGGATTCTGCAGCGTCTGATCAGGGTCTACACTCTTTGCCAAGCCCATCCTATGTTTCCAAGATAACCCTCTTTAGTTTTTCACAACACTCTGACCTCACTGCGACAATTTTCATTCTAATAGTTTTCCCGTAAAGTCAGTGATATTCACGTGCATTTAAGCAGCTTTTCTTCTGAGCACCTTTGGGTCGATTGACAAACAATTCCCAGTGGAATTCTTTTCACTGACTGTTACAGGGCGGTTCTTCTTTGGCGGTTTATTTATGTTATTGTTTGTCACTGATTGTGTGTATCGCATTTTGGATAGCCAGCTGGTATTGATTCCTGATCATTGCTTTACTTCTACTTTTTATAAGCACCAAGTTTATAATTATGAGTGTCTTATGCTCAACCTGGCTCTCTAATGCTTGACCATAGAAACACGATATAGATTTAATCGCCATTAAAAAGCGTAAGCTGGCCATTTTGTTTTCTACAAAAGCAAGTAATGACCTCTTATTTATGAATCTGTGCGTCATTCGGTCAGATAAGCATGATACCCAGACATTTAATGGTCTTGTCCAGAAAAGTATTTTTCATCACGGCTTTCTTTCTCTGGTGATTTTAGCATAATTTAGAAATCATATGTAGACCACCTTTTATGGTAGTAAGCTGCTGGCATTTACTTAGGCAGCAACTGGTGAGATTTTCTCCTCTCTGGCTATCGAATGCTTAACCAGACGATCTAATGCTTAACCAGCAAATTTTGGCAGATGAGGAGTTCTTCGCAGAAATTAAAACTCCAAAACCGGTTTTATTTCATTTCAGTCAATTACCGGACCATTGATAAAACAAACACAGCGTAAAAGTCCGTGAAAATCATTCGGTACTATGATTCTGGAGACTGAAAATGTTTCCATAAAATACTATGTCATTATCGAATCAATAGCGCACTGCTTATCAGGTTGGCTAAAAATGGTTCCGTAGAACAAGGTGTGGGTGATTCTGGGGCCGTGGAGATGAAAACAGATCCGCTTTATAGTTGCAAGTTTTGTTATCATTTCTATAGATCTAATGCGTAACAAACAATTTTCGACCTTTTCCGTGGTGATTTCTCGCTAGTGCTGCATTGACAAGCAAAATATCCACAACACATATAACCATATATGTTTATTGTGTGTGCATGTTAATACGCTGAACTTGTAGCAAAGCGCAGTAATAAATAAAAGGTAACAAACACCTCGAAAAACCACTCGTTTTCTAAGGCTTGAGTTCACCTTCAGCAGGAGAAACTAAATTTAGCCAAAATGTGTGAAGTACGGGATTTGGTATTTACTCCAACGATGCCGATATCAATGGGCTCCTGAATGTAATTCCCCGTTTTTTAAATAACTTCCTCGTAAAAATTATATAACTTATGAAACACAGAAACTGCACAGTTTCTTTACCTTTTTTAGCGATCTAATTCCTAACCGGATGTCGCTATAATTGCTTCACGTTCTTAACCAATGGTTACGCATTCTATCGTTCCGTAGGCGTGTCCCTGCTTCATCGCAGCCAGTACTAGTACGACGCTGGGGGTTAGGGTCCAGCAAGGGCGGACAGACCGCGGTCCAAAAGGGGAAACCTTTGTTACGAGATGGAATAGGAAACCTCTCTGGTGCTTATGCACATCTAAATTATTTTAGTAGATATATGGTAGGGCGGTGCGAGTGAAATATTTTGGGTGAAATATGGTACGCAAACTGTGCTGCTCCATGAACAAGTCATGCACATATCATACGATGTATGCATGAGTGGTTTATGGAGATCTGTTTTTACAATACAGGGGGCTACTATAAGGCTGAGTTCTATAAAATTTGCCTAAAAATCGCCAACCGCCAAATTGTGCCATATATGATTTTCATTCCCGTCACGTGTTGTGTGGGTGTTCGTTTTGACAGGAGTCATGGCATTGATTTATAGGGTCGTTTCATCAATTTTTCCTATGGGAAATATACTATTTGAACGCAAATCCATTATCTACTCGATTTTGCTATCTGGCTTCATTTGTGGCCGGTATCTCCACCTCGCCACGATTTAAGCAAGGTAATATGAGTAGGCATGATTTTCTGGTAGTATTCATAGATATATAAACCCTGAGAAAAATGAACACTTTAGCAGCAGGTCAAGTTGTAACGTGTACCTACAGTAACAACATTGTGTCGGGAAATAGAAAGTATATTGAAAGGTATGTTAAATCTATGTTTACATTTGGTGTCAGAATGAGACAGGACCTCACTTAGAAAGACTCATTCTACTACTGGAGAAGCCTGGGATCAATCCTGCGACGTCCAGCTGGCAAAGCTAGTAGCCTAATCACTACAGGCCTCAACAGTGAATTCAGAATAGGCTTCAGAAAGTTCGGTATACTAGAAGTTAACCCCTCCAAAACCTACAAGTATGTTCATACAAAAATAATACTAAACATAGATTTAACATACCTTTCAATATACTTTCTATTTCCCGACACAATGTTGTAGGTACATGTTACAACTTGACCTGCTGCTAAAGTGTTCGTTTTTCTCAGGGTTTATATATCTATGAATACTACCAGAAAATCATGCCTACTCATATTACCTTGCTTAAATCGTGGCGAGGTGGAGATACCGGCCACAAATGAAGCCAGATAGCAAAATCGAGTAGATAATGGATTCGCGTTCAAATAGTTTATTTCCCATAGGAAAAATTGATGAAACGACCCTATAAATCAATGCTATGACTCCTGTCAAAACGAACACCCACACAACACGTGACGGGAATGAAAATCATATATGGCACAATCTGGCGGTTGGCGATTTTTAGGCAAATTTTATAGAACTCAGCCTTATAGCGGCCCCCTGTATTGTAAAAACAGATCTCCATAAACCACTCATGCATACATCGTATGATATGTGCATGACTTGTTCATGGAGCAGCACAGTTTGCGTACCATATTTCACCCAAAATATTTCACTCGCACTGCCCTACCATATATCTACTAAAATAATTTAGATGTGCATAAGCACCAGAGAGGTTTCCTATTCCATCTCGTAACAGATACAGCAAACAACAATTGTTGTGACTGGCATTTTATGGTCAGAAGGAAAGCATTTGCTCGCTAAGAACAAAGTCTTTTTTTTCATTTTTCTAATGAAAGGCCCATTCTGATAAGGGAGATATTTTTGTAAGAGTTACCTCCCTGAATGTGTATTTATTCTCCTTATTAAGTAGTTTTAATAAGCAGCGAATGTACATTTATAAGGTTCACCTACCCCTCTTTTTGATGACCTTTCAACCTCAGTTCTGGAGTGCACTCACCACTGGGATCTGAAAACAAAGCCAAACACAGGCCATGAAGTAACTTACTGATAATCTTACTTACTTTGTACTGAATTGAATCTTCCACCTTATATATAGCAGGAGTCTATTTCAAAATTTAGGGGTTTCAGGTTGTGTTCTCTAAAGTTTTTTTGAAAATGGATGAACTGTTTGTAAACAGTGTAGGCCCAGATCAGACCCCACATGTGGGGTCTGATCTAGGCCTGCACTGTTTGCAAATGACCTGCTTAGGATTTCCCTCATAAAATAGGTAAATGCTATTCAACAGCATAAATATACGTAGGCAAGCACCTGTACATTGCAGCCATTTTTAACCCTTATCTTGCTGTTCACGCCAACCCCTATCTTTGCAAACAGAGTAGATCCAGAGCAGATGGCTTATGGCATCTGATCAGGGTCTACACTGTTTGGCATTCAGTTTATGAATTTGTAGGAATAAATTAATTTGTAATTTGATTGGTTGATAGAAAGAAATGGGTGTGGCTTAAATGAATATTCAGCAAGATAAGGGATAAAAACACTGCCCGAGTCTAAATTTGCCTTTGTGAATTGAGTGAGTAAATGTGCACCAGCTGACTCTCAAAATATACAAATAGACAATCCAACGAGTGGTCATTTCGCATGCAATTTGACGAGTTCCATAAATTTCATTATATAAAGTGACCATGGTTATAAGATTCTTTTTATCATATAACCATTTTCCTGTTTATTTACTGCATAACAGTAAGTTATAATTCTTACCGGAAACATATTGTCAAGGATAGCATTTTAACATTTTTCAAATTGCTGTCCGGTATAACGTTGACTGATCATCATCATCAGTTTTTTTATTAACGTGCAAGTACAGGGGCAACCTCATCATAAGTGGGCACCCTTCCAGGTAGCTGGCTTGCTGCACGCATGGTAGATCTCACACCAGATCTCCAGGTATGTCTATCATGAGGGTCGATAGCCGAGGGCTTGCATTCTCTGCAATCTCTGTCAGCTCTCAGCATATGGGTCATCTTTTCTGATTGTGTTGGCCTTGACATTTCACTATAATACTGAGATGTGTGTGGAGCATCATTAAGTCTACAGTGCAAGGGTGCAAGAAGGGTCTGTTCTAGACAGAATGCAGTTGGGCAAGCTAACTTGAACCTTACCAGTTCGGCTATGCACAAATTTACAAGAATAATTTTTACCCACCTGGTTTTGAAGGATGTTTTGTGTAGTCAAATACTAGCACATCACTAGATGGCGTTTTTGTTGCTATGATACAGGGATTCTGTGGCATGTATCTTGCTCTGTTGACTTCCCCCTCGTGGTTGATCTTTATCTCAATCTCAATTTTACCACTCACTGAACCAAACCCACCAAACTCTGCAAAAATATAGCAGGATGAGTTGTTATTGATATAGAGAATCTTACATGAGTGTTCATGCATTACTGAATTTAATAAACCAGTTGAGGATAAGGGATAAAATATGAGGGCATTTTATCACTTTTCCTCAACAAGTTTAATAAAATCAGTAATACATGAGCAAGAATGCAAGATTCTATTTATCGTAGGACATTTAAAACATGTTTTTTTCCAGGATTGTTTTACAAAAATGTCAATATGCCACCACTAGTAAACACTATGTAGGTAAGGATCCCAAAAGTTAACGTTACGGTGGTTATCTAGCTAATTTGCATATTTAACCCATTCATGGATTACGGAATTGATTACATGGCATCATTGCATTCTCAGATGCAATGTCATCTGATAAACTTGATTCTTTTTTATCATTATCTCCTTTTCTGATTTGGTTTTGATATTACATCCCATCCAAGATTATTTCATTTCAATTATCTCAAGCCAATTCTAAATAAGAGTTGGGCGAAAACCAACATACGCGAAGAAAAACCACCTACCATAATGATCCTAAATATTTGGACAGATAGGCCTAAGCAAACAGTGAAGACCCAGATCAGACTGCTCCTAAAAGAGCAATCTGATCAGGGTCTACACAGTTTGCCATCCCGTCTGCACCTTTAGCACTCCTCGCAAGACCGTGAAACAAATTTGTCGAAATTTTAGGAGAACTGCGCCAAGTCCTTATTAAGGTGTCCGAATTTTAAGGATTATGGTAATGTTTTGTTGGCGTCTCACAGGTGACCCGAGCGAGGCTTCAACCCACGGCAGTGAGAGACTAATGTTTAAGAGACATCGCTCTTACCCATTTGGCCAAGGAGACACATTTTCTGATATGGGTTTTATGACCTTCTCAAGATTATTTCTCTAACATTGTGACAATGAATACAGGAACTTCCATTGCTGAACTTGGCATCTCACATGAGTCAAGGGAGGCTCAAAGCCACAACAGTGAGAGACCTGGGGCCAGTTGTTCAAAACTTACGGCGACATCATTAGTTAACAAATCGTAAATCTCTGATCATAAAATATGGCAAATATACTAATATTTTTGCTGAAAAATGTGGATAGCTTTTGCATATATCAAGGCTACTCATATTTTATCTGCACACATACCAAAAGTTTAGAGGCTAGTTAACAATATGGCCACTAACGAGCTCATGAAGTTAACAAGGCTTTGAACGAAGGGCTCAAAACCATTAGGTCACGAAGTCCTGTTGATGCTAGTGGAACTGTATTTGAGTTTTACACTGTAGATTGGTTGAGATCCTGTGATAAATTCCATGAGCAAGAACCCCAGTACTATTTCTAACAGCGACTGGTAGTAATATAATGTGATGTCAAATAGCATGTTACCAGCCCCGATAGCTCAGTTGGTAGAGTGTCTGCTCCGGGGAACGGGAGGTCTCGGGTTCGATTCCGGGCCGCGACATACCAAAGTCGTTAAAAATGGTACTAGCTGCTCCTCGCTTGGCACTCAGATTTACGGGGTAGAGCTAGTACTGAGTGAGTGTGTGTTTGGGTTTTACGTCCCACCAACAGCTTAGGTCATACGGAGACGGGGCCTCGGTTTAAAGACTCATCCGAAAGTCTGGAGAAGCCCGGGATCGATCCTGCAACCTCTGGTTTACAAGGCGAGTAGCGTAACCACTACACCACGGGGGCTTCCTGGAGCTAGTACTGGTCTATCCTGTGTCAGGATAATGTGACTGGGTGTGGTATCATGTAATGTGTCTGGGACATGATACTTCAGTGAGGCAGCACTATAAACGTGAGCATTGAGCTCCCTGTCGCAACCAGACACCGTCGTGAAATGACTGAAAAATTGTTGAAAGCGACGTTAAATCCGAATTCACACACACACACACACACAAATAGCATGTTAAGAACCTGCGCATTATGTCATTGTTTATGAAACGATAGCAACTGTGTTCTATTAAAAGATGGGAAACTATTGAAAACATAAATGTTAGAAGACAAATAAACTGAATTTAAAGACTTGATGTTTTTTTCGCTTGTGATTCTTTCAAAGATGGAAGCTTCTGATTGAATAATCATTCTGCTGTGGTCGTTGGGTAAGTTCATTTTTATGTTTTCTAAAGATTTCACAAAATTTACCATTTTTTGTGGCATTTTTAACATTTCGATGACAAAGTTGGAATTACAGTTGAAACTCGGTAATTCGAACGCCAATTTTTTCGAAACTACCAGATTTTTTGAGGATGACTGATGGTTCTGACTTATTTCTCTATGATACTTATTGCAAAAATATTACCAATTTTTTGAAAAAATTCAATTTTTCCAACAGACTTGTTGGTCCCAATCAAAGAAATTCCTATTAAAACACCCTGTTAAATTCGAAATACCGCTTGGCAAATCAAGGTCACGCATGATGATCACGTTTCATCTGTGCAGCAAGTTGGATTGTTACATATCCGAATGATCAATGAACTCACCGGTTATCAGTGACAATCCTTAACTGAGTACAGTATAGCTCCAATATATCGCGGTAGTCGGGGGCCATAGCCCGAAAACCGCTATGTGGTCGGAGGGCGATATAAGTCGTGGTAGTTTGCCGAGATGCCACTACAAGTCGCGGTGATAGTTTGGTGAGAACTGTTTATCAATCCTCACTAATAGCTGTCAGTAATGCTATCGGCCGTATTTCACCATTAAAGTAGGTTCAGAATTACTCAGTGACAGAACAAACAAAGGGGACTGTGTCTACCAATTAACTTACATTCGAGAACAGCTGAAAATCTGCATCTGAAAACATGTGATTGCTAAAATGTCAAAACAGGACGCCATTTTGAATTTGCGGGTTCCCCTGATTGTCTTTAACGGGTGACGGCCAAGGGGCGCAACTACCATAAGCGATTCTAGTTGTTTCCCTTGGCTTGCAAGATCTCAGAATCATTAAAAGCGGTTGGAAAAAAATTATCTAACGTCTACCACAGGCTGAAAAACTATACAACAACAAAACTATCATTTTATTGTGTTTTGATTGCCGGCAAGTGTAAAAAAATCGTCTACAACTGTCAGTATTTTTGAGTCCTTAAATATGGTAAAACTAGACCAGTAAGTAAATCGCAATAATTGCTGCACTGTCAATTGAGAGAAAAACCATCTGTGGATTTATTATGGTTCAGGTATGACACTATTGTTAATCTCTGTCATATAATTGCCACCCTGCGGTGCGTGTCGATAAGGTGTGAAAATATGGTCAAGTTATGTCTCTAATTGGCATTTATCTTCCAATCATAAAATTTAATCCACAATCAATGTGAAAATGATTTAATCCCTCCTCAGACAATTAGCTACATCTAACGGTAGATGTTTGCATCATAAAAACGGACTTTTCTGCGATTGCATGAATGGTTATGTTTTGGCGCCAAATAGCAGACGCTGGCCGGGAAAAGTCAAACGCTGTTGGGGCCTGGTTTAACCTGGTTTTAAATAAATTTTAACAACTTAAAACTCTATTTTTTTTTTTAATTATGAATTTTTAAGGAAAAAAAAAACGAATCCACTGCGCGACCGCGATAGATTGGACATCGCGAAATATCGGAATGCGATATATTGGAGCTATACTGTAATAGGTGTCCTTAATTGAGTTTATCTGCACTGATCATTTTATTTAATGATTTTAAGTGTTTAATTATGGGGTTTTAGTGGTCATTTCTCTTCCTTGTGTTAAGGGGTGGTTCTGACCGTTGGTTTCAGCTAAAATAACAATTCTGATAAAACTGAAAGTAGACGAATTTCCTGAAAATTTAAGGAAGTTTTTTAAGTGAATGTAGGGCCAAAAAGCGGAACTGAATTGGCTAGAAACATGTAGTCATCCCTTTCTGATCTGTATCAGCCAGTTAATTGCAGACTGATAGAAATCTTCGCTAGCTGTCAATGATTGCCAATTCTTTTATCCTTTTTGCAGGGTTAAATATTTCATCAGTAAACTGGTTCCGCACTTTACATTTAACCTACATTTTCGTTATTGTTGATGGATGTAAATAAGAATATCAGTTCATAATTTCTTTTACATGCAAAGCGTTAAGACGACGCGATCAACCTTCAGGCAGCTCATTTTCTTTCATGCTTTGGCAGATACTCCCATTACTTCACCAAAGAGCTGAGATGAAGTTGCACTAACGGTCATACAATGATACTGACTAAAAATATCCCAACGTATCTGAAAACTGCCAATTTCGAAAATTCGAACTACCAATAATTCGAAAGCTTTCCTGCGGTCCATGACACTTTAAATTATCGAGGTTTGACATTATAAGGAATGAATTATCATTTTTGCAGCTTTTATTGATATGCACTCTCTGGCAAATCACTCATAACTGCATTGAGCCCGAATGGCTTAAAACTAAGTTTGTCAATAATAATAGATATGTAACCTTTGGCAGATCACTCACAACTCATGCAGTTTGTAAGCGATTTTCCGAAGTTAACACATCAATAAAGTGCTCAAAAATGGTATTCATTCCAATGAAAATAGCAAGTTTAAAAAGGGGTTAAGTAAATATACCATCAGGGGCCCGTTGTTCAACACTAACAACGCTGTTAGTTAACATATCATTAAATCTTTGATCATTTAATATGACAAATATGCTAATATTTTTGCTGAAAAAATGTGGGAAGCTTTTGCCGATACAAAAGCGGCTCACATTTTTTGAGCAAAAATACCAAAATTTTAGGTATTAAACGTGCTAGAATAGTTAACAATTTGACCGCTAACGATCTTGTTAAGCTAACGGTGCTTTGAACAACTGGGCCCAGGGGCCAGTTGTTCAAAGCAACATTAGCTTAAAGAGCTCGTTATTGGTCAAACTATAAACTGTTCCAGCAAGTACAATAGCTAAAATTTTGTGATTTTTGCTGAAAAAATGTGAGCAGCTTGCTGCTCAAATTTTTTCAGCAAAAACAGTAGTATATTTGGCATTTTAAATGTCATCAAAGTTTTAACAATATGTTAACTAACGACATTGTTAGTTTTGAACAACTGGGCCCAGATCTTTTCCTGACAACTTACCGCCCTTGGCATCATCATAATGCGACGCATCAAACTGTGCGTAATCATTGGGCAGCTGTACGCTGGCAATCAACAGATGGTTTTGTTCTTCTGACCTGTTGAAGATGGGCCGGTGTAAGTCCATCAGAAAACAGCATTTTATTACATCAACTCAAATACCAACTATTGCTCTAAATCAGTCAAGTATACAGCAGCTTCACTTTATTTTGTGAACTAATCGAGTTATGAGTAGCTCCCTTAGACTGAACCCGTGTGAAAAAGGGCCTGCTCTTAAAGAAATGAATTCTATTCTCAGGGGCAATTTTTTTAGCCCATTTTGTGTTAGGTGAATCTTCCTCCTTATACATGTATATAGTAGGAGTCCATGAGTTCATTTAAAAATTTGGGGCGACTGGTTATCATAGCAACAGATAAGGTGGGTATTTTGTGATAAATGAAGGATAGTTTTCCTTATTTCTCCATTTAAACCTATGTTGTGGGTACTCATTAGAACCCCCTCATTCCGGCAGTTCTAATGAATACCCACAACATAGGTTTTTATGGAGAATTGACAAAAACTAGCCTTCAATTATCACAAAATACAAACTTCATCTATTGCTATGCCGGTTACGTTATATATTTAAAAGTGACTCAGAAAATAGCTGAATTTTTGCAAACACAGTAGGCTGTTTGCCAATTTACCTTTTTGGGGTTTCTGGTACAAAATGGGTTAAGAATATCAGGCCCAGATCAGACACTGCTGAATGCGGCGTCTGATCAGGGCCTACACTGTTTGCAAAAAGTTCAGCCATTTTCCAAATAGATTTGGATGAAAACACAACCTGACATCCCTAAATTTTGAAATGGACTCCTGCTCTATATAAGGAGGAAGATTCCATTCGGTACAAAAAGGGTTAAGGGGCCAGTTATCTGGCCCATAAACTTTTCAGCGAGGTTTCTGACAAAGAGTGGGCTAATACTTGTCTGGAGAGCTATAGTTGGCGTTTATCAACAGTAAAATCCCCTGACCCCAGAACTTTTACCTCCTTTTTCTGAATCAAACTGAGACCCCTCGCACTGGGCAATACTGTTAGGGAGTTGAACACTGGCTATAAGGATATGATTCTGCTCTTCTGAGCGTGTCAGGGACGGTGATGTTGGCATAGTTACCCTGAAATTATAGCAAAGAATACTCCCCCTTCAGAGTCAGAAAAATACTCCCCACCCTCTCCTCGCGGAAAAGAGAGGAGTAGTTTCAACTAAATGTTGTTTATTTTTTGTTCATTGTTGTGTTTTAGTATTGTTTTTTTTTTTGTTGTCTTTTTTCATTCCTTTTTGACACAGTTTCAAAATTACTAACAAAGCTAATCAAAAGGCAAGCAATTTGTCTAAAGTCACAGCAAGATCTAAATAAAGACACTCAAACAAGCCTAAACATTAAGGTAAAGTTGTTTTAAGCTAAGAGATGTATCCGAAAAATCCTAAAAATTCGGACACCTTGAGGACCTGCTGTAATTCTCCTAAAATTCTAACAAGTTTGTTTCACGATCTAGCAATGAGTCCAAAAACTGGAGACGAAATGGCAAACAGTGTAGACCCTGATCAGACTGCTCCTTCAGGAGCAGTTTGATCTGGGTCTGCACTGTGTGCTTATGCCTATCTGTCCCAATACTTAGGATCAATACGGTAGTTTGCACTGCATCACCTACTCACATTAAGTTTCTTTTTCAGCAAAAATACCAAATTACTAGTGTTCTACCATGTAAAGAATTTGTTAGTTCATAAGGCTTCAAACAACTGAACTTTTTGTTAATACATGTATCTGGGGGAGTATCTCTCTGCTGAAATGTCTGACAAACCCTGGTTTTTACTGTGTTTATCAAAAGTTTTGTCAGAAGGACCTACAAACCCAAGTGGTTAGTGTCTGTTATAGCTCCTGGGCAGTTAATGTAGTTTGATGCATACACTACAAACTCTTTTTGGACAATTTAAAAACAGGTACCGTAATGATCCTAAATATCGAGACAGACAGGCCTTAGCAAACAGTGCAGACCCGACCAAGAACAGAATGCCCCTGAAGGAGCAGTCTGATCAGGGTCTACAATGTTTGCAATTCTGTCTGCACTTTTTGGACGTCTCGCTTGATCATGAAACAAAATTGTTAAATTTTTACGCTAATAACAGGAAGTCCTCTGGGTGTCCCAATTTTTAGGATTTTTACGGTATGTTAAGGGTTTCATGTCAGAAAAAAAAAATAGGTAGGGTAGGGAGGTTTTTCATACATTCTTACTAGGAATCATCATAGCAACAGGTAAGGTTGGTATTTTGTGATAACTGAATGATAGTTTTTGTCAATTCTCCGTAAAAGCCTACGATGTGGGTATTCATGAGGCGGTTCTAATGAATACACACAATGTAGGTTTATATGCAGAAATAAGGAAAACTATCCTTCAATTATCACAAAATGCCAGACAAGGAGAAATAACAAGGATAATTTTCCTTATTTCTTGTGAGAACAAATGTTATGGGTATTCAGAACCGCCTCAATGAGGCAATTCTTACAAACACCCAAAACATTTTTAATGGAGAAATAACAACAGTAAAATCCCCTGACCCCAGAACTTTTACCTCCTTTTTCTGAATCAAACTGAGACCCCTCGCACTGGGCAATACTGTTAGGGAGTTGAACATAAAGAAATGGAGAAATAAGAAAAATTATCCCAAAATTAATTTCAGTTTTGTTCGTTTGAGTTTTGGTTTTACGTCCCATCAACACAATAAAGGTCATTTTGGAAACATTGCTTCCGATTTTGAGGGACTTCTACCCGACAATGAGATGAAATGACATCTCAAGCCCTACCACCCACAGAAACAGCTAGGGATTAAGGAGCAGTCCAACTTGCATCACTTTTCCTGGGAAGAGACAGACCTACCAAATCTATTTCTCTAAGCACTGATGGGTGGGGGCCTCAGTACTCAAACATATCTGGAGCTACATGTATGTAGAAATATACAAGATTAGAGCAAAAGAGCCCTAAAGTACAAACCAGAGGCCCCGCTCATAGGGGCTTGAAGAAATATATGGGCTGCACGATGCTTCGACGCAGAGCTGAATCCGGCCCGCACACTAGTACTGGTAAACCGCTTAGAGGATCTAAGCCTGTCCAGGAACCGCGGTGCGAGGTGGACCGTCCATGCTAATAAACCCTATTGGTTTCATTGGGCGACAGGGCTTGATATGTCATTTCATCTCAATGTCGGGTAAAAGTCCCACAAAATTCGAAGCAACGTCTCCAAAATGACCTTTACAGTGTTGACGGGGACGACGTTAAACCTCAAATCAAACAAACAAACAAACAAACAAACCAGAGGACCAATGGTCCTGAACAGCTCACCTGATTGCTGAGTATTTATAAATGGAGCCATTTTGCTTCTGAGAAGATTCTGAAGGGGTTTTACCATAGCAGACATTTTAGTCATGTGACCTTAACCATGTGAACAAACTTTCATTCCTCCATCCATAAAAGCTTGATATGAAATTTGGCTTTAATTTGCAAAGCAATTTTATTTTATTTATTCATTTTTTTTAAATATGTGACAGTGAGTGATCTTGACCTTTGGTGCTCATGCAGCTTCAATAACTCATTTAGCTGATTGCATGTATCATTTAAGTTCACTTTTTCACATATAAAAGCACAAACAACCAAATTTGACATTGCCCCAAAATGCTACATACCAAGTTTCAAGGAAATTAGCCCACTGGTTCTAGAGGAGAAGATTTTTGGAGATTTTTTACCACATATGGTCAAAGGGGCCATCTTAAGTCATGTGAACCAGACAACTTCATTTTGAACACACATTCATTTCTTCCATGGTTGGCTGATATATAACCAATTGTGTTTATAACTTGTTGGCATAATGGAAACGTATATAACAAATTACAAAGGTGTCCTAGATTTTGACCCCTAGCCCCACCCCATCAGTCCTCCAAGGCATGAACCCAGGGGTGTGTTGTCTTGGAATCTCAGAAGACACGCCCGGGTATCCAAGTTGTAGCATATGAATCCTTTGTGATGAGTGTCTGTTGAGATATAAGCAATTCAAAAACTTCACCACAGTTTTACAGAGGTTTTCTAGATTCTGACCCCTAGCCCCACCCCGGGCATGAACCCAGGGGTCTGTTGTCTTTGAACATCAGAAGACCCTCCCAGGTACTTAAGTTCCAAATATGAGTGCTCTGTGATGAGTGACTGTTGAGATATAAGCATCAGAAAAACTTTAACGCAGTGTGACGGGAACGCACATGCACATGCAAACGCGCACAAATGAGGTGACAACAATAGCTCTCCATGTACTTCGTACAGGCGAGCTAAAAAGAAGGATTTTAGGCACCATTTATTTTTATTGTCACACAACTCCTAGGATTTAGAAGCCTCCGGGGTGTAGTGGTCACGCTACTCGCCTTGTAAACCAGGGATCGCAGGATCGATCCCGGGCTTCTCCAGACTTTCGGATGAGTCTTTAAAAGGTCCCATCTCCGTATGACCTTAGCTGTTGGTGGGACGTAACACTCACTCACTCCTAGGATTTTTCAGCTTTCAAAGGTAATAGCCCTATAGATGAAAACTAGAGGAACATATTCAGAATTTGTAGCCCCTGGTGGGAGGGGACCCGACCCTGACCAAGGGCCCAAATCTGTACATCAAGTTTTTTTGCATATCAAACTGAAGGCAGGTAATGAGCCGAATACATTACAGTATGTCAACTTTAGCCCCAGGGGCATGTCAGGGGGTCACAGAAGGTCAAAAAGTAGGATTTTTTGTCATTTTTTTTTTCTACTGTCTCACAACTCTTAGGCTTTTCAGTTGAATTCAATACGCTTTCACAGGTAATACATTTAAGCCTATAGATGATGACTGGTGGAACATATTCAGAATTTTGGTGTGACACCCCTGGGGGTGGGGCCTGACCCTGCCCAAGGGCTGAAATATCCATTTTGCACTGTCATGTTCCATATCAAATTGAAGGTAACAAAGAGTAGAATACAGTGGAGCAAAACTTTAGCCCACGGGGCATGTCTGGGGTCACCAGAGGTCAAACAGTAGTATTTTTGGGGGGTACTTTTTTCAAATGTCACTCAACTCCTCCAAGGCTTTTTGGGTCCCAGGTGCCGAACATCCATTTTGTACAAACATAGTCATGCTGCATATTAGGTCAAAGGTAATGAAGTGCAGATTACAGAGGCGCAAAAAATTTACGAGGCCATGTTTGGGGGTCACCAGATTCTGGGTCCATTTTTTTCTAATGTCACACCAATCCTATGCACTTTTTGCTACAATCTTGAAATTGTCACAGGTAATAGACCTATGTATGAAGGCTGGAGATACCTATGTTGCACGACTGCATAAATTCTATTCTATTCCATGCTTTCCTTTTTTCTTATCAGCTGAAAGCCAATAATTTAAGCACATCAAGCAACAATGCATTAAGTTCACCCTTGACCTGCTGAATATTTATATATGCCACACCCAATACTGATTATCAACCAACCAGATTACTTGATGCAAATTATTGCAACAAATTCACAATCTGAATGGCAAACAATGTAGATCCTGATCAGATGGCTTTGTCTCGTTATGCCTCCTGGCAGTAACCCTCAGTGGCTCAAACTACCCTTGTCTCGAACAGATTTTCGTGGTCCCAAAGGTGTTCGAGCCATTGAAGTTCAACTATACTTGTTAAACTGTATTCTTTCAGTTCACACACTGCATGACAAACAATGCAGATCCTGATCAGATGGCTTCTTCAGAAAACATCTAATCCAGATCTTCACTACTGCAAAGTGAGGGATTGTTGTGCTCAGCAACATAATTACATGTACTGCTGTTTGGCTGAAATCTCCTCTAATATATATCCTACAAAAAGTGTTTTTCTTTGGAAGAAATGAATACACTTCAGAGCTGCAATGTAAGGAATGTGCAGGTAGTTTTTCCTGGGTCAATTAGCTAGTTTTGACCGATTAGGCCTCATCAGGACCCTCATATAATTTAAACCATTCTGACATTGAAACAATGTTCTGGGACATGTTCAAAACTAACAATCCCGTTAGTTAAAACTTTGATCATTAAATACGGCAATATACTAATATTTTTGCAGAAAAAATGTGAGCAGCTCACATTTGTTTGTTTGATTTGAGGTTTAACGTCCCCGTCAACACTGTAAAGGTCATTTTGGAGACATTGCTTCCAATTTTGTGGGACTTTTACCCGACATTGAGATGAAATGACATCTCAAGCCCTGTCGCCCAATTAAACCAATAGGGTTTATTAGCATGGGCTGTCTGCCATGCACCGCGGTTCCTGGACAGGCTTAGATCCTCTAAGCGGTTTACCAGTACTAGTGTGGGGGCCGGATTCAGCTCTGCGTAGAAGCATCATGCAGCCTATATATTTCTTCAAGCCCCTATGGGCGGGGGTGGAAAAGCTGCTCACATTCTTTCAGCAAAAATACCTGAGTATTAGATACTGTACTTGCTAGAACAGTTAAAAATTTGGCCACTAGTTAAGCTAACGATGCTTTGAACAACTGGCCCCAGGTCACCAAAACCTAATCACACCACTGGGTCTAGTTGCTCAAAACTAGCCATGTTGTTAGCCTATGTATTGTTAAAACATTCTGAACCTTTAATAATTATGGAGAATACTAACCCTTGTTCTGCTGATTAAGCCCCCGCCCATAGGGGCTTGAAGAAATACATGGGCTGCATGATGCTTCCACGCAGAGCTGAATCTGGCCCGCACACTAGTACTGGTAAACCGCTTAGAGGATCTAAGCCTGTCCAGGAACCGCGGTGCGAGGCGGACCGTCCATGCTAATAAACCCTATTGGTTTCATTGGGCAACAGGGCTTGAGATGTCATTTCATCTCAATGTCGGGTAAAAGTCCCACAAAATTGGAAGCAGCGTCTCCAAAATGACCTTTACAGTGTTGACGGGGACGTTAAACCTCAAATCAAACAAACAAAATTGTTCTGCTGAATATTTATATATGCCCCACCCACTACCGATTATCAACCAATCAGATTACCTGTAGCAAATTATAACAACAAATTCACAATCTGAATGACAAACAATGTAGATCCTGATCAGATGGCTTCTTCAGAAGCCATCTGATCTGGATCTACATTGTTTCAAAGAAAATGCATATCCGGGCTCAGCAGAACAAGGGCTAATATTTATGCAGAAAAATGTGAACAGCCTTTGCTTTTAATAGCAGCTTTTTGAAAGGCAAAAGCAAATTAAAAATCTGTCCTAAGTATAGTGCACACCGGCTTTATTTGGTTGAAATTTGTTTTACCCAATGCAACTGACGAGTTTATCAAAATCAATTCTCAAAATCTTACCTGATATTTCACGTGTTTTCCCTCAGGGTTTTTATTTGGGCACTTTGTCCCAATTCAATTTAGTTAAAGGAAACATGAAAATTTTGTGGAACATGTGGTTCATTTGCCTTACGAAGATGGCAAATCTCTCAAACTAAGGAAAAAAAAAAACAACATCTTTTCTGTGGAGCCGTTTTTTTCAACTAGTACCGGTATTGGTTCCACACAATCAGCCATTAAAGCAATGGGCAGAATTTAGAGTGGGGAACAAGTAAATCAACTGATATAGCAAGGGAGATAGCAGTCCAGAACAACATGCAGAGTCATGCATCTATTCATAAAGTATGTTTGTTTTGTTTGATTTGAGGTTTAACGTCCCCGTCAACACTGTAAAGGTCATTTTGGAGACTTTGCTTCCAATTTTGTGGGACTTTTACCCGACACTGAGATGAAATGACATCTCAAGCCATGTCGCCCAATGAAACCAATAGGGTTTATTAGCATGGACGGTCCGCCTCACACCTCGGTTCCTGGACATTTTTAGATCCCTAAGCGGTTTACCAGTACTAGTGTGTGGGCTGGATTCAGCTCTGCGTGGAGCATCATGCAGCCAATATATTTCTTCAAGCCCCTATGTGTGGGGGCGGTCATAAAGTTTGACACTGAACCGAATAAAGAAAACTTAAAACTCCAGCCATCTGGAACATTTGCACCAAGAATGTGGCAAAACATAGACATTTGTGAGTCAGGGAAAACTGAAGAATATTTCCAGTTCTCTACAACAACCTAGTCTAGTTCTGACCAAACCCAACTTACATAGCTCAAGTTATAAGGTACTTATTTCATCTGAAAATTACTGGGGCCAGTTGTTCAAAACTAACGATGTCGTTAGTTAATGTATCGTTAAAACTTTGATCATAAAATATGGCAAATATGCTGAAATTTTTGCTGAAAAAATGTGAGCAGCTTTTGCGGATGCAAAAGCTGCTCACATTTTTTTAGCAAAAATACCAAAATTTACGATATTGTACTTGCTAGAAGAGTTAACAGTTTGACCAATAACGAGCTTGTTAAGCTAATGATGCTTTGAACAACTGGCCCCTGATATTTTTTCTTATGTCTGCACGAAATCCTGTTGTGGGTATTCATGCAGAGTTAAGAAATGCCGACTCTTATTTGGTGCTACCCTAATGAGCTTAGGTAGTCAGGGGTGTAAAATTCCACTCGCCTGCTCGCATTTGCGAGTAAGTTTTAAGGCAGGGCGAGTAAGGTTTTCAAAACTGACTTTACTTTTTCTTCATTTTTAGCACCTAAATGAAAAGTTTAGACTATAAGGGCGAGTAAGTTTGAGGGAAATTTTACACCTCTGGTAGTGGGACAGACAGGCCTGCGCAAACTGGAGACCCATTCCATCTGCACTTTTTGAAACCCTTGCTGGATTGCGTTACAAATTTGTTAAAATTTTAGAGAATTACAGAAAGTCCTTAAGCTGTCCGAATTATTAGGATTTTACGGAATGTACTTACGTATGTGTTCCCAATATAAGTCTGTGTAAGGAGTAGTCTTTTCCTTCTGGTCTGAAACACAACCAGAATACAACTTATCAGTAAACTGCAATGAGTAAAAACAAGCAGTACAGGTAATACAACTTATCAGTGAACTGCAATCAGTAAACACAACCAGTCATACAACTTATCAGTACTCTGCAATGAGTAAACAATACCAGAAATACAACTTATCAGTAAACTGCAATGAGTAAACACAACCAGTCATACAACTTATAAGCACACTGCAGCCATATCTATCCTAAGAATTTCTGACACTTCTAAATTGGCCTTACAATATCAAATCAATGACTCTTGTAACTTATTTTGGGTGGCAGGGCAGACCCTTATCAGACTGCTCATTCTGAAGCAGCAGTCTCATCCAGGTCTACAGAATGTTCTGGATTATTCATTTGACCTCTTGATGTAAGAATATTTAGGGTACCAGTAAATACTGTACTCAAATACTCCTCCCACCACAGTGACTTGTAACAATTTCTATCTAGTCTAGGTGCTGACAATGGAATGTGGCGGAACTTGAAAACAATTGGACTTCAATTGCTCAAATGCTGGGACCAAGAACATATGTTGAGACTGAGACAGTTTGACTTAATGTGAGATGATCATGGCGCCAGATCATGAGTCATATACAGCCCCCGCCCATAGGGGCTTGAAGAAATATATGGGCTGCATGATGCTTCCACGCAGAGCTGAATCCAGCCCGCACACTAGTACTGGTAAACCGCTTAGAGGATCTAAGCCTGTCCAGGAACCGTGGTGCGAGGCGGACCGTCCATGCTAATAAACCCTATTGGTTTCATAGGGCGACAGGGCTTGAGATGTCATTTCATCTCACTTTCGGGTAAAAGTCCCACAAAATTGGAAGCAACGTCTCCAAAATGACCTTTACAGTGTTGACGGGGACGTAAAACCTCAAATCAACCAACCAACCATGAGTCATATGATGGAGATCAGATATTTTCTTGTTTTTTCGAATGAAATAAAGGTATGTTGTGAGTACTCATTAGAATCGCCCCAATAGGCGATTCTAATGAGTATACACAACATATATTTTCAAGACCAAAATTCCACTGAAGACTATGTGCAGAGCTCTCACTAGGATTTTGAATACAGGATTCCAGGAATCCTTCCTTGTAAAAAGTAGGATTCACAGATAAAAAGTTGGATTCCCACATAAAAAAAGTTGGAGTTCTGATCTTGATCGCGCATAGAACATAGACAAAAACTTCTAATTATCAGGCTACACGTCCATATGAAAAACTGTATACTTCCATGGCTCCCCATCAGAAAAGCAGCATTCTATTTAGCTATAATTGTGCTTTCAAATTCGGACGTATGTACGTGAGAGTAGCTCAATTATTTTTAATTGGTGTTAACAAATACGTAGGGGAAGCATCCTAACCACGTCTGACTTCCTGTTATTGATAACAAGAGTTGTCAGAAGACAACATAGCTCGCCTTTGGGGGCCTCAGATGGATGAGGGCAAGTTATCAAAAAAGAAATTTCTGTAAAACAGCCCAATAGACTGCAGCAAATGAAAGAGAACCAAAATGTACCCCTAATCATCCTGTTTTCAAGCCTTTCGACTGCAAAAAAAAAAAAAAAATTAAAAAGAAATCTATATTTGATAAAAAAAATTCTACAACCTACCAAGTAATAACAAGGCATCACAGACGATACAAATCCCCTCAAGCAAGGCAATATGAAAAAAGCCTAGCCTAGCATTGGTGTAAAATTACATTATATCCATCAATAAATGTAGGTACTTAAGAGTGATGACAAAGTTTTTCGAAAAATAGCCACAGTGACCTTGACTTTGAGCCCCAGACCCTGAAAGTTGAACTTCATACCCAACATTTGTATGAAGTTATCTTAAAATCCATCAATAAATCTGGACACTAGAGCAATGATCAAGTTTTTCTAAAAAATAGCCACAGTGACCTTGACCTTCAGCCCCTGACCCGGAAAGTCAAAGTCACTCAAGATATCATCATACCAAACATTTGTGTCAAGGTATATTAAAATCCATCAATAAATGAAGGCACAAGAGCGATGACGAAGTTTTTCTAAAGATAGCCACAGTGACCTTGACCTTCAGCCCCAGACCCTGAGCCCCAGACCCTGAAAGTCGAACTCGCTCAAGATATCATCATTGCCAACATTTTTGTGAAGTTATATTAAAATCCATCCATAAATGTAGGCACTAGAGCGCTCACAAAGTTTTTTCTAAAAATAGCCACAGTGACCTTGACCTTCAGCCCCGGAACCTGAAAGTCGAACTTGCTAGAGATATCATCATACCCAACATTTGTGTGAAGTTATATTAAAATCCATCAATAAATTAAGGTGCAAGAACAATGACAATGTTTTTTCTAAAAATAGAAACAGTGACCTTGACCTTGCGACCCTGAAAGTAGTGACCTTGACCGTTAGCCCTGGACCCTGAAAGTCAAAGTCACTCGAGATATCATTATACCAAACATTTGGGTGAAGTTATATTAAAATCCATCGATAAATGAAGGCGCTAGAGCGATGACAATGTTTTTCTGAAAAATAGCCACAGTGACCTTGACCTTGAGCCCCAGACCCCGCTATGTTTTTAAAAAGAAAAAAAAAGAAAAAAGAAAAGAAAAAAAAAAAAAAACGTTCCTCCCCCGGGATTTGAACTCACGCAGCTTGCAGGTAAACTTTAACACAGAGAAGTAAGGGAGGTAATACAGAGGAAAATATTAACTTCTCAAAAAGTCCAATTTAAGCCAAAAAACCTGTAAAATGAAGTACAATGAAAACGTTAAAAATTTTGTTTTTTTAGCAATTATTAATTATATATTCAAAATAAAGTTGTAAAACATCACATATAAGAGCTTGCAGGTAAACTTTAACCAAATGCGGACGCCGACGCTGACGCCGACGCCGGACGCCAGGGGGTATGGCAATAGCTCCCCCTTACTTTCGTAAGGCGAGCTAAAAATGATTGTATTTTGAAGAATTACATACATTTTTGTCACCAGTAAACGTCGAAACACACTTTGACAGAGCGATAAAAAGTATGATCGTGTAGTCGCGAAAATACATGACATTGGTAATTCGTCAATTATATCGTCTTCGCCGTAACCCTGGTTTATCTAAACGTGATATTTTACCGACTCGTGCTAATCCGTTGATGATATGAGCTTACATCAATTAGTAAACTAATTAATTGTAATCCGTAATAACACGGAGATTAGCGCGGCGAGATTAAACAGGTACAATCATTTTTAACACGTGCCGCAAACCGACCATTTTCCAATATCGTCTCTCCCACTGACAGGTGCAAAAATACCTGTCAATATAGGTCACGCCTACTGATTTGTGGCATGTGGTTTCGCACACTAGTTAGATCTATTTTTAGTTTGTGACAAAAATAGCATCCCCATATATGACGTTACGCGACATTCATTTTTGGCCTTGTTTGCTTAGGCCATGCCTGAACCGGAAAAAAATATGACACTGAATACCATGCCATAAGTAACTACACTCAGAGACGATACTGTCGCCATGTATGTGTAAAGTGACAGATTTATTTTTAGAACAGATATTCCGAACACATGTTCAGAGCGAAGGGTAAACACGAATGAAAACGACCATTTTCACAAAGTTCTGAAGCTGTGTTTGGCTCCAAAAGTGTACACATGACAAAGGAGTATGCATTGATGATAAAAAACAGAAAAAAAATAATTGAGACCCGTTAGCTCAATAATGCAAATTTTGTAAGCCCTAATCTACCAATCACAGGAGTGAACAAGATCACGTGATCGGAAAATCAGAACAAGGAAAAACCAAATCGGATTATCAGCAAACTTTTTGGAGGAAATAAAATGGGCAAATAAAGTTGTTTTTATCAACTAAACGCTCTTAAAATTATTGACATCGGAGATAATAATCGTTTTGGATTATAATTTGCTTCATCCATTTACGGATGGCACTTGAAAGATGTAGTTTCCGTTGGATTTTATTTTAATTCCTGGAAGATTGGCATCGGCAGGGTGTCATGGCGGCGGAATCCCAGACACCATCGGACATTAATCTGGGGAATGAAAGACAACTTCAGCTGCAGATTCAAGTAATTACGGAATATAATGCGCCAATGTCGCAAGAAGCTCTTCAGGAAATTGTTTCTGGAGCTCCTGGGATTGTTAATTCCAACGACTCGGTGATCTATGCGAGAAGAGAGACGCCATTTTTGTCATCCAATCAAATGGCATCAGGGGCGGAGCCTACTATAAGTGACATTCTGCGGAATGTACACATTCCCATGACAACCATGGCGGCACAGCCAGAGATTAGTGTTTATCAACAACAGTTGCTAAATACACAAAAGATGATTTTAGAACAACAAACAGTGATGAAATCTTTGTCTGAATCTGTGCAGAAAATCCAAGAAAAGCTACATACCGGAAGTAAACAAAGCAGGAATAGGAAGAGGAAAATCCATGAAATGTCTTCGGGAGATTCAGGAGAGTCGGACATTGAGAGTGGAGAATATTCGTCACCGTCGGAAGAGGAACGAGACAGTTCGCCGCAACAAAGGTCTGACGAGTTACCGGGTTGTGGGTCAACCGAACGGAAGAAGAAGTTGCTTAAAACACTTGAGAGAAATTTTGGAAAGGAATATGAACTTGGAGAGGCGATAGATTCTGATTTGGCTAATACAGTTAACAAGGGTCTAAGTGTTAATGTAGATCATAGGAGTGAGAATGTTAAATCACTTTTAATGAAGTATAAAAGGCCAGAAAACTGTGAATACTTGGATGTGCCAAAAGTTGCTAAATCTATATGGACAAGTAAACAAACTGCCAAAGACATTAAAGATTCAGATAAGGCATTGCAGAGAACCCAGAACTATCTTACACAAGGTCTGATTCCATTGGTTCAAATTATGGATAGCACCTTAAAATCCAATACTGAAGAAGCAGAAAAAGTGTTTGATTAGCCATCGATGCATTTAAGCTTTTAGCTTATGCTCATAGAGATTTTTCGGTTCAGAGGAAAAGGTTGCTGACGCCGGCTATAGCGGGTAAATATCGTGGATTGTGTGGAGAATCTTCTCCAATTACTGCAACACAATTATTTGGGGAGGACCTTACACAGCAAATTAAAGACATTGAGGAAAGTAATAAAATATGCAATAAGTTATCCTGGAAGGATTTGAAATCGTTTAAGAGTGGACAAAAGGATTATAGGTACAGTGATTCAAAGAATAAATTTCACAAGGGCTACAACTCTAAGAACACTTCTTTTTTAGAGAAGAGGGGTCCAAGGTCTCATCCATACAAAAATTTTATCAGAAGAAAGGGAGCTTGGGCCGACAACAGAAATAGAAACATTTCAACAGGACAAAGTAAGTGACACTTTCGTGTGGCCTTTGTTATGTAATACACCTGAGAATTTTGTGGCAGGAAAAATTTCTAATTGTGTTTGTGCATGGGAACAGATAACATCTGATAGAGGTATACTTAATATTGTTAAATTTGGGTACTCTTTGGAGTTTGAGACTGACCCTTGTTGGAAGTGTAATAGAGGGGAGATCAGGTTCAATGAAGCAGAACAGGAAATCATTGATGGGCTCTTACAAAAATTTTATTGTAAAAATATTATTGAGGATGCGGCACATGAAGATGGGGAAATTATTTCCAGTATATTTATAAGGCCAAAACCAGATGGGACTCACAGACTTATTCTAAATCTTAGTAATTTAAATGAACACATTGAATATGTTCATTTTAAAATGGAAACCCTTAAAAGTGCACTTCAGCTTGTCAAACATAACTGCTATTTCTCGAAAATTGATATCAAAGATGCATATTATGGAGTCAAGATTGCTGTTGAATCACGGAAGTATTTACGCTTTACATGGCAGGGAAAGTTATATCAGTTTACCTCTCTAGCTAATGGGTTAGCTTGTGCACCCAGAATTTATACAAAGCTCATGAAACCTGTTTTTTCATCATTGCGTAAACAAGGGCATATCAATGTTTCATATATTGATGATACTTTATTGCAAGGGGATTCTTTTGAAGATTGTCAGAGGAATATGATGGATACCATCACTTTAGTTGATCAGTTAGGTTTGACAGTTCATCCTGACAAATCTGTTTTTATTCCTGCACAATCAATTGAGTTTGTTGGGTTCATAATCAATTCCCAAGAGATGACAGTTCGACTTACAGACAGAAAAATGATTGACATTGTGCAACAGTGTAAATTTATTTTGAGTAGGGACTGTATCACAATTAGAGAATTTGCGCAGCTTATTGGGAAGCTAGTTGCTAGTGAACCTGGGGTTGCTTATGCGCCTTTATATTACAAGACATTAGAAATTCAAAAAGACCTTGAACTTAAAAAGGCTAGGGGTAATTTTGATGTGTGCATGTATATGTCACAGGATTGTGTTAAATGCATTGAATGGTGGATTCATAATCTTTCTGGACAATTCAGGTCAATAACCATAAGTAAACCTGATAGAATTATTGAATCAGACAGTAGTGGCACTGGGTTTGGTGCTAGAGATGTTACACATAGTAAAGCCATTAGCGGACTTTGGAATAGGGGTGAACATTAATGTTTTAGAATTAACGGCTGCTTTTAATGCTTTGAAAGGGCTCTGCAGCACTGTCAGGAATGAACATATACAGTTGTATCTTGACAATACCACAGCCATTAAATACATTACTAAAATGGGGGGTCGAAAGAAAGATTTGAACATTATAGCTAGGGATATTTGGATGTGGTGTAATTGGAGGAACATAACGTTGAGTGCCTATCATATCCCAGGTAAACTTAATTCTCACGCCGACGGGCTTAGTAGACAGAAACTGAATGTTGATATGGAATGGCAGCTTAACACAACTGTATTTGAGAGAATTATGGAAAAATTGGGACAGTGTACAGTTGATATGTTTGCATCTAGACTTAACCATCAGATTGTTCCATATGTGTCTTACTTACCAGATGATAAAGCCTTAGCTATTAATGCTTTTTCAGTGAACTGGAGCACTTATTTTTCTTATATATTCCCTCCTTTCAGCTGTTATTGGGCTGTACTTCAGAAGTTGGAAGAGGAGGAGGCAGAGGCTGTGCTGGTGGCCCCTTTATTCACAACACAACCATGGTTTCCCAGACTGCTTCAGCTGACAGCAAGGACACCACTGATTTTACCAAGATCGCGAAATCTTCTCACACAGCCGCAATCCACAAAGTCGCACCCACTCGAGAAGATGTCCCTGGCTGTTTTCAGGGTCTCAGGAAAGAATTATGTGACAAAGGAATTTCACCAGAATCTGCCAACATTATCTTGTCTTCCTGGCGAACCAGTACACAGAAACAGTATGGGTCATATATCTCGCAATGGTTGCGATTTTGTGGTGAACGGAAGATTACTACATATGGACCATCTGTGAATCAGATTGTTGAATTTCTGACAGAGTTACATTTAAAAGGGCTGGGCTATAGTGCCATTAACACGGCTAAGTCAGCCATATCTAGTTTCGTATACTTGTTAAGTAATGTGCAGTATGGAAATCATATTCTCATAAAGCAATTTATGAAAGGAGTTTTTCATATAAGGCCCACATTACCAAAATACACATGTACATGGCCAGTGGATATTGTGTTAAAATTTTTGGCTAGTTTATTTCCTTTAGAGGATTTGTCTCTTAAGCAGTTAAGTATGAAACTTGTGATGCTGATAGCCCTTACTACAGGTCAAAGGTGTCAAACTTTATATCTTATGGATTTGAACAATATCTACATATGTTCAGATTATATTAAAATTCGTATTGGGGACATACTTAAACAAACTCGTGTGGGTAAACATTTAAATGAAATTTTCATTGAGGCATTTACTCAAAATAAAGCGCTATGTGTTGTGGAGACGCTTACACGATACCTTTTTGTGACAAAGGAGATTCGAGGAAGTGTTACAAAATTGTTTATTAGTGTTCAGAAACCCCATAACGAGATATCAAAATCTACCATTGCTCGTTGGATTAAAATGACTCTAGCAAATGCTGGGATTGACGTTAAAATGTTTACAGCACATAGTACACGGAGTGCATCTACTAGTGCTGCTGTCAGTAGAATCCCAATTGACACTGTTTTACGAACAGCAGGCTGGACACAAGATTGTGTCTTCCGAAAGTTTTATAAAAGGCAAGTAACTAATAACAGTGATTTTAGTAACAGTATTCTGCACTTAGGAAATGACAAAGAAGGAAAACTGTAAGTAATTTGTTATTACATGGCACTAAAGTGATTGAGTCACAGTGCTTTTAATGATATCTGATTTTAACAGTAGCATGTTCAGTACACATGTTGTATATATGTATATTGCAGAGATCTTTTCTGGTTTCTTATTGTATGTTGGCATCCCTAAATTGAGTAGTTATTGCTCAAACAGATTCTAGGGATGGTTTGGAAACCATGCAACATGGGCTCTAAAAACTCCTGTGATTGGTAGATTAGGGCTTACAAAATTGACAAATTAAACGAGACTTATCAAAGTTGAAGTTTGATGTTAATTTTGTAAGCCCTAATCTACCAAGTATCACAGGCCCTCCCTGGCAATCCCTCCCATGATGTGTTGTTCCATGTTGCATGGTTTCTGGGACCTCTAAAGCCTGATTTTCCGATCACGTGATCTTGTTCACTCCTGTGATACTTGGTAGATTAGGGCTTACAAAATTAACATCAAACTTCAACTTTGATAAGTCTCGTTTAATTTGTCAATTAAAAGTATCATGAATGAATGATCATTGCCTCCACTTCTATTTAACAATAGGATGAATGCTAGGGTGGTTGCAAATTTAAACCTTCAGACTCCTATACTGCGCATGCTTTAAACAGGTGTGACAATTAAATCAAGAAAACCTCCCAAAATTACACTTGATATACGTGGAGCTAGTGTAAGAATTCTCGGCCAGCACCCATCGGGGCTCGGAGAAATAGATGGGCTGCATGATGCTTCCACGCGGAGCTGAAGCCAACCGCACACAAGTTCTGGTAATCCGCTTAGAGGATCTAAGCCTGCCCAGGCAAAGGGGTGAGGATCGGACCGTCCATGCTTATAAACCATATTGGTTTCATTTGGGCGACAGGGCTTGAGATGTCATTTCATCTCAATGTCAGGTAAAGTCCAAAAAAACTGGAAGCAATGTCTCCAAAATGACCCACACAGTGTTGACAGGGAAGTTAAACCTCAAATCAATCAATCAATTGCAAGACTTCTCTCTGGTGTCACTATTCAATGATTATTCAGTAAAGTGAGTGTTTGATTTTTACCTCCCACCAACAGCTAAGGTCATACGGAGACGGGACCTCGGTTTAAAGACTCATCCGATGTCTGGAAGCTCCGAGATCGATCCTGTGACCCCTGGTTTACAAGGAGAGTAGCGTAACCACTACACCAATAATGATTATTCAGTAAACACATAGCAACAGATAAGGTAAGTATTTTGTGATATAAATTGAAGCACAGCTGTTTTTATTTCTCCATACAAATCTATGTTGTGGGTACTCTTTAGAACCGCCTCGGTGAGGCGGTTCTAATGAATACCCACAACATAGGTTGGAGAATTAACAGAAACTATCCTTCAATTATTATTGCAAAATAAATACTGTTGCTATGAAACCATACCTGGTAACATCTGGAAGCCACTGTGCTGTTAAACTTGGCCATTCTAGAGCATGTGTCATTACCAAGTCATATAAGAATGGTGTATTTTTCTTCCATATTTTATACTCTTCATTTATAACTCTTTCCTCAACAGCATCATCAAAATTCTCTGAAAATAAATGAGTCATCATACTGTAAAAAAAAACATCTTGAAACATTCACATGTCGTTCCATGGCCAGTGGAGTGGAATTCCTACCAGGCCTCATTCTGACCAAGCTAAACCATGCCTGAAATTGAAACCTTAGTCATTTTACACAAAATACCATAATGATCCTAGTATTAGGACAGACATGCCTAAGCAAACAATGAAGACCCAGATCAGACTGCTCCTTCTAAGTTCAGGAGAATTACATCAAATCCTCTTGGTGTCTGAATTTTTATGGTAAAACCGTAGCGAAACATTCACAGGACTGCGGAGTTGACGTTCCATGGCCAGGGGGGGAGGGGATCAATTCCTACATTGTATGGTATTTCAGAATTGTCTGACTTGGAACTGTTTGCTGACAGAAGAGTATATTTTTGTTCATTTCATTTTTGAACTGTGGACAAGCAGAAATCTTCTGTAGAAAAAATGCCAGGGCTGGAAAAATTCACTCGTCCACTCGCCATGACAAGTATAGAATTTGGAGTATGACTCGTGAGGTAAAAAATTTTGTCACATCCCTATGAGTGAGTGTTACGAGTTTTACATCCCACCAACAGCTAAGGTCATACAGAGACAGGACCTCGGTTTAAAGACTCGTCCCAAAGTCTGGAGAAGCCTGGGATAGATCCTGCTATCCCCGGTTTACAAGGCGAGTAGTGTAACTAAGGCTGACAAGAATAATCAACCAATAAATTTCCATAAAAATGATTATCATTTCTGATTTGCTTTAAATCGATTACTTAATAGGTAAAAAGTACTACCCAAAGTTATGCCTAAAATAGCTGGATGAGTGACAAACAGTGCAGACCCTGATGAGACGCCTTATTATGCGGCGTCTCATCTGGGTCTACACTGTTTGCCGAAGGCCCGTCTGTTCAAATGCATATATATGGCAAAGTACAGCATATGGTAGGAGCCATGCTCAGAAAGAAAGCCAGACAGGTAAAATTATGACCAAATCTTCAGTGATTACTAATCAATTATCGATCGCAATGACAGGAATGATAACCGATTAGCCAGCCCTAGATAGGTGAGTGTTAGGGGTTTTATGTCCCACGAACAGCTAAGGTCATACGGAGACGCAATTTTGGTTTAAAGACTCCTGCCATCCCTGGATTACAAGGCGAGTAGTGTAACCACTCACCACGGAGGCTTCTCACATTGAAATACCAAAATCCACATGCCCTTGGTCATGCATGATGGGTGAAATTTTGAAGAATTTTCCAGCCCTGAAGGCTTAACCCTTAAGTCGCCGAGAAAAACTACATGTCATCGGCTGATATTTTTTTCAAACTTTATAAAAATGTCTTTGCATACAGGCAAACTGTGTGGGCCCAGATCAGACTGCTCCTAATCTGGGTCCGCACTGTTTGCAAAAAATTACTTTTAATTTCATGGCAGACGACATTGGCATTTTGTAATAAAGTGTTCCTGGTATGGCACTAGTAGTAACCCTCCATGGCTTGAACTACGGCTGACTCGAACAAACTTTCATGGTCCCAAAGAGGTTCCAGCCATCCAAGTTTGTCTGTGTATTCCAGTCCCATCAATACTGATGTGCATATTAACAGGAAACAGGATTCTGATCCTGTCCCTGATTGCAGAATTGTTTCCCCTTTAATGACTCAAACATATTGGCCAAATGTGTCTTGGAGAATGTTGCAGTTTCTAGTTTAGATAGAATCTATGCATGTCTACAGCATAATTATGTCAAACAAGTTACTCATTAAGTGTCAGGGATATGGCAGGGCAATCATCACATTTAGTGATTGTATGGTTTTCTTGGTTTTCCTTAATGGTGGGGGTGGTGGGGGTCCTCTCAAGATTATTTCACTTACTTTGTGGGGATTGTTAATCAGATGGGCGAAAACTTGATTACCCAGTCTGGCAGAGAAAGACCATCTGATCTGCCCTTGCAGAAATTTGCATCTCATACATTGCATGTGACCACAGTGAGGCTCGAACTGCAGTGGTGTGAGACCTATAAAATGATTGAGTCAGTGCTCTTACCCACGAGGCCAAAGAGTCTTTTTGTTGGTGGGAAACATAGTAGGGTTTTCAATAATATTTTTCTTAAGAGACCACTCACCAGGTTGAGGTGGTCAAATCCTAAATTTTTATAATTCATTAATACACAAAAGTAAGATTTGAGACAACAAGAAAATGAATTGAGGCAGTCATTTTGGCCTCCAGTCGCCTCTTAACTCATTGCATGGGAGAATGGGGGTACCTTGGCAAAGCGCAGGCCCAGATCAGACGCTGCAGAACGCGGTGTCTGATCAGGGACTGCATTATTTGCTAACAGACTTCTCCGTCAAAAATAGAATAAACACAAAAATAGGCCCGACACCTCTTATATGACAAATGGACTTGTCCAATATATAGCAATGGAAGAGTCCACCAGCATATAATGTGTTAATGAAAACCCTGCTTGGCACAGTCTCTGGCAACATAACAAAAGCATTGAAGGCCTTGGCCGCATCTACAAAATGGATGCAATCTCATTTGTTATCATGAAAATCGTTATAAAAGAATACCCAAATGAATCTCAAATTTTGAGCCAAAATCTGCGCTAATTGTGCCAGAAACAGTGCAAACATCGACACTTCCGTAGACGAACATTGCAACTTTTTTCTTCTGTAACGTTTCTGTTTTACGCCAGTTTTACAGGAAGTTTGAGATTTTTTTTCCAAATTTTAGAGGGAAGTTAGAAAATCGGGACACAATGACAAGGCTTTTGTACTGGTATGCACAAAGGCAAACTGCGATACGATATTTATTTTCGGCGAACCTTGCTTTATAGTTTCACCCCTACTAATAATCAAATTAATACATTTATTTCAAGGTCACAAATATAAATAACTAGAACTGTCAGAGGATCTGACTATAGCCCCGCTATAGCCCTGTCAGAGGAGAAAGACTCATGAATTAAAGGTAAAGACTTGTGAGAGGGTTAAATCCCTAACAAGGTACCTACGCCTTGTCTAAGTTAAACAAGAAAAATGCCTAATGGCATTATGGACGGGGTTTTTTTTTTCAGTATGGTTAGGATGGTGGTGGCATGGGTGGGGTAGGGTGGGGTGTGCTGGTGTGGGGTAGGGTGGGGTGGAATGGGTTAGGAGTCGGGTGGGACGGGGTGGAATTTGTGGTGGGGTGGGGTGTGGGGTGGGATGGGGTGTGGTGGGGTTGTGGGGTGGGGTGGGCTTGGGTGGGTGGGTGGGATGGGGTGAGGTCAGGTAAGGTGGGGAGTGGTGGGATGGGGTTGGGTTGGGGGTGGATTGGGGTTGTTTTGGGATGGGGGTGGGGTGGGGTTGTGGGGTAGGGTAGGGTATGCTAGGGTAGGGTGGGGTGGGTAGGGTATGTATGTAAAACTAAGTATGCATGTATGTAAAGAACAAATGCAATATCCTAACCCAGTAACAACTTTTTGTGTGTGTGTGGGGGGGGATTTGTTTATGTGTTTTACGAAGAAAAAAAAATAAAGTTTTTTCTATTTTTAGCTCTATTTTTAGCTCTAGTGGCCACTGATTTTAGCAATTTTGAAAAAGGTTCACCTAATGAACATTTCTGTAAAATAATTTTGAAATCGGGCCATTATCCCAGGAGGAGATGTCGTTTAAAGAAATTGTTGACGGACGACGGACATCAACTCACCTTGAGCACTTCGTGCTCAGGTGAGCTAAAAAAAAGAACGAAAAAAAAAAAAAAAAAGAAAATTCCATGCCTGTGCATGCATGTATGTATTATTACTAGCAACTATCAGGGGAGGAAGATAATAATTGTTCATATGTGTTTATGGAGAAGAAAAGAAAAATAAAGAAAAAAAGAATGAAAAAAGAAAGAAAAAAAAAAAAGAACAGAAAAAAAAAAGAACAGAAAAAAAAAAAAAATGTCTCCACCGGGGTTTGAACTCATGCCCCTCAGATTCATAGTCAACAATAGGATTCGTAGTCCAGCACTCTATCCACTACACTGGCATTTGAAAAAAGGTTAACCAAAAGGTAAACCTGAAAAACGCAAGTTTGAAAAATGACAATTTCCGCCAAAATTTTAGTCTTTTGCGCCATTTATGGATAATACATGAAAGCGGTACCTCCACTTATGCATCAGTCCTGATATTAAAACAATCTGCTGCAGAATAGATGAAAAATATCACTTTGAAAAAAGGTTAACCAAAAGGTAAACCTGGGACGACGCCCGCAGGACGCCAGCCCGCCCGCCCGCCCGGACATCGCTATTTTAAAGGACGGATTTTTTTTAAAAACCCGTCCAAAAATAAGTTTTGGATAATGACATCTTCAGACCTATATGAAAACACCTGTTAAGTTTCAAAAGGATTGACCTAGAACTGTAAGTGGAGTTGCGATCACAAGGTAGCTACTCCCTATACATTTTAACATTAGTAGATCTCAAAAATTGTCTAAGTTAAAAAAGGTGAAATAAGTGAAAAAAATTATTTAAGGATAATGAAAAAAGAATATGCACATCTAAAGACCTATATGAAAACACCTATAAAGTTTCAAAAGGATTGACCTAGAACTGTAAGAGGAGTTGGCCTAGGGGTGTAACGATGCATCGATAGTTCGATGCATCGCGATAGGGACTGCCTCGATAGCAATGCATCGAAGTACTTTGGACTATCGATAGCTATCGCCGATAGTTCACTCAACTATCGATAGTTTCGATTGTTTTTGTATTTTTCTTGAATATACTTTGAAAATATACCTGTACTGTTGTGTAATTACGCAAGTATTTTTGCTTAGGAAATCCATTCAGCTGTAATCAGGACAGACTGATAAGCCTTCACATATGTGCATGATGATCTGAGTCTTCGCTGGTCGCACATGTGTATCATAGTTTTTTGCCGTGTGGTGAATTTCTCGCGGCGATGAATTTCCCGCCGTCATTTTTGCACGTGCAGTTGAGGCAGTCAGAAATTTTCCCGCGTTTTTCAATAACAAAACGTCAATGATAGTTTGATCACGCGTTTGTTGCATGCAACTTTTTGAAAACATGACAGTGAAACCTGTGCGACATGTGAAGGCTCAGATCAGCCTGCGCAGTCATATATAAATGTTTGCTGTTTGTACTATCCTTGCGTAGTATAACTTCTGGGACAAACGCCATTTCCTTGTTCAGTTTCGAAGACATTTACAAGATGCACAAGCTGATCTTTTGTGTGAAGAAATGTTTGTTTTTGCTGTGTGCTGACTTATTCATATAGGTAAATAAATGCGTAATAAATGACGGTATAATGCAGTTTAACTTGTTGTATATGTGACTCTTTTTGCGCATAAGGACCAGACTATTAAACCGCACTTTTGTGGTCTTATTAGAAATGCATTTCTCGAAAAATGCACAGAATGTGCATGCGAGTACATGATAGACTCAGATAAGTCGGCAAGTATGCACAAATGCATCACTGATGATGTCATCAGTCGGCTGGCCTGACCGATTGGGATTGAATTCTTGGGGGAATATTTAAGCAGACAAAGTTTTATTTTCCTGTCGTCATCCTGTAGGGGGAAAAAACGTGCAGCGCGAGGCCTTAGGTCTCCGTCTATCAAGTACTTTCTTAAGGTGATTCTGGACGTTTTGATGGTGGACACTGGACAACCTGGGACAAATTGGCGTTTTTATTTTTCGTGGGTCTTTCTGATTCTATTTTGGTTGTCTTTGTATTATAATAAAGGGATATTCCAGAAAAATAACATGTCGAAACGGCCAAATTTCATTACATGAAAACTTTGTTTTATTATTGCTGCTTGTCTTAGCTGTCTTTTGTGCAAGGACTAAATGCCCACAGAGTCAAAGAGCCTAGGTCAAGCCCTGTACATATTGCTAAATGAAAAAACCGACTTGATAATTGCTTTACTTCTATTTTGATAGTCTAGCTTTTGATGCTAACTTCAAATAAAAAATATGTAAGTTCAAGTTTTAATGCAGTTTGTTAGATTCATGTCGCTAAAATAGCGTGCTGTGATTACGTAATACTATGTAATAATCGGGTTACCTAATTAACTGAATCCACAGATTAATTTAATACAGGCGGCAAACATCAAAGAATCGAAGAACGATCAGCATGTGTCAGTTTTCACAAGCAGAAAATCTCAAACACTGCAAAGGTATATAAGCTATGATAACCATCACTTACAGGCATATATACTGGAAGCAGCAAACTATTTTTAGGCGGTGGTGGGGATATATATATAAAGCCGTCTCCCCATGATGTTTTTTTTTCTGGAATAGCCCCCGAGGGAATGAAAGCTGATATTGAAACACACAATAAACATACATTTTTAGGCCATTGGAATTTTCCAAACTCGTTCTGTCACTCTTAGCCATTTTATGTGAGTGATATAACATCTATGAATCATTTATAAGTGTTCCCGATAGTATCACGATAGTATCGTGATAGTATGCCACGATAGTGATAGTATCGTGATAGTAGTTTCCACGATAGCAATACTATCACGATAGTCAAAATTGGCATCGATAGTCAGCCCTAGGAGTTGCAGTAACAAGGTAGCTACTCCCTATACATTTTAACATTAGTAGATCTCAAAAATTGTCTAAGTTAAAAAAGGTGAAATAAGTGAAAAAAATTGTTTAAGGATAATGAAAAAAGAATATGCACATCTTCAGACCTATATGAAAACACCTGTAAAGTTTCACAAGGATTGACCTAGAACTGTAAGAGGAGTTGCGGTAACAAGGTAGCTACTCCCTATACATTTTAACATTAGTAGATCTCAAAAATTGTCTAAGTTAAAAAAGTTAAAATAAGTGAAAAAAATTATTTAAGGATAATGAAAAAAGAATATGCACATCTTCAGACCTATATGAAAACACCTGTAAAGTTTCAAAAGGATTGACCAAGAACTGTAAGAGGAGTTGCAGTAACAAGGTAGCTACTCCCTATACATTTTAACATTAGCAGATCTCAAAAATTGTCTAAGTTAAAAAAGGTGAAATAAGTGAAAAAAAATATTTAAGGATAATGAAAAAAGAATATGCACATCTTCAGACCTATATGAAAACACCTGTTAAGTTTCAAAAGGATTGACCTAGAACTGTAAGAAAAGTTGCGGTAACAAGGTAGCTACTCCCTATACATTTTAACATTAGTAGATCTCAAAAATTGTCTAAGTTAAAAAAGGTGAAATAAGTGAAAAAAATTATTTAAGGATAATGAAAAAAGAATATGCACATCTTCAGACCTATATGAAACTAGAGCTGTCAGAGGATCTGACTATAGCCCCGCTTCAGCGCTGTCAGAGAAGAAAGTTATTTAAGCTGCAGAGAAAACAGTTATGAACAAGAAATAACTGTTGAAAATTTTACATTATCTGGAAAAACTCTAAGAGTTGTGAGCCCTTGTCCCTCATTTCAATGAGCATGATACATTACCAGAATGTCTATGTTTATACTAAATTTCATCTTCCATTTTTCAATGTTCAAAGGGTAATAACTCCTAAAGTAGGCAAATCAGAGTCAGGGTTCCTGCGCTCTGCACATTGTCTCATGGTGCTTTACACTTGTGTGAAGTGTCATGAAAATATCTCAAATGGTTTGTGAGTTATGGAGCCGACACAGTCAAAATTGCCTTTTTAAATGTTCAAAGGGCAATAATTCCTAAAGTAGGCAAACCAGAGTTATGGTTCCTGCACTCTGCACATCATCTCAAGGTGCTTTTCATTTATTTGAAGTTTCATGAAAATATCAGAAACGGTTATGGAGCGGACATAGTTAAAATTGCCATTTTTTAATATTCAAAAGCCTATAACTGAAAAAGTAGACAATCCAGAGTTTGGGTTCCTGCGCTCTGCACACGTAATATGGTGCTTTACATTTGTGTGAAGTTTCATAAAATTATCTCAAACGGTTTTTGAGTTATCGAGCAAAGACGGCTAAAATTGATATTTTTCAATATTCAAAGGGAAATAACTCAAAAATTAGGCAATCCACAGTTATGGTTCCTGCACTCTGCACACCATCTCATGGTGTTTAATGTTTGTGTGAAGTTTCATGAAAATATGTTAAGCAGATACAAAGTTATGGAGCCAACACAAATTAACGGAATCACGGAATTACGGAATGACAGAAGGACATGGCAAATCCAATATAGCCCCACTTTTTCAAAGCGGGGCTAATGGTTCTTGTGCTCTGCACATTGTCTCATAGTGCTTAACATTTGTGTGAAGTTTCATGAAATTATCTCAAACGGTTTTCGAGTTATGAAGCGGACACTGTTAAAATTGCCATTTTTCAATGTTCAAAGGGCAATAACTCCAAAAATAAGCAATGCAGAGTTATGGTTCCTGCGCTCTGCACATCGTCTCATAGTGCTTAACATTTGTGTGAAGTTTCCTAAAAATATCTCAAACTGTTTTCGAGTTATGAAGCGGACACAATTAAAATTGCCATTTTTCAATGTTCAAAGGGCAATAACTCCAAAAGTAGGCAATCCACAGTTATAATTCCTTCGCTCTGCACATTGTCTTATGGTGTTTAACATTTGTGTGAAGTTTCATGAAAATATGTTAAGCAGATACAAAGTTATGGAGCCAACACAAATTAACGGAATCACGGAATTACGGAAAATGTTCAAAGGGCAATAACTCCAAAAGTAGACAATCCACAGTTATAATTCGCTCTGCACACGTAATATGGTGCTTTACATTTGTGTGAAGTTTCATAAATTATCTCAAACGGTTTTTGAGTTATCGAGCAAAGACGGCTAAAATTGATATTTTTCAATATTCAAAGGGAAATAACTCAAAAATTAGGCAATCCAGAGTTATGGTTCCTGCACTCTGCACACCATCTCATGGTGTTTAATGTTTGTGTGAAGTTTCATGAAAATCTGTTAAGCAGATACAAAGTTATGGAGCCAACACAAATTAACGGAATCACGGAATTACGGAATGACAGGACATGGCAAATCCAATATAGCCCCACTTTTTCAAAGCGGGGCTAATGGTTCTTGCGCTCTGCACATTGTCTCATAGTGCTTAACATTTGTGTGAAGTTTCATGAAATTATCTCAAACGGTTTTCGAGTTATGAAGCGGACACTGTTAAAATTGCCATTTTTCAATGTTCAAAGGGCAATAACTCCAAAAATAAGCAATGCAGAGTTATGGTTCCTGCGCTCTGCACATCGTCTCATAGTGCTTAACATTTGTGTGACGTTTCCTAAAAATATCTCAAACGGTTTTCGAGTTATGAAGCGGACACAATTAAAATTGCCATTTTTCAATGTTCAAAGGGCAATAACTCCAAAAGTAGGCAATCCACAGTTATAATTCCTTCGCTCTGCACATTGTCTTATGGTGTTTAACATTTGTGTGAAGTTTCATGAAAATATGTTAAGCAGATACAAAGTTATGGAGCCAACACAAATTAACGGAATCACGGAATTACGGAAAATGTTCAAAGGGCAATAACTCCAAAAGTAGGCAATCCACAGTTATAATTCTTTCGCTCTGCACATTGTCTTATGGTGTTTAACATTTGTGTGAAGTTTCATGAAAATATGTTAAGCAGATACAAAGTTATGGAGCCAACACAATATAACGGAATGACGGAATTACGGAATGACAGGACATGGCAAATCCAATATAGCCCCACTTTTTCAAAGCGGGGCTAATGGTTCTTGCGCTCTGCACATTGTCTCATAGTGCTTAACATTTGTGTGAAGTTTCATGAAATTATCTCAAACGGTTTTCGAGTTATGAAGCGGACACTGTTAGAATTGCCATTTTTCAATGTTCAAAGGGCAATAACTCCAAAAATAAGCAATGCAGAGTTATGGTTCCTGCGCTCTGCACATCGTCTCATAGTGCTTAACATTTGTGTGAAGTTTCCTAAAAATATCTCAAACGGTTTTCGAGTTATGAAGCGGACACAATTAAAATTGCCATTTTTCAATGTTCAAAGGGCAATAACTCCAAAAGTAGGCAATCCACAGTTATGATTCCTTCACTCTGCACATTGTCTAATGGTGTTTAACATTTGTGTGAAGTTTCATGAAAATATGTTAAGCAGATACAAAGTTATGGAGCCAACACAAATTAACGGAATCACGGAATTACGGAAAATGTTCAAAGGGCAATAACTCCAAAAGTAGGCAATCCACAGTTATAATTCCTTCGCTCTGCACATTGTCTTATGGTGTTTAACATTTGTGTGAAGTTTCATGAAAATATGTTAAGCAGATACAAAGTTATGGAGCCAACACAAATTAACGGAATCACGGAATGACAGAAGGACATGGCAAATCCAATATAGCCCCACTTTTTCAAAGCGGGGCTATAAACACCTGTAAAGTTTCAAAAGGATTGACCTAGAACTGTAAGAGGAGTTGCGGTAACAAGGTACCCACTATCAAATATTACAGACGGAATTCCGGACAAGATTACAGACAGACAGACAGACAGACAGGCAGACGGAATTCCGGACAAGCCAAATCCAATATAGCCCCCACTTTTTCAAAGCGGGGCTATAATGATTATTAGTCGGTGACACTGTAACAATCATAAATGTTTTTTCACATCATGATAAATGGAGAAAGAATAAATAACAAAGCATTAACACAATCTTCAGTGTTTTGATCAAATTCCAAAGCATTCCAAAATTTATTAAATTCCCAGCTTGCACATTGTCAATATTGGAAAAGCGGGTAACCAGACCACCGACCTTGAAAAGTCAGGGGGGTCTGGATACCTGTTTTTCCAACACTGATAACCTTCAGACTAGGAACCAGCAGATAATGCAAATAAGGTGAATACAAGTTATCTCACATATTTCGTTTTTTTTTTGTAAATTTTCATACCCCTAAATTTGATTCTTACCTCCAGTTTTTGTACCAAGGGGGTAAGTATTTGATTCTTACCTCCAGTTTTTGTACCCAGGGGATAAGTTCACACCCAAAAACAAACATGCATGGGAACCCTGTCCATGCCCAAATGGGCTGGGGCAAAAAAATGTTTGAGAAAGAGTTGCGAGCCCACATTACATTTATACCCCTATGATTTTATGGCAGTGCATTGACAATTAGTAGATTAGTAAAGGGGATATATTTTTGGAAGTGTCTCCTGACAACCGGTTGTCAGGAGCATTTTTGCTATATAAAATGCTGTCAGGAGCATTTTTGCTATCAAAAATGCTCCTGACAACCAGCAATATTTTTCCAATATAAAACTATAATATAAGTATTATTTTAGTTACCTTTTTAGTATTTCATGGTTCTTGATACATGTTTAATACGGAACCCGGGAAGGGACATGATTTTTGTTTATTTTATAAGTTGTGCACACAAGATAATATCTTGTGCGGACAAGATATTATCTTGTGCGGACAACATATTATCTTGTGCGGACAACATATTATCTTGTGCGGACAACATATTATCTTGTGCGGACAAGATAATATCTTGTCCGCACAACATAATATCTTGTCCGCACAAGATATTATCTTGTGCGGACAACATATTATCTTGTGCAGACAAGATATTATCTTGTCCGCACAAGATATTAAGTTGTGCGAACAAGATATTATCTTGTCCGCACAAGATAATATCTTGTCTGCACAACATAGATCTTGTGCGCACAAGATATCTTGTCCGCACAAGATATTATCTTGTCCGCACAAGATACAAGATAATATCTTGTCCGCACAAGATAATATCTTGTCCGCACAACTTCCCAAGATCTATGTTGTGCAAACAAGATAATATGTTGTGCGAACAAGATAATATCTTGTGCGCACAAGATATTATGTTGTGCGAACAAGATCATATCTTGTCCGCACAAGATAATATCTTGTCCGCACAAGATAATATGTTGTGCGAACAAGATAATATCTTGTCCGCTCAAGATATTATCTTGTTCGCACAACATAATAAAAATAAAAAATCATGTCCCTTCCCGGGTTCCGTAGTTTAATGCTTTTTTGACAATTTTTTAGTAATCAAATGAACTTAATTGAAGTTAATTCATGAAATTTTTATTCAGACTTTTTAGGTCACCAGAGCCAAAGGCTCCTTGGGAGCTTATAGGATAGGCAGTTGTCCGTCGTCGTCTGAAATATGTCGTCAAGTGGGGTCAACACTTTCTAATGACATCTCTACATCCTTGGGCTGGGGGATTGAAAGTTTATGTTTTAAGCTCACCATCACATAGAGACAAGTGAACTTTTGGGATCACCTTTTGTCCGTTGTCCGTGCATCCATCCATGCGTAAACACATCTCCTCCTAAACCCCTGATCGGATTTTGACCAAACTTCACAGTAATGATCCTTAGGTGGTGCACTTTTAAAGTTGTTCAAATGGTGCCGGTCCGTTGCACATCTAGGTCACAGGAACCAAAAATAGATTTTTTTCACCAAAAACTTAAAAAAAAATATTCTTCTCTGAAACCACAATGCCCAGGTCTTTGATATTAGGTATGAAGCTTCAACTAGTGGACCCAAGAATGTTCAAATTATAGTGCTGGGGCCAAAAATGCCCCTGCCCTGGGGCCCTTTGGTTTTACATGGGCTTATATAGGGAAAATCTTTAAAAATCTTCTTCTCTGAAACCGCAAGGCCCAGGTCTTTGATATTTGGTATGAAACTTCATATTGTGGACCTCTACCAAGGTTGTTCAATTATAGCGCTGGGGCCAAAAATGCCCCCGCTCCGGGGCCCTTTGGTTTTACACACACTTGTATATATATAGGGAAAATCTTGAAAAATCATCTCTGAAACCACAAGGACTAGGTCTTTGATATTTGGTGTGAAATTTCATCATGTGGACCTATATCAACTTGATTGTTCAAATTATAGCCCTGAGGCCAAAAATGCTCCTGTCCCGAGGCCCTTTGTTTTATATTGAGTTATATAGGGATATCTTTAAGAATCTTCTTCCCTGAAATTACAAGGCCCATGTCTTTGATATATGGAGCTTCATCTAGTGGACCTCTACAAAGATTGTTCAAATTATAGCCCTGGGGGCCACAAATGCCCCTGCCCTGGGACCTTTTGGTTTTACATAGACTTATATAGAGATAATCTTTGAAAATCTTATTCTCTGAAACCACAAGGCCCAGGTCTTTGATATTTGGTGTGAAGCTTCATCGAGTGGACCTCTATCAAGATTGTTTAAATTATAACCTTGAGGCCAAAAATGCCCCAGGGCCACTTGGTTTTACATAGGCCTATGTAGGGAATATCTTTAAAAAATCTTCTCTGAAACTGTAACCCGCAGGTCTTTGAAATTTGGTGTGTAGCTTCATCTTGTGGACCTCTACCAAGATTGTTCAAATTATAGCCTTTGTTGATATTTGGTATGAAGCGCTTCATCTAGTGGACCTTTACCAAAATTGTTCAAATTATAGCCTTTGTTGATATTTGGTATGAAGCTTCACCTTTTTAGACCTCCCTCAACATTATGCACATTATAGCCATGGGGACAAGAACGGCCCTCCCCGGGACCCACTCGTTACTCTATGGATAAGATGAGTGATCCAGGGCAATCATGGCTCTCTTGTTTATGAAAATAGGCTCATTAGTTTGGTTGCTATGGCAACTTATAGATTCCATAGACTTATAATGGGGAAAATTGAAAATGGCATTTTACTGCCAAGCCTCTGCAGATATTTTGACAATGCTTTCATAAAAATGTTCCTTAGGCAATCTACTATCTGATCTATCTACTACCCTATAAACAGGGTATGACAATGATTTTAGGCCTACTGCTCATTTTTATTTGGTTGATGAAAAAAATAGAAAAAAAAAAAAAATACTTAAAAAATCATCTCCTCAAAAACCATAAGCTCTAGGAGGCAGAGACTTTATGGAAATATTCACCATAATTATTTGCCTTTACATATTTTTTTTTTTAATGAAATTCAGCCATTTAGATGGCTGCTATGGCAATTTAGATTTTCCATAGACTTATAATGAGGAAAATTGAAAAATGACATTTACTGTCACACCTTTTTTGATATTTTGCCAAACTTTCATAGAAATTTTCCTTGAGTAAACTTTTCTCAGCCATATGCTTTTATGTCAACTTGGGCATCCCCGAGGTTGTGCCGGGGCCATGTCTCGCCCCTCCACATCATAAAATGCCATTTATCTCAGAAACCATTCAGATCCCCGCCCCTTAACCATATATATATTGATAATGAGAAGCACACAGTGACACCAACCTGGGGGTCCCCCGGGATGTGCCAGGGCGATGCCACACCCCCATCCACTTCATAAAAGGCTGAATATCCCAGAAACCTTACACATCCCCACCCCTAAACCATATATATTATTGTCCCTTATGATAAGTGGCATTCAGTAACACCAACATTTGGGTCCCCAAGGATGTGCCCTGGCCATGCCCACCCCCTCCACTTCATAAAGGCCCAATATTCCAGAAATCTTACAGGCCCCCGCCCATAGGGGCTTGAAGAAATGTATGGGCTATATGATGCTTCCGGGCAGAGCTGAATCTGGCCCGCACACTAGTACTGGTAAACCCCATAGAGGATCTAAGCCTGTCCAGGAACTGCAGTGCGAGGCGGACCGTCCAGGCTAATAAACCCTATTGGTTTCATTGGGTGTCAGGGCTTGAGATGTCATATCATCTCAGTGTTTGGGTAAAAGTCCCACAAAATTGGAAACAACGTCTCCAAAATGACCTTTACAGTGTTGACGGGGACGTTAAACCTCAAATCAAACAAACTAGAAACCTTACAGATCCCCACCCCTAAACCATATTTATTCTTGTTCTTTATGATAAGACACATTCAGTAACACCAACCTAGGGGTCACCCAGGGCGTGCCCGGGCCATGAGGCACCCCTCAACTTCACCAAAGACCATATACCTGAGAAACTGTTTAGAGCCCCGACCCTAAACCATATATAGTCTTGTTCTTAATTATAAGACCCAATCAGTGACATCAGCATGCCGCCCTGGGAGTGCAAGGGGCCATGCCCCAACCCTTAACTTCATTAAAAGCAATATATCTCAGAAACCGTTCAGATCCCCACCCCTTAACCATATATATTCTCTAAAAGGGAATTGATGGCATGTTTTTTACGTAGCACTCAAGTGAAATTGACCCTATATTTAGTTGGTATTTATTTTCAGTATTAAATAAAACATTAAATTCTGCAAGTACCATATGTTTTTTCTCTTTAATTTTCAATCCAGTAGTTATGCTAAAATACCAGAGAAGACAAAAAATATCAAACATGTATCAAGAAACTAAAAATACTGTGTTAAGTAACCAAAATAATGCTACTATGGCAGGTTTTTATTGGAAAAATATTGCTGGTTGTCAGGAGCATTTTGGATAGCAAAATGCTCCTGACAACTGGTTGTCAGGAGCATTTTACATAGCAAAAATGCTCCTGACAACCGGTTGTCAGGAGACGCAGCCTATATTTTTCATTTCTGCTCAACACATAGATTGTGGGCTACAACCGCCTCATTGTCACTTTCTGTTGTAAAATGGGGTTTAGGGTGTCTTCACTGCACCGACTTGTTAACATGATGATTTATTCACTTCCAACCTGTCCTTCCGTTCATTTGGCCATCCTTTGTCTGTCTACCCAAGCACTATTCCATCTATCTACCTATTCCGTCCAATGGTATACTCACACCATCGCCTGCCTGTCTACACACTCACCACACCGTCCGTTTACCCATCCATCCCTCTCACAAAAATATAATTGTGGCGAAACGACGCGCGGGCAAAATGACTCACCTCACAAGGGCAAAACGAACACCGAAAATCGTATGGAATTCGGCGGGGGTCATAATTTGGGCATGAAAATAGTAAGAGCCTTACAACCATGCGCGGAAAGTCAACAAGCAGTTCTCTGAAGAGCTCCAGAATTTCGCGAGTTTCTCCTTCATTCTCATCTATCTTTCAGATGTTTCTTCAAAACTCATTGCATAATTGATCCATTTCAAGTTCCCAACCAGAAAACACTACGATCGTGGTATAATTGACATCTTAGGGAGTTTTCCTTCGCTCTCACTCCCTGACTGATTACCCGACGTGACCGCCCATAATGCATCAGCGGAATGTACACAGCCGCCATTTTTGATTCAATGAAAATGTGTTCATTTTACACCTCGCAGTTTTTGCTGTCACTCATCCTTATTGGCAAGATTATTGAGGTAAATTACAGGGAATGCCGTAACCCAGTGAGTTATGATGTTGATCTAGCTGAGGTTTAGTTTAGTCAGTTACCCAAACTGTCAATTTGCACCCAGTTTATTGGCACATTGAAATGTTCAAGGTTGACTAAGGGGCCTGTATGCCAACGCAAGCTTGTACTCCTGTACCTCTGTGGCATTCTCCTTGCCCAGTCGTATGCACCTGAACCAAATCCAGGCCCATGCCCGGTCAAATTCCCATGCGCCATCTGCCTGAAGGCGGTCAAATGGACCACACCCGGAGTCTGTTGTGATTCTTGTGACGTTTGGTACCACCAGGAGTGTATGGGAATGTCTGATGGTGTGTACACAGGACTCAAGAACATCAGTTGGGAGTGCTTCAAGTGCGGAGTTCCAAACCTGTCAACTAGCATTTTTGACACCACCATCTTCGAGGATTCCAATATCTTCTCTCCTCTGAGCAATGACTATAGCCCAGAATCAGACATCAGCTTCAACTTCCGGAATGCAACGTCTTCACCAGCCAGGCCAACACTGCAACGACATGTACAGAATAGAAAGGACCTTCCTCTGAGAATAGTCATGGTAAACTGCCAGTCTGTGAAAGCTAGTGGAAAACCGGCCCAGTTGAAGAACATAGTCTCATCTCTGCAAGCAGATACAGTAGGCTCAGGTATTTGAACCGTTTTTTCTTTTTCATTCCGCGGACAACTTTTTGAATCCGCGTTTTTCTGCCGAATGTTTTGGAGTAAACCACTCCGAGTGAAAATATTTTACTCCAAGTTATGCGCTCGATATTCCGAGGAAATTCCGCGGACCTCAGAGCTTACCTGTGATATTTGGAGTGTTTGCGAGTATTTGCGAGTGGTGATTAATTTAATTAAACATGTGTCGCCGGCGCGACGTATCAGAGGCCAATAATGGCGGCCGAAACCCGTCGAAATTTCGCTGACAGTTATCACTTTGATTATTTGTTTCTCAATTGTCCGATCGGCCCCCGCCCATAGGGGCTTGAAGAAATATATGGGCTGCATGATGCTTCCACGCAGAGCTGAATCCGGCCCGCACACTAGTACTGGTAAACCGCTTAGAGGATCTAAGCCTGTCCAGGAACCGCGGTGTGCGGCGGACCGCCCATGCTAATAAACCTTATTGGTTTCATTGGGCGACAGGACTTGAGATGTCATTTCATCTCAATGTCGGGTAAAAGTCCCACAAAATTGGAAGCAACGTCTCCAACATGACCTTTACAGTGTTGACGGGGACGTTAAACCTCAAATCAAACAAACAAAACAATTGTCCGATAATACTTCACATTAAAATTATTAAAGAATGAAAGACAAATGTTTATATTATATCAAAATAATTTTCTTTTTTTGAAAATATCAAAATTACATGGAGAAATTTTGAGTTCAAAATGACCGATTTTGCAGTTTTAAAGAAGCCAATAAAGGCGGCCCAAACCGGTCAAAATTTCGCTGACAGTTATCACCTTTGATAATTTGTTTCTCAATTGTCCGATAATACTTCACATTAAAATTATTAAAGAATGAAAGACAAATGTTTATATTATATCAAAATAATTTTCTTTTTTTGAAAATATCAAAATTACATGGAGAAATTTTGAGTTCAAAATGACCGATTTTGCAGTTTAAAAGAAGCCAATAATGGCGGCCGAAATCCGTTAAAATTTCGCTGACAGTTATCACCTTTGATTATCTGTTTCTCACTTGTCCGATATTACTTCACAATAAAAGAATTAAAGAATGAAAGACAAATGATTACTTTATATCAAAATAATTTTCTTTTTTTTTAAATCTTAAAATTACATGGAGAAATTTTGAGTTCAAAATGACCGATTTTGCAGTTTAAAAGAAGCCAATAATGGCGGCCGAAACCCGTCAAAATTTCGCTGACAGTTATCACCTTTGATTATTTGTTTCTCATTTGTCCGATTATACTTCACATTAAAATTATTAAAGAATGAAAAACAAATGATTATATTATATCAAAATAATTTTCTTTTTTTGAAAATCTTAAAATTACATGGAGAAATTTTGAGTTCTAAATGACCGATTTTGCAGTTTAAAAGAAGCCAATAATGGCGGCCGAAACCCGTCAAAATTTCGCTGACAGTTATCACCTTTGATTATTTGTTTCTCAATTGTCCGATAATACTTCACATTAAAATTATTAAAGAATGAACAACAAATGATAATATTATATCAAAATAATTTTCTTTTTTTGAAAATATCAAAATTACATGGAGAAATTTTGAGTTCAAAATGACCGATTTTCCTGTAATTTTATGATATTCAACATGCTTTCAATTACGGACTTGAAAGAGTTGTATGTACTCGTCATGCCCAACTGATTCCCTTGTTTGAAATCACTGTGCAGTTTCACACCCTGGGTAATTAATGATTACCTCTTTGTTGACTTTTGACATTGTTTACATTATAATAACTATCAGTGATAATTATTATCTTATAATTATATTTAAATATATATGGTGGTAAAAGAACATTAAATAAACAAAAAAAAAATGCCCAGGTACTTCGTCAAATTCCTCCGAGTATTTCCGCATAACTTAGCGTGAAAATATTCCCTCCAGGTACGATATTACGACTCGGAATAATTTCGCGAAATTTCGCGTACCGCGGACCTTGCGAGTGTTTTCGAGGAGTGTCCGCAGAATATATACATATACTCGGAACAATTCCGAGTGTTTTTTAAAGTACTCGAAACGCCGAGATTCGGAATAAAGAGTTTTTTTGGTTCTTATACCTGAGCCGTACTGTATCATCATCGGAAATGAGTCTTGGCTTCATTCCGGAATCAAGCCTGCTGAGGTTTTTCCAGCTGGATACAACTGCTACAGAAGAGATAGACCAACTGGTAAAGGAGGAGGCGTGTTTCTTTTAGTGTCCAACCAGTACGTGAGCCACCAACCAGAGGAACTAATGGTAGACGACAACTCAGAGTGTGAAGTTGTATGGGTGAAAGTTAGAATCAAAGGAAGCAGTGACCTTTACATTGGTTCATTCTACAGACCCCCAGATAAGAATGACCCAGAATACCTACAACAACTACAGTCACTTCTATCCCGCATACCTACAGACAAGGGAGCACACCTTTGGCTAGGAGGCGATTTTAGCCTTCCAGATATCAACTGGGAAGATGAATGCGTCATTCAATATGCCTCAAGTAGCTCAGCAGCAAACCAGTTACTTACTATCGCCAGGGATTCATTTCTTGACCAGGTGGTTACGGACCCTACCAGAGTTACAGAAAACTCATCAAGCATCCTGGACCTTTTCTTTACGAGTAATCAGACACTCATCAACAAGGTGGAAGTCATACCAGGAATATCAGATCATGAAGCTGTCTTCATCGAATCCAGTCTTCGCCCGTTGAAAGTCATAACACCCCCAAGAAAAGTGTACCAGTATAAAAAGGCTGACTACGATAGCATGAAACAGGAACTGAAGTCTTTCCAATCAGAATTTGAAGAATTGGCTGCCACAGAGGATGTTGAGCAACTCTGGACACATTTTAAGAAGAAAGTACACTCACTGATGGAGTCCTACATACCATCTAAGATGTTGAAAGGCAACAAAGTAAACAAGCCATGGATTTCTAAACAAGTCAGGTCCCTCCATCGAAAGAGCAAGAAACTTTTTCAGAAACAGCGAAAAACCCGGAAAGCCAAAGACATCAGGCAGTACAAGGAGACGAAGGCAAGGCTACAAAAGACTGAGCGACAATCCTACTGGCAGTTCGTCGACAATATCATAGAAGTAGGGGACCCAGATCAGGAACACCAGCCAAAACAGAAACGGTTCTGGACCTTTATCAAGTCCCCGCGAAAGGATACCAGCGGTATAGCTCCTCTCAAAGACAACGGAAAACTCAATGCTGACCCCAAAGAGAAAGCTGACATTCTAAACCGCCAATACGAGTCGACATGGACGAAAGAGGACAGAGCAAGCATTCCCACACCAGATGGTGCTCCTTGCCCACCCATGCAGGACATCACAGTCTCTTGTGAAGGAGTCAGGAAGCTACTTCTGAAACTAAACTCTGGAAAAGCCTGTGGACCAGACCTGTTACCAGCTAGAGTCCTGAAAGAGTTGGCTACTGAAATATCACCATTCCTGACGATCATCTTCCAGAAGAGTTTTGATACCGGTTATGTACCCAAGGACTGGAGGACAGCAAACGTCACGGCAATATACAAGAAAGGGGAGAAAAACAAGGCAAGCAACTACCGTCCAGTCTCCCTCACCAGCCTGTGCTGTAAGATCCAGGAACATGTGATAGCCAGCAATGTCCTAAACCATCTTGATGAATACAGCATACTGACAGACGGCCAACATGGGTTCAGAGCAAGAAGAAGCTGCCTTCTTACATTAGCTCAAGAACTAGTGTCCGGCCTAGACAGGAAACACCAACACGGCCTCATCATCCTAGATTTTTCAAAGGCGTTCGACCGCGTACCGCACGAACGCCTGATGAGGAAACTGGACCACTACGGGATCAGAGGAACTACCTACAAATGGATCAGAGCCTTCCTCACAAATCGTACCCAGCAAGTTCTGGTTGAAGGTGCCGCTTCCGAGAGCATACCAGCCATCAGCGGAGTCCCTCAAGGAACAGTATTGGGCCCTCTGTTATTCCTGTTATTTATTTACGACCTGCCCGACTGCGTCCAATCCAGTACACGACTTTTCGCAGATGACTGTATCTTATACAGGAGGATCACCACTCAGCAAGACTGTGCCATCCCAAGCCGATCTAGACAAGCTAGCTGAATGGGAGGTGAAGTGGGGTATGGCTTTCCATCCGGATAAATGTAGTACCATCAGGATCTCCCGGTCAAGAAACCCAGTTACAGCAAGTTACACCCTGAAAGGCCATGAATTAGAAACAGTAGACTGCACGAAGTACCTTGGGGTAGAACTCCAATCTAACATGTCCTGGAATCGTCACATTGACCAAACAGTCAAAAAAGCCAACGGCATGCTCGGATTTCTGCGACGAAACCTGAGGGTTACTAACGAGAGCACGAAGACCTCGGCATATCATTCAATTGTCCAGCCCCTGTTGGAATACTATTCCACGGTGTGGAGTCCATATACCCAAGAATACATCCAGAAAGTTGAAATGGTCCAACGCAGAGCTGCCCGGTATGTCACCAATAGATACCACAACACCAGCAGCGTGACTACAATGCTAGACCATTTAGAATGGGAAACACTGGGAGCTAGACAAACAAAGAATCGACTCGTCATGTTCTTCAAGATCATACATGGACTTGTCGACATCCCGGCTGAGGAATACCTGACACCCGCCTCCACTCGAACAAGATCACGACACTCTCTTAAATTCAGGCAGATCCCAACTTTCAGTGACTATCATAAATTCAGCTTCTTCCCAAATACAGTATGTCTCTGGAACTCCCTACCAGCCAGTGTGGCTGATGCTCCCAGTTTGGTATCTTTCAAACGGGAGCTATCCCAGATTTCTTTTTAAGTTAAGCAGGGCCGGTCAGATGCAAACTAGATCCTAGTGATTTCTTCGTCCTAGGCTAGCGGGGACCTCGTGAGCCCTGTTACCGCCACTGGAAGCTAGATTGGATGGAGAATGAAGGATTGAAATGCATCTGGCCAAACTTTATTTTTCTATTATTCTGTCTTTCCTGTCAGATCTTATTTTTGTTTTCACTTCTGACTATCCTATTATTTAAGCCCCCGCCCATAGGGGCTTGAAGAAATATATGGGCTGCATGATGCTTCCACCCAGAGCTGAATCCGACCCGCACACTAGTACTGGTAAACAGCTTAGAGGATCTAAGCCTGTCCAGGAACCGCAGTGCGAGGCGGACCGTCCATGCTAATAAACCCTATTGGTTTCATTGGGCGACAGGGCTTGAGATGTCATTTCATCTCAATGTCGGGTAAAAGTCCCACAAAATTGGAAGCAACGTCTCCAAAATGACCTTTACAGTGTTGACGGGGACGTTAAACCTCAAATCAAACAAACTATCCTATTATTTTCCGCTTTTCCCTTTTTAAGTCGCAACCAACCCGCGCTACAGAAGTCATGTGTGACGGCGGCGTGTATCCTATAGATGTAGATAGAACTAATAGGGTTCGCCGGCGTGACGTCACTGCCCGTAGCAACCGATAGGCCACCATTTTTGAGGTGAAAACAATAACAGAGCGACCGGCAATTACCCTTTAGATCGCTATCAATTACATTGAATAAAATCGTTTTTTAGCCTGAAAATGCATGTTACTGTAAGTAAAAATGATTCAAAGTAAAGAATAACGAGGCGGGAAATTTCCATTTAGTGAAATAACAGCTGCCTGATAACCGATGTCTACGGACTAGTGTCAAGTGTTGTGTATTCGGAGGTGTCATGGACTCGGGAAATATACTCTATCCAAGTGTCAAGGTAGGTTTGGCATTCCGTTTATTGTCAAAATAACACAGATCAGATTGCTAACAGGAGCTGTCTGATCTGAGTCCACACTGTTTGTCTGTAAAAAATCGTTGACTGCCGGTAGCTTTAAGTCATTTCTGCAAACAGTGTGGACCCAGATCAGACTGCTCATCTGATCTGGGTCCATACTGTTTGCATGTCATATGTCATTTCTGCAAATAGTGTGAACCCAGATCCGAGGTTATGCCAAGGCTAGGGGGACAGGCTAGTTTGTTAGTTCATTTACAAGGCACACATTCTAAAGACCTTGTTGTTGTTTTGACCTTTAGTTCAGAGGCATTCATTTTAGGACCCCTGTTCATCTTCTTTAGCACACCCAGTAAGGAGGTTTTTTTTCTACACTTTAAAGTTAATTACAATCAATTTCTAAATTTAGTCACCCATCCAACACCTGTGGTGATGGGTAACAAGACGTTTCGCCCCCAAGACGTTTCCCCCCTGGTCGTTTCGCCTCCTTTTTTGGACCCTAGTCGTTTCGCCCCCTAACCCTAGTCGTTTCGCCCCCATTTTTTTTCCTAATTTTTAAATATAAAATATTGATATATGACACAGAGAGAAAGAAAGAGAGAGAGATAGAAGAACATGTTCTTTAAATGGGAATGATAATTAGGAATTATGATAATTATTACCCGTTTTGTTCACTGCCGTTAATCACATTGTTTATTTGGTTTGTCACATTAATCACGCAATTAATACGATTACTGATTACAGGCCCAGATCAGATGCTGCAAAACGCAACACCTGATCGGGGTCTTTACTGTTTGCAGATCATCCAATCTTATATGAACATCTAAATTCTACTTAGCCCGGTACCCTAAACTCCTTCGAGTGAGTTGAGAGGTTTCTTTCAGTACAAAATGGGTTAAATTTATCTATTTAGTTTTTTTTTTTTTTTTTTTTTTTTTTTTTGGTTTGTTATCATTACATGTATTCTGCTGATATGTGTTTGTTTGCACTTTATCTGTGTTTTTAATGTATATATACTTTGTAAATAGTGTAAATGGATTTGAGGGCCACATGGAAGATTAGCTCTTGCTAAATGTGTAACCCTCTTTAAATAAAGACTTTACTTACTTACTTACTTATGAGGTGTGAAAACAAGCGCTCTGTGCAAAGTTAAACGTCTTTAATTATCGCTTAAGCACCTATAACAATGTTGTTTTAAATTGGTCCGTTGGTTCATTAACAGAGTCTGCAAACAAAGATTAATGTCGAGTTGTTAAAAATTAATTGTCTTTAATTATCTCATTTTTCAATTTAAATGGGTCGGCTGTTTCTTGAAGAGTGTCGGCAAGCAACAGTTGAAAAGGTAATTGACCAGTGTATCTTTTATTTAAAGAAAATCTTTCATACGCCGACGATAGGGATATATAAGCTTCGCCAAAAGATCCCAGCATCATTCATCTTTGAATTTGTTACATACGTTTATCAAAGTCGTTTAAAGTGGAATAATGTCTGTTTTGTATATGCAATAAAATTTCTATATTAAGACCACCTTTAGGACTGTTCAAAAGTGGCCTTTAAAACCTTTTTTGAACAGTCCCAAAGGTGGTCCCAGACCAGAGAACACTAAATGCAGAAAACACAGGGAAAGAATAACTACAACCTCCTGTATACAATAAAATTCCTATATTAAGACCAACTTTGGGACTGCTTTCATTAGAAACACTTTACGAAAAAAAAAAAAAAAAAAAAAAAAAATGGCCGGTAAAAGGTTACACTAAAATTTTGAAGCAACAGGAACAGGCCTCAATTATTTTAGTGTAACAAGTCCTAGTTACACCTTCCCGAGTGGCCACTTTTAAGGCCCGGTGCCGGTCATAACTAAGGATAAGTTAACCCAGGGGCTGACAAATCCATTGCCCGGCCGCCCGGGACAGGTCCGAAATCACGCCGGGCAGGTGCACTTTGACCTTTCGACGCCCGGTCGGGCAAGTGCAAAAAACGTCTTCAATTGTCAGTCTTTTGAGTCCTTAAATACAGTACAACTAGACCAGCAAGTAAATCACAATAATTCCCGCTTTGTCGGCAATTCAGAGACGAAACCATCCATGTTTGTATAACGGTTCATTTATGACACTATTGTTAATCCCTGTCATATCATTACCAATTAAACATGATTGCCCGGCGGTGCGAGTCTTTCATTTCTGGTGTAGTGTGTACCGCCAGCGATATCGATAAGCGTGACAAGGTGTGAAAATAAGCTTGTCTCTAATTTGCGTTTATCCCTGCCATAAAATTTAATTCACAATCAATGTGAAAATGATTTAATAGCTCCTAAGACGATTTGCTACATCTTACGGTACACTATTCTACCATCTCGTGAATGGTTATGTTTTGGCGCCAAATAGCAGACGCTGGCGGAAAAAGTCGAATGTTTTAATGTTGGTAACCGCGGATAAGTCACGCCTCTATCCACAACCGTTTAGCTATCGAGAAAATATTTTTTACCGGTTCCAAACATTTTTTTATGAAAGAGATAAGCCCCATTAAAATAAAACAATGACGATAAACACGTGTGGTGTTGCTGGGGTCGGATGACGTCATATACCGATCGCGTGCAGAAAAATGGGAGTGGTGGTTTGTGGACGACGATTTGAATGACGGAAATGATGATCGCATTGAACTTGCTTGTAGGGTGGGTGTGAACGTTTGGGTTCGTTTGTGATAGAGTGGGTTCTGGTCTTCTGGTTGGATAATTAAATCCAAGCTAAATAAACTGCATTCTTTTAATCTATTATCTCGCTGCCCTGACACTTCTGGTCTTTTGAGTAGATCTATATCGGCTGCAGCTCGTGTTTATCGTGCGTGTCAAGCTAAATGAGTTTATATAACTGCATCTTAAATTGCCAATAGGTTAAGGTATTATGTCAGCAATTAACTTGAAAAGTACCGTTATTGGCTGTGACAACAACAGTATTTTCTACCGTATTACAGCACAGAGGGAAATAAATAGAAGTGAATGCAATGATCAGGAATCGATTCAATAAACCCTGAGCTCCCATCAGAGACACCAAAGGGAAATAAACACTAACATGAAATAACTAGACCCTAATGGAAAGTGGTTGTGCTTGAAACAGAAACCTTGGATTATATTTATAAATGTTGGTCGTCATCATCGTCACCATTACCCGCCCCCCCCCCCCACACCCATCCAACCCCACTTTGAGTTCCAAAATCCTGGGCAAGCAGGATTTTGAGCTGGGCAAGTGCAAAAATATTTTACTTGCCCGGTGGGCAAGTGGAAAATTTTTGGATTTGTCAGGCCCTGTTAACCTTAGGCTGACGCGACAGGGCGATGATGCTACTTAAATATTTGCCTCTTAACAATGTTAATAAAAGTGAAAATTAGTCTAGACATTGATAAGTGGGCCAAACGACTAGGGGGACGAAACGACTAGGTGGGCGAAACATACCTGTGATAATTTTATGTTGACCATGAGGGAGATTTGCTTCTCACATGAGGGAGATTGGGGTCCCAATGAGGGAGACTTTCTGGCGACATGTTTAAGTGTTTTTTTCTTGTCATTTTTTGTGGTTTAGATGTACAAAGGAACTGGAACTACTTAATTAATATGATAGGAACATATTTTGTGAAGTTTAATTTCAAAATAGCAAGTTGTAGGTTGTTTACAAACAATGCTGTAACCACAAGTCCATTGATGTGATTTCAAGTTGTGGGTATTTGTCAGAATCACCTGATTGTTGAAAGTACCCGCAACATGCTTTAGTGTAGAAATACTTGATAAGAAAAGATATCCTAAAATGTTTCCAGTCCTCCTCTTTATCCAGTGCTGGGTTTTACTGCTACTGAACAGACCCAAAGCACAAAGTTCTCTTCACTGATAAGCATTACTTCTAGCACTATTTACACTCCTTCATATTGTCTGTGCAGGCAACTTTTTTGGCCTTTCTCAGAACACCCTGTTCATAAATACATGTATAGGTAAAGCAGTCCATGCTGAAATTAATACCATTTTATAACAATTGTTCAGGTTGGCCCCCAAAAATTAGTGAGAATCCCAGGAAAAAATGCTGAGTCTTTATTTGTTTAAAATGTAAATTTTGTTACAACCAAACCTTGATATAATGATGCCCTGGATCGCTCACCTGATCCACACTGAAGAAATTAAATGGTAGGTAATATAGTACGGTGCCTTGTCAGAAGGAGCATACATGCCAAATATAAAAGATCTATCTCAAATGATAAAGTAGGTCAAGGTCAAACTTTTTGTATCAGTGGGAAGCCCCTCTCACAAGGAATATACATGCCAAATATGAAGGCTCTATCTTAAATGGTTCAAAAGTTACGATTAAGTAGGTCATGGGTCAAGGTCAAATTTTCTTGTATGAGTGGGAAGATCTTGTCACAAGGAACCTACATGCCAATTATGAAGGCTCTATGTTAAATGGTTAAAAAAGTTATGACAAAAATGGTCAAGGTCACGGATCAAAAATTTTGTATGTGTGGGAAGCCCTTGTCACAAGGAGCCTACATGTCAAATATGAAGGCTCAACCTCAAATGGCTCAAAAGTTATGGTGAAGTGGTCAAAGGTCAAGTCGCAGGTAAAATTGTGTGTATGGGCGGGAGGCCCTTGTCAGAAGGAACATACATGCCAAATATGAAGGCTATATCCCAAATAGTTCAAAAGTTATGATTTAGTAGGTCAAGGTCACGGGTCAAAATTGTTGTATGGGTGGGAAGTCCTTGTCACACAGAACAAACATTCCAAATATGAAGGCACTATCTCAAATGGTTCATAAGTGATGATAAAGAAGGTCACATGTCAAGGATACAGGTCATTTTTGTATGAGTGGAAGCCCTTGTCACAAGGAACCTACATGCCAAATATGAAGGCTCTATCTTAAACGGAACAACAGTTATGACAAAATAACCTAATGATCTACCTTTTGATTATTAAACTTGATCAAAATATTGTCAAGATGATCATTCTGAGCAAGTTTGATGATAATCCGACTAAAATTGTGGCCTCTAGTGTGTTCAGAACGTTTTTCTATGATTTGACCTACTGACCTACTTTTTGACCGACATGACCCATATTCGAACTTAACCGAGATATTGTCAAGAAGATCATTCTGAGCAAGTTTGATGATGATCAGACCAAAACTGTAGCCTCTAGTTTGTTCACAAGGTTTATTAATGATCTGACCTACTGACCTACTTTTTGCCGAACTTGACTTAGATTTTGTCAAGATGAGCTTTCTGAGCAGGTTTGATAAAAATCAGATTAAATCTATGGCCTCTAGTGTGTTGACAAGGTTTTTCTTCAATTTGACCTACTGACCTACTTTTTGACCGACCATGATCCATATTCAAACTTGACTGAGATATTGTCAAGATGATCATTCAGATTAATGATGATTGGACCAATACTGTGTCCTCTAGTGTGTTCACAAGGTTTTTCAATGATTTGACCTACTGACCTACATTTTGACCCAACATGACCTATTTTCGAAATTTACTTAAATATTGTCAAGATGGTCATTCTTAGCAAGTTTGGTGATGATCAGACTAAAACTGTGGCCACTAGTGTGTTCAAAAGGTTTTTCTATGATTTGACCTACTGACCTACTTTTGGCCCAGTATGACCCATATTCAAACATGACAGAGATATTGTCAAGATGATCATTCTGAGATAAATTGATGATGATTGGTCCAAAACTGTGGCCTCTAGTGTGTTCACAAGGTTTCTCTATGATTTGACCTACTAACCTACTTTTTGACCCGACATGACCCATATTCGAACTTGACCGAGATATTGTCATGATGATCATTCTGACCAAGTTTTATGATGATTGGCCCAAAACTGACCTCTGGTGTGTTCACAAGTAAAGTTTACGCACGGACGACGCACGACGACGCCGGACATCTCACATTCACAAAAGCTCACCATGACCTTCGGTCATTTGAGCTAAGAAATGCACATTAATTATATATTTCACTAACATGAAGTTCCCGGTCACAAATCTTTTTAAATACAGTACTTGTAAAAAGCTTACTCAAGGGGAGCAATTTCCAAATAAGAAAATCTGCTGTTGATTTCATGACTTTTAGTAATTACTCGTTCTTGATTGGTAAATAATAACTATTTTCCACTTTCAAAATCAAAATTTCTCACTTTATATAAACTATGAAAACAAAAGACATATGGGAGAGTGATATAAAAGGAACAAACAGTGATAAAAAATGGGAAAATAAACCACAATTTCAATTTAAATCTAAACTAATTATAACTAAAATAGTACAGTTAATGTCACCGTGCAATAACTGCTCAGTATCCGTACTACTGAGTGCAGTTGCACCTATCTCGTAAGAGATAACGGTAAATAAATTACGTCAGCTTATGTAATCTTTACTGGCAGCCAGATCATGTTTATTCCGTGCAGTCAGCCGAGACAGAACAAAGGATTATCGGCTTTTTGAAGTTGATGTTTACCGTTAAGTGTCCGATATAGTCTCCTGCTTATTTGTTACTTGGCTTCAGCAGTGTCAATTTTAAGTCTGTTACCGCCTACCGCAAATGGTAGCTCTGGAAAAAATCGGGGACTGGAAAATTGCAAATGCGGGAGATTCTGTCTCCCGGACGGGAGAGCGGGAGATATGCTTCAAATGCGGGAGCCTCCCGCATGATCCGGGAGATATCACAGGTATGGCGAAACGACTAGGGGGGAAACGTCTTGGGGACGAAACGACTAGGGGAGGAAATGGTTTGGGGGCGAAACGTCCCGGATTCTGGTGATGTTCCAAGGGATCGCCTCGGTAAGTGCAGAAATGTTGTTGAAAGGGAGAAATACGAGCACTAGAGAGAAATCAACAGACAATTTTACCAATAGAAAGGACGATTTCAGTTCATTATCAACAAAGCATGGCCCAAAGAATAATGTATTGTGAATCAATTACCTGTTATAAAATGTTCACTGCACGTGTAAACATATTTTGTTGTAGGAATCCAGTCTGAACCATCAGCGTTCTGGCGACTGCAGGCCCTTATCCACCGAGACCGTCTCTCTGAATGTTTTTCTCCATTTGGGAACTGAGAGAACGATAGCTTTTTATCCAGTTGTAAATGATGATTTGTACAACCACCTGCACTACAGATTTTTGGCATGTTTTATCAAAATTGTAAGAAATATGCTAGTGACTTGGGTTTTATTTACACTATTTGCGTATTCAAAATGGCGTTTGTATTCACCCGCGTGCTCGTTGCTATCACGTGACAAACGAAAGTACCCGGATGACCGGCGAACGGGTGCGTAAATTTACCAGAAAGGACCAGAAAGGACCTGATTACCGGAAAGGACCTGTTTCTACCCAGTTTCCTCCCTATTTCATGATATTTTTTATTGTATGCACCCTAACTACACTGCTTTCATCGTTAACAACATACTACATGTTTTTTTTTGCATAAAAAGTTGATTTTTGAAATCAGAGTGCCCAGTGCCTGCCTCAGTCTAATGTGGAACGGATTTGATTGCAGAAGGTCTGTACATATTCTTTATCTATACCTATTTGCTAGTTTGACCATGAAATATTATTTACTGTTTTAATTTAGGCCAAGAAGTGCAGTTGTCAGCTTCTGGCGACAGACTTTACGCTACATAACCACATACGCATACACAGGCCCTGGAAAGGTGTTGATAGGTCAACTGAACTGGTTGACATGACCGTGATATTGGTGAATGGGATGTTAAACTCTGAGTAATTATTTCAATAACCAGCCATTCCCTTCGTTCCACCCAGTCATGAAAGGGCAGCTTTCAGTTTCTGTCGAAAGAATTTACTATATAACCCAGCACCAGAAAAGTGGATCGCAAGACTGACCGGCCGCGAAATGACCTTTACAGTGTTGACTGGGCTTACCGGTACTAATGTATGTTTTAGCTTGAGCTCTGTGTAAGAAATTCATGCAGTCCCAATATTTAATCAAGACCTGGGGCAGGCGCATTTGTGTCATCATTTGTAACATGTTTTCAGTTTGACCTTAATAATGTTCACTGGGCTTACCAGTTTTCATGTCCTTGTAACTCTGCTCTGTGTTAGAACATCGTGCAGTCCTTATATTTCTTCAATTCCCGGTGGGTGGGGGCGCTCTTAGTGTGTCAAACTTAAGTCATTTGGATCACGTATTCAGTTTTTTAAAATGGCCTTTAAAGTGTTGACTTGGCTGACCAGTACTCATTTGTGGTTTTGCAGCTCTGCGTCTGCATAATATGCAGTAAATTTATATCTTCAATCTTCGGAGGGCGACGGCGTACATTTCGTAAGACAATAAGTAAATAGGAACACATAGTCATTATTCATTTTTAATGGACAACAGAAATTATTATATATACACAAGCCAGTGCATGAAAAAAAAATCCACGAAAAGGATTGAGCGGCCAACAAAGACTCAGATCAGCCTGCGCATTCGCGCAGTCTGATCAGAGTGTTCACTGATCGCATGTACCTATTATAGAATACGATCAACGAGTCTTTACTCGTCGCACTGGTGTTATTGTAGGTTTTTTCATCTTATTGTAGATTTTTTCATGTGCCGGCTCATATGTATTTACATTTATCATATGACGTCGCATGTGAAAGTGTAATAACGCCATGTAATATTTTCGATAATCCACTAGTGGATTAAATATGCAAATTAGCTAGATACGTCCCGTAACATTACATGAACGACGTCCTTAATGACGTCGCGTTTACTTATGGCGGAATATTGATATTTTTTGTAAACAATCGAGAATAAAATGCGTTTTAAATGTCATATGATAAACAGAGTCTTGCATTCGTGCTCATGTATTATTGAATTTATTAAACTCGTTGAGGAAAAGGGATAAAATGCTCGGCAAAGCCTTGCATTTTATCCCTTTTCCTCAACGCGTTTAATAAATTCAATAATACATGAACACTCATGTAAGATTCTCTATGTATATAAAAGTATGCACAATGTAACTTCCTTATTCTTCTTTTCAGGTCTTACCCTGTGGGGGCCTCTCAACATTAAAATACGGCGTGCACGCCGGTTTTTTTTTCTCCATATACGACGTCTAAGAAACGTCCCATCAACGTCAATGTAACGCTAGGGCTTTACACAGACATTGATACGACATATTCTTATTGGAAATACATTGGCCGGTGAAGATACAAAATCCGGAAATTTTTTTATGAAAAAAATGAAGAAAAAGAAAAGAAAACTGACCGCTACTACCCTATTCGTCGAGGAACGGCGTGCGCGCCAGCTTTCTTTTCTACTTTCCTTTTCTTTAATTTAACGACGTCGTAGCAATGTCGATGTAACGTCAGTACATCACGACGTAGCATTGACATTGATACGACATTGCTAAGATTCTATTCCATTCAAAAGAAAAACAGAAACATTATTAGGTTATAACAGTAAGAAAAATTAAGGAATAGGAAAAACGAAAAGAAAATTGACCGCTCCTACCCTAAGCAGGGCTCCTCAACGTCGAGGAACAGCGTGCGCGCCAGCTTTCTTTTCTATTTTCCTTTTCTTTAATTTAACGACGTCGTAGCAACGTCGATGTAACGTCAAACGAAAGTGATTTTCATCAGAAATAACGCCCATCATTCAATACCGCTAGATCAAAGTCGTTAAAGTATATTACACTTGTTTATAATCTAATTATCTTAGGTGTGGATGATCGACTGATCTTAGGTGAGGGTAATCTAATTAGCATAGGTGTGGATAATCTAATTATCATCAGTGTGGATAATAATATTACCATATGTGTGGATAATCTATTTATCTAAGGTGTTGACAAGACGATGTATTGGTCGTGTATTAAGTATGTGTTAATGGTCGTAATAAATAAATAAAGGCGCTTTAATCACGAACCACACCAGCAAGGAATAAAAAAGATAAAGAAAAATAATAGAAATAGGAAAAAATAGAAAATTATGGGTCCTTTCCGGTAATCAGGTCCTTTCTGGTAAATTTACGCACCGCCGGCGAACCCTATTCGTAAGGGTAGGCAAGTCTGGGTTCTTGACCTCAGAATTGCTGAAATGCCACTCTTTCTTCCATAGGCTGAACTTGCTAAATCAGGTTCTATATGGTGAGATGTAGCGATAAACGTTTCATCACCTGTACACTGGAGCGTGAAACGAAAGAAATGAATTAAGGGGGGGAAATTAAAATTGTGAAGAGTCCGGCTGTGACGATTTTATAAATGTGCCACCCTGTACATGTTGAAATAAGCAGTTCAATGTTACCTCCGTCTTTGTCTGTCATGATGCAGTTATCAAGAAACAAGGCCTAAGCCTTTATTTCAAGAAAAAGGCTAGGAATTGATATTTTTAACAACAAAAGGACAGCACACTAACTCCCGCCAAGGCTTGATTGTTTACAAAGCAGGACCTGCGACGCAGAAATTGGTTGCGGTGCTACGAGTTACCGGCAGCGGAGAATCCGGGTCGTTTCGCCCGTGGGTCGTTTCGCCGGGTCTATCTATCTATTTATAGTGCAGCAACCCCGTATAAAGGACTATCGTGCAGGTGTTTGCGCGGGATGTAGTGCAAGACAAAGATAAAGAAATAAAAGTGGGACAGTATGAAGGAAAAGTTAAGAGTTTATGTTACAAAAGAGAATAAAGTCAGATAAAAACAAGTGTTGTGGATTTGGGCATATAGTCTGACACTGTCCTTACCCCGACCTAAATGACTCTAAGGTCTTGGAGGACAGGAAGATGATGGGGAAGTTGATTCCACTGTACAATAGCCAAGGAAAAAAAAAGAGTATTTATATAGTAGCTGGCTGTAGTCGGTATCTGAACATAGTGAAGGGGATGCATATGCCTGGTCAGCCCGATGGAATTGCTAAAATATATAGGGAGGGGAACAGCAGCTAGACTATTTTCAATTTTGTAAAATAATATCAGGCGGGCGTCGGCTCGCCTGTCCTCAAGTGAACGCTACCCTAGTGAGTTTTGCATGCTTGTTACACTAGCATAAGGGGAGTAAATTTATTGCTGTTAACCCATCGTATGGCCCGTCTTTGGACCATTTCAATTTTGTCTGAGTGTACGGGATCCACACAGGGGATGCATATACGACTTGGGGGCCGAACGAAAGTCTGATATGCTGCTTCGCGAATGTCTGTGTGTTTTGTTTTGATGTTTGTTTTTTTTTTCAAGAAACCTAGCGTCCTATTTGCCGTTGTTGTAATCCTATTAATGTGAGTACTCCAGCTCAGGTCTTTGCTGATGTCTACGCCTAGATTCTTGACGTGATTAACTGCTTCTAGTGCCTGTCCGTGTAGCGTGTAGCTGAGCTGGGTGCCTGGATTTTGTTATGTGTAAGACTTAACATTTACTTGGATTAAAATCTATACCCCACCGGGTTTCCCGTGTTTGTAAAGTGTCAAAGGTCATTTTGAAGTGTGTCAGAGTCATCCTAGTTATTGACTGTGATATAAAATGCTGTATCATCAGCAAAGAGTCGGATCTGTGAGTGTAAATCTTAGGTAGGTCGTTTATGTAAAGGAGGAATAGTATGGGACCAAGCACAGAAACTTGTGGGACGCCAGAATTTACAGGAATTTCTGATGAGTAATAGTACTACTGTTTGAGAACGCCCAATCAGAAGTACTTTGATCCAGGACAGAGTATTGCCTCTCACACCATGTTGGTGAAGTTTAAGAAGCAAGCAGCTTTAAGTAATTTACTCTGTCGAAGGCCTTACTAAAATCCAGTAAAATAAGGTCAGTTTGGCGACCTTGTGAAGTGTTTCGTACAAGCTCCTCAACTAACTGGATGAGCTGGATTTCACAAGATCTCCTCTCTCTGAAACCTCGTGGAGGCCATACATTATATTGGTACAGTTAAGATGCTTGGACAGGTTAGAAGCTACAATCACAGTGAAAAATGAACAACATAATGACAAATACGCAGTACGTATTTACACCAATACATACTGATACACTGCCAATACAGTACGTATTTACGTCAGTCTTGTGCGCAAATACGGAAAAAAATAATCAACTGGTGTGACAAAGTTTACGCAACAAAACGTGTATGTATTGCAAAAATACACAAGAAATAAGCACCTGGTGCAACAAAGGTTGCGCAGGAAAACGTGTGTGTATTGAAGGACGTATTTTTGAAAAATACAGAAAAAGTACGCAGCATGTGCGACAAAATTTGCGCAGAAAAACACATGCATATTGATTTACATACTTTTGAAAAATACGGAAAAATACGCTGGTGGTTTGTCAAAACCTAAGCAACACTTGAAGTATCTATTTGTGAAAAGTACGGAAATAATACGTAGTTCGTATAACTAAGATGTCTCAATGAATTCGGTGCGTGTTGATATGCGTATGAATTAAAGACAGAATAGAGCAGGAATGCAATGCTATTGTAACAATGGTATTGCAACAAATAGCAGGTATATTGTTATCCGTATTTATTAAATCAAAGCACTGAGAAAACCGGTGGATCGATTGTCTCTGAATGTAGATTGGGAAAATGTGCTGAACGGGGACTTGTGTTCCTTAAATCCCTGTACTGTAAAGGAAACCGTGTAGACCCTGATCAGACACTGCGTTTTTCGGCCACTGACTCTTAAGTTCCTATACTGTCTGCAACATGTAGCGTCTATGGCGTCTGATCCGGGGACAAACTATTTGCCAAACCTAACCTATGGTTCAAGCGCTTATTCTACAGATAACCGTTTTACACAACACACTGACCTCACTGTAATATTCGAGACAACCACCAGAATTGATTGACAGGTCTTCAAGCCACTCGTTAAATCGATTTTCAGCGATGCGCGCGCAGGGCGTTACTACCCTCCATAACCCTTGACAAGCTAATTATCAAACAACGTGTCCGATTGAAAAGTTCTTTGTTTACAAACCAACGTGATTGGACTTTCAGATACTCTAGATCTTGCTCTTGAACTTAAATTTTCTACAAGAAAAGACCCCCCCCCCCCCACACACACACACACAATATGAATGGTAGTACCTTCATGATGCGTTTAACCATTTTGTACTGGAAAACTCAAAACGGGATACTAACAAATAGTGCAGATCCACATAACGCCATAGAATGCGGCATCTGATCAGGGCCTTAATTGTTGGCAGAAATTTTAACCATCTCTGAAATTACCCCTTGCACCTTTAAATGTTGAAATGGGCCCCTGCATTATATAAGGTGGGGGATTCCATTCAGTACAAAAATGGTTAACAAGTCGATGTAATGGACACCACCCTGGAAAACCTCACTTGAATATATCCTGTTTGTAACCTCATATAAGAGGACCAATCAAACAGTTTCAAGAAATGAAATTTTGTTAAGACCACATTTTTTTTTTTCTGCTCAAAAAAAAAAAAAAAAAAAAAAAAAAAAGAATTACAAATACTCATTAAATCGCTCTTGTGGGAATTCAAAATTACAATTTGGAGTAAAAGCTGTGAAAACATCACATCTGATAATTGTTTTTCTTTGAGAAATGATATATAACATTATGCTGCACAGGTACAAGATACCTTCGTTAATACGGCGGCATTTGTCTCCTAACATTTTGCCTTACTAAGGAATTTATTAAGAACGCCAATGATTATGATAGATAATAATGGTCCATCACCCCTTAATTACTCCATAAGTAATTAATAAAGTGCATGTTATAAGGCGGGCGTAAGCCTGTCTATATTCATCGTACAGCATCAAACTTTGTGCACCTCTTTAGACATTCCTTCTTGTAGTTTTCCGCTGAAGAAAACTAGAAATTGTGTTTGTGAAACACTATGCCCCCAACCATATGCTTGTCCCCAAATGGGACAGTAAACAGCACCTCATGATCATTTGCATTAAAAATAAACCTGTCAAATATTAACAGATTTTAAACAAAAGTTATTCAGGTCATCTATGCCTTAGTACCAAACAGACTGCCAAATATCATGATCCTAGCTCAAGTGGTTCTCCAGTTATTTTGTTCACAAGGTTTCCCTATAGCCAAAATGTAAAAGTCCAAAAAGGGGCATAACTCCATTAAATGTTTTCAGAATTTCGTCAAAAGTTAATCAGGTCATCTACACAATAGACCTAAACTGTATACCAAATATCATGAGCCTAGCTCAAGTGGTTTTCCAAATATTTTGTTCACAAGTTATCCCTATAGCCACAATGCATAAGTCCAAAAAGGCGCATAACTCCAATGAATATTTTCGGAATTTCGTAAAAAGTTAATCAGGTCTTCTACACATTAGACCCAAACTGTATGCCAAATATTATGAGCCTAGCTCAATCGGTTCTCCGGATATTTTGTTCACAATGTTTCCCTACAGCCACAATGAATAAGTCCAAAAAGGGGCATAACTCCATTAAATATTTTCGGAATTTCGTCAAAAGTTATTCAGGTCATCTACACATTAGAACCAAACTGTATGCCAAATATCATGCGCCTAGCTCAAGCGGTCCTCCAGATATTTTTTTCACAAGGTTTCCCCATAGCCACAATGCATAAGTCCAAAAAGGCGCATAACTCAGTTAAATATTTCCGGAATTTCGTCAAAAGTTCATCAAGTCATCTACACATTAGACCCAAACTGTATGCCAAATATCATGAGCTTAGCTCAAGCTGTTCTCCAGATATTTTATCCACAAGGTTTCCCTATAGCCACAATGCATAAGTTCAAAAAGGGGCATAATTCCATTAAATATTTTCGGAATTTCGTCAAAATTTAATCAGGTCATCTACACATTAGACCCGTCTTTTGTATCACACATTTATACATTGTAGACTCTCTCAAATACTGCATTTAGCAACTATCGACCTGGGTAAGGAAACGTAAAGAATGAGAAGCAAAATGTGCTAGGAGCAGTCTGATCAAGGTCCACACTGTTAGAGGTTCAGTCTGATCAGGGTCCACACGGCTTGACAGGATGAACACCTGCAATAAGATGCAGAAGACGACACAAACAGACAACATTTTCAGATAGATGTTTTCATGACATCTGAGGGTTTGTTTGATTTGAGGTTTAACGTCCCCGTCAACACTGTAAAAGTCATTTTGGAGACGTTGCTTCCAATTTAGTAGGACTTTTACCCGACATTGAGATGTAATGACATCTCAAGCCCTGTCGCCCAATGAAAGCAATAGGGTTTATAAGCATGGACGGTCCGACACTCAAACCGCTTTGCCTTGGCAGGCTTAGATCCTCTAAGCGGGTAACCAGTACTCGTGTGCGGGTCGGTTTCAGCTCTGCGTGGAAGCATCATGCAGTCCACATATTTCTTCAAGCCCCGATGGGCGGGGGCCGTGGCATCTTAGGCCTTATCTCTAAACTCTCTTCGTATATAGCTTCCAATTTTTAGCTCACCTGTCACGTAGAGTTGGGTATGATTATAATATCTCAAGCAAGTTTGACTTTTAGGATTCTGTGCTCAAGGTCAAGGTCGCTGTGGCTTTTTCATAGAAAAAAATCAATATCAAAAAACTAGCACCTACACTATTGATTGCAGAAAGATTTAGCAATTGGACTGACCCACAAACTGCACTTGATCCGTCGTTTTTTGTCACGTAGGCAAGTTATTTGGAGCGTAACTATATCCTATTTTAAAAAGGCTGCGAACGTTGATTTCGCATTCCCTCTTTGTGGGTCATAAGCGTCGAACGGTTGATGATCAGCGGCTCCGAATGAATATCAGTTTTTGTTTTGTTTGATTTGAGGTTTATCGTCCCCGTCAACACTTTATAGGTCATTTTGGAGACGTCGCTTCCAATTTGGTGGGATTTTTACTCGACATTGAGATGAAATAACATCTCAAGCCCTGTCGCCCAATGAAGCTTATAGGATTTATAAGCATGGACGGTCCGACTCGCACTGCTTAGCCTTGGCAGGCTTAGATCCTCTAAGCGGTTACCAGTAGTAGTGTGCGGTAGGTTTCAGCTCTGCGTGGAAGCAGCATGCAGCCCATCTATTTCTTCAAGCCCCGATCGGCGGGGGCCAGAATATCAGTTTTACGTCCTCGTCAGGACTATTTAGGTCTTTTTGGAGACGTTGTTTCTAATTGTGTTGGACTTTACCCGACATTGAGATGTAATATCAAAGGGGCGTGGTAGCTCAGTAGTTAGTGCACCTGCCTAGAATGTGCGCGATGGCGTATGGAAGTGTACAGAGAAAGACAAAAAAATGACATGACATCTCAAACCGAGCGACCCATTTAAAACCAACTGAGTAAATATGCATGGGCGGTCTGACTCGTATTACTTTGCCTGGGAGGGCTTCGACGTCTTAAGCGGTTTACCAGTACCCATGTGCGGTCCGTTTGAGCTCTGTGTGAAAGCAACATGCATCCCAGTCAATTTCTCCTAACCCTGATGGACGGGGTCCGAACGAACATGCATGCGCACGTTTGTGTGTGTGTTTGATTTGAGGTTTTTACGTCAGCGTCCCCGCCCATCGGGGCTTGAAGAAATAGATTGGCTGCATGATGCTTCCACGCAGAGCTGAAACCGGCCGTCCATGAGTACTGGTAAACCGCTTAGAGGATCTAAGCCTGCCCAGGCAAAGTGGTGTGAGTCGGACCATCCAAGCTTTTAAACCCGATTGGTTTAATTGGGCGATAGGGTTTGAGATGTTATCTCATCTCAATGCCTGGTAAAAGTCCCACACGGACTGCATGATGCTTCCACGCAGAGCTGAAACCGACCCGCACACGAGTACTGGTAAACCGCTTAGAGACTGTAAGCTTGCCCAGGCAAAGCGGTGCGAGTCGGCCCGTCAATGCTAATAAACCCTATTGGTTTCATTTGGTGGCAGGGCTTGAGAAGTCATTTCATCCCAAGGTCGGGTAAAAGTCCCACAAAATTGGAAGCAATGTCTCAAAAATGACCTTTACAGTATTGATGGGGACGTTAAACCTCAAAATTAAACAAAAGTCCAACAAAATTGGTAGAAATGTCTCCAATGCATGACCTGTACAGTGTTGAAGGGACGTTAAACCTCAAACCAAACAAACAAAACCTCCCCGTCAACATTCTATAGGCCATTTTGGAGACGTTGCTTCCACTTGTGTGGAACTCAGATGAAATGACATATAAAGCCCTCAATGAACCAATAGGGTTTATATGCATGGACGGTCCCGACTCACAACACATTTCCTGGGAAGGCTTAGAACCTCTTAGCGGTTTACCAGTAGTCATGTGCGGTCAGTTTCAGCTCTGTGTGAAAGCATCATGCAGCCCAATCTATATCTTCAATGGGGCGGTGTGTGCGTGCGTGTGCACGCGCACGTGTGAGTATGGGAGACAGAGAGACAGACAGAGAAAATGAGAGTTTGATTTGAGGTTTAACGTCCCCGTCAACACTGTATTGGCCAATTTGGAGACGTTGCATCTAATTTTGTGGGACTTTTGGCTACTCGATCATGAGTGTAACTTTACCGAATTCAGTGCGACAGATATTCATTCGCATGTGTTGCTAGACCAAAAAAAAAATATGAAAAAAAAAAAAAAAAATGGGAAGCCTAAGTGTTTGTTTGTTTGATTTGAGGTTTTGTTTCATTTGAGGTTTAACGTCCCCGTCAACACTGTAAAGGTCATTTTGGAGACGTTGCTTCCAATTATGTGGGACTTTTACCCAACAATGAGATGAAATGACATCTCAAGCCCTGTCGCCCAATGAAACCAAAAGGGTTTATTAGCATGGACGGTCCGCCTCGCACCGCGGTTCCTGGACAGGTTTAGATCCTCTAAGCGGTTTACCAGTACTTGTGTGCGGGCCGGATTCAGCTCTGCGTGGAAGCATCATGCAGCCCATATATTTCTTCAAGCCCCTATGGGCGGGGGACCGAGGAAAGCCTAAGTGAGAACGTGTGAGCTAAAATATCTATATGGACCAAATCCGCTAAAATGCATGCCACATTTTTAACCATTTTCTCTTGGCTATTTTTGTTCTGCTTTAACGGACCTTTTAAATCATTTCACATATCGGGCGATCCTTAACAGAGTCGGGCGAAAACGGGAGTACTCGGAGAAAAATACCTGACCTACCGTTGCAGAACTTGGCGTTTCACATGTGATCCGAGTGGGGCTCGAATCACAGCGGTTAGAGACCCAAAGATTAAGAGTCAGCGCCCTTACCCATTAAGCCAGGAAGGCCCGGTTAATCACTTGGGCGTAGTACAATGTGCTCCATCACTTTGGCAATAATGCATGTTAGTGATATGGGGCGATAATTAATGTGGTCGCTCTTACCCCCCTTTAAGAAGATGGGGGTAACACATGCTTTGGTCCAGTCCTTTGGGACCTGTCCTGTGTTGTGTGACTTTTGGAATAATATGAGAAGGAAAGGGGTTATTTCATTGCTTAGGGTTCTCAGGACATTGGGTTTTATGGAGTCAGGTTCTGAAGCTTTGCTTGGATTTATATTGCATAGCAATTTTAAGATGCAGGGCACCGAAGCTGAGATTTCGGGCAAAAGTGGGTATTAACTGTGAAGTGTAGATGGGATATATTTTTTGCTAATATTCCCGTCAGGCAACCCATTTTGTATGGACTGGGTGGCAAGGTGGCTGCGTGAGAGAGGTGATTTTTTTTGTGTAGGCCTTATGAAATTGCCTGTTTACTATGTTGGCTTTGTCCGAGGGTTGTGTTTCAAGTGATCTTGAGTCAGGATCTCTTAGTGGTGACATTTCTTTGGAGTCCTCTCTTGAGTTTTAAATAAGGGAGAACGTTTTTTAATGAAAAGCTTGACTGACCCTTGTCAGGGCCTATCGGACCAGAAGATGAGTTCTGATCAGTGCGATCAGAGTAGTTGATGCTTAGAATATCCTCGATGTATGAATCATTGGACTGCCTAATTTTCTGTTTAACAAATGTTTGGTTTTTAGGAAATTATGTCGGTCTTTCGTACTTTTGGCGGATTTAAGTTTATAAAAGAGTGAGTTTCTTTTCCTAACGAGTCTTTTAATGGGCTGAGTAATCAACGGGAGACTTTTCTTTGCACCAAGTGTCTTGGTTGGTACGAATTTCGCTATACCATTGTGGATTACAGATTTAAAGGAACTCCAGAGGTCCTCTAGAGTTTTCGATGGGTGGTCTTTTAAGAGTCGTTTCGTCCTGATTTCGAGGTAAGACGTTTCGCCCTCATCGGGAAAATAGTTTCGCCGGTGATTCATTTCGCCCGTAGGCCGTTTCACCGGAATTATATTTTAAGGGAGTGACAAACGGAATGGATGGGTAAACGGACAGACGGATGAATGAGTGAACGGATAAATGAATGAATGAATGAATGAATGAATGAATGAAGTTGTGCATTGGTAGAAGGACGGATGGACGAACATGGACGGTTGAGTATATGGAGATGGATAAATGACATAATTAATGAATGAATTATGGATCGAGTGCATGAGTAGATGGGACGAACGGATGGATGGAAGGGCGGATGGATGCGTGGGCAGATTGATGGACGGACGAACGGATCTGAACTGTTCCTGGTGACACCTACGGATGTGTGATGTACGGACGAGCTAGAGAGAGAGAGAGAGAGAGAGAGAGAGAGAGAGAGAGAGAGAGAGAGAGAGAGAGAGAGAGAGAGAGAGAGAGAGAGAGAGAGAGAGAGAGAGAGAGAGAGAGAGAGAGAGAGAGAGAGAGAGAGAGAGAGAGATTTGATCTTTTTGGTAGTCAGTATAATTGGTTAAGTGTGAAAAGTGAAAACAAGTGTACGTTAATTACTTCGTCATTTGCTTTGACAAAGTAGATAATCCACCACGATAATTCTTAAACACTTATAATCACACTTTAGCCAGGCTAAGAATAATTGTGATTGTTAATTAAAGGCGATGCGTAACTTCTATTTTACATGGCCCTACAGCATTTTTTCTTATTTCTGCTCAAAACATAGATTGTGGGTATTTGTTAGAACCGCCTCGTCAAGGTGGTTCCAATAAGTTCACACAATCTCTTATTTTCAGCATAAATATGAAAAATATCATAATTGTTCATCTGAAAATTTTCATTTTTTTTTTGGTGGTAAAATTTATAATATATTTAAATAGGCATGCCTTCATAATGTACAATGTACTGGGATACACATTATTTTTCTTATTTCCGCGGCAAAATACACAGACCATGGGTACTCGTTAAACCGCTTCGTCGAGGTGGTTATACCGAAAACCCACAATCCATGCCCGGAGCAAAAATATAAATAATATCAGATTTTTTATCAGAACAATTGGTAGAATTGTCCAATATATTTGAATAGGGGTGTTTTCGTAATGCATACTATAAAACAGATTATGGGTACTACACAGTAGGCACACACGAGTATGCAACGTCGTGTCAATATAATGCTTTGTTACATATTTATGAGCTAAAATATTAGTTTTAATATTTGTTTGTTTGATTCATTTGAGGATCAGATTAGCTCTTTGGTGGAAGCTGTGGACTACGAGTCGTATTTGGGAAAACCGAAAACAAACTTTTACCAGAAACAACCGAAAACTAATTCTCATTACCCAAAACAAACTGTAATATCAAACATATCAATATTAAACAGGCGATTTTTGCATTTAAATTATTCCTGTACTGGCTAATGGCAATTTATATGCAATATTTAAAATAATTTAGTCATTTTTCGTCTTTTGAGAGCATTTGTATGTTGTCTGTATTATCCTTTGTACAATTCTGATCCGAAAACAATCGATAATCAATACTATTCTAAAATACCAAAAGTCTGGAATATCAGTCTTCTGTTGAGTTTAATCAAACTTATGAAAATCAATGGAGACCTTATTTCTACTTCAAACAGATTTTAGTATACATAGAGTTGGGTTACAGGGATGTCCTCTACACGGACTTATTAACCTGGTGATTTCGTTTTCAATGTCGTTATTTTTATTATTTGTTTTATTTTTATTTTTTTTTTTTAATTTTAATAATGATGTTGACGTCACATGGAGGTTATTCAATAACCTGTTCCGAAAATTATGTTAAGTATGTTAAGTTATCAACCAAATATGTTTTGGCAGCGTATATGTTTTTTAAAATAATTCCAATAATGATTTTTGTCAATAATCTTAACACATAGTTTGTATTTATCAGTTTTAGTTAGGAGGCCTTCATGCGGACTGAACAAATTATTTGTCTAAATCGCGACGGAAGTAAGGGCGAGGATTGTGGTCACGTAAAATCGATTTAAGTCCCCCAGTGGAATTCGTTTCCGCTGAACGTTCCAAGGCGGTTCATCTGTCGCGGTTTATATTTGTTATGGTTTGTCTTTGGGTGTTTGTGTTATTTTGGATAGCCTATTGGCCATTTTGTGGAAAAGTAACTGTTCTTTTGGCTTTCCGCTATTGATGTTTCCATTAGGTCTGTTGTTTCATGTTTGTGTTTCTTTCCCTTTGGTGTCTCTGATGGGAGCTGCGGGTCGATTTTATCGATTCCTGATCATTGCCCCCACTTCTATTTTACATGTATATTTAAGCACCCGAATATCGATGTACCCAAATACAGTAATGATGCGTAATATGGCGTAATGGTGCGTAATGTGGCGGAATGATGCATAATGATACATAATAAGGTAGGATGATGCGTAATATAGCATATTTTATGAATTTATAAATACTCTAGAACTGATAAAACTGTTTTCAGCATCCTCAGACCCTCAGTATTGCCACTTACAAGACTACTAGTGAGGTCTTCGCGTTCCATAGTAGAGATCAACCTAAACTAGAGTCATGCGTAAAGAGTCAAATTATTACGACAATTGATCTTATAGAGTTGGGTTTGGTAAAATGGCCGGAGTTGTATTATTTCCAGTCTGTCTTTGTTAACGACCAAAAGGAGCAAACTAAAAAATGTGGCACAAAACAATGTCTAAGTTTAAAAGTAAAACATTATGTGCAATAAAGCCTGAATTACCGTTGGGCAGAAGAAAAGAAAAGAAAACATTCGGAGTCTAACTGTTGGTCTTCCTTTGCTGCAGCATTTCATTGGTTACCTGCTGTAGAGTCCTCACCGTTTTTTTTCATATCTGTGTTTTTTATTTTTATTTTTGTGTTCACGGAGATGTTGCACCGGTGGGTTAGGGGGCCTTCATGCGGACCAAACAAATTTTTTGTCTAAATCGCGACGGAAGTAAAGGCGACGATTGTGGCCACGTAAAATCGATTCAAGCCCCTCCCCCACACTCCCCCCCCCCCCCACACACACACACAGTGCAACACGTTTCACTGACCGTTCCAAAGGCGGTTCTCCTGTCGCGGTTTATTTTCGTTATGGATTGTCTTTATATTATTTTGTTTTGGATAGCCAATTGACCATTTTGTGGGAAAGTAACTGTCCTTTTGGCTTTCTGCTATTGATGTTTCCATTAGGGTCTGGTTGTTTTATGTTTGGATTTTTTACCCTTTGGTGTCTCTGATGGGAGCTGTGGGTTAATTGTATCGATTCCTGATCATTGCCTCCACTTCTATTTTTAAAAGATCACTGACATTCTTATCAGGCGCGGTTTTCCTGTTTTGCCAATTCCTGTTTCAAAGATTGTTATTTAGTTATCAATTACAATATAATTCCTGTATAATAGAAGACAAAATTTCTGTTCCAAAAATAGATTGTGGATACTCGCATCATCGAGGCGGCTCTAACGAGTACCGCAATGTTTGGTTTGGAGAAAAGTATGAAAATATTGTATAGGCTATCCATGTTAACCCCACATTTTATTAGGTTTAACGACCCAGTCAACAATATATTGGTTATTTCAAGTCCGACAACTGCAGAGGGCACCATTGTCCTTCTAACTATTATTACAAATTATATAACTGATAGAGTCGCGAATTTTCAACAGGATCTGTGAAAAGAAAAAAAAAAGCTTGCAACGCACGGGAAAGAACACAAGAATACAATCACAAGTTATGCCATATTCTCTACCCATTCTGCAATCAAGAAATGAGTAATGATTATAATGACGATAAGTCAAGTATTTCGTTCAGTTCATATTTTTTCTAAAATCAAAATTCTCCTTGGGCTAACGTGACAGGTCGAAACTAACAGATTGCATCTGGGTTTTTATAACTTTTGTCCCTCCAATAGGTGTAATACCTTTCACCATTGGCTTCACACTCAATACAAATTTTTCCACCAACCGGTCTGTAGATTACAATCCTGGTCGGTAAAACGGACCTTGGGCACTTCAAAGGCTTATTGTAAATAAATAATACTTTGATGGAACCATATATATGCCATAAGATCGCACTTAAGGCGTTTTGTACATCGGACGGTCACATAAGCACTTCTGTTCTCTAAATTATAGAGCCTATATTATTTAAGAAGTAGATCAGCTCTAATTGTGATTTGTTGAGTAATAAATCACAGTTTGGAGATCAGTTGTAAAGTAGATCAAACCACGAGTGCGTATCACAAACTAGAGCTCATCTAGTTCGATTCTAACAGGCTGAAAATCTGCAATAATGCTGTTGTTTCCTTCAAAATCTCACAACTTTTCGCAATTGTTAGAAGAAATCCCACTAAAATTATCGACAGAAAATCATGCATTTATATCCTCTTCTAACCTTTTTGATGCGAGAATATGACGTTACACCGTCTAACGTCAAGAAAATCGACTAGTGACGTCATAAACTGGCAGTTTTAATGCCGTCACTCGTAACGCTCTTCCTTGTCGTGATTTGATGCAGAATAAAACACAGTTATTTTCCATTGCCTATATAGGCGCGCTGTGTTAGAATAAATTATAGATCTTTTGGACGTTTCCTACAGAAAATAGCCTCCATATGGAGTTTATTTTCTGTATGTAGCGTAATGAAGCGTAATGTAACGTAGAGATGAACTCTTTTGCCTGAAAATGACCATGTATAGTAGTCTCCATATTGAGTTTACTATACATGGCAATTTTAAGGCAAAATAGTTCATATTTGCGTTACATTACGCATCATAACTCCACATTACGCATCATTACTGTTTAAAGGTTTTTGACCTTTAATCGATTGACGCTTATGACCCACAAAGAGGGTTGACGCGTCGTTAAACACGAAATCATCACCATCCTACTGTTTAAAGGCACCCTAACCCCCGAATATGCCACCTCATTACCAATCTCGTTGCTTCACTATGGAGTATCCATGTTCTGTGTGTTCTTTAGATTGCGATGGAGGCATACAGTGTTCAACTTACCAAAAATTGGATTCGTAGTAATACAGTAGAACTTTGATGGCTCGAACACCGATGGCTCGTTTACCATGGATGAGTCGAACCCATTATTGAGCCCCTAGCGAAATCCTCTACATAAGAAAAAGTGGGGGATAATTAAGTCTTTTATCTTGCAAATGCATGCTGTGTGTACTCATTAGAATCAACTCGATGAGGCGATTCTAATGAGTACACACAGCATACATATTCATTATAGAACACCGAAAAGATGTCTAAAAGTGTCTCGTTATGCCTCCTGGCAGTAACCTCAGTGGCTCGAACTACCCCTGTCTCGAACAGATATTCGAGGTCCCAAAGGTGTTCGAGCCATTGAAGTTCGACTGTAGTGACAAATTAAGTTCCAGAGACTTGCAAGCTTGGTTTAGTGTACATTAACAGAGACGCCAAGTTCTGCAACAGAAGGTCAGGTTGATTTTTCTCTGGGTACTCCAGTTCTCGCCGACCCCTGATTACGATCGGCTCGAAGTATACAGTCAAATATGAGCCAGTGTAAGACAAAATCTACAAGAAGTCTTGAGCGAACAGCGAAGACCCAGACCAGCCTGCGCATTCGCGCAGTCTGATCAGAGTCTTCGTTGATCGCATCCCAGATGGCACTAGGGCAACGTCAAACAACGTCGGTGCAACGTCATGACGTTGCACCGACGTTGATGTGATGTTGAATTAACGGCATGATGTGCACCAAAGTTGATGTCACGTCACAATTACGTCATGTACCTGCTGGGATGTACCTACTACGGTCAGCATGCGCTCCCTCGAGACTGCGCTTACTGTCACTCGTGTGCGCAGGCTCGCCCGAATAATTTAACAAATTTTACACTGTCTAGATGATGACGACGACGGTGATGATGATTTGTTTGAATTTAGGTTTAACGTCCCTGCCAACACTAATTATGTCATTTTCACACTGCATAACCGGACAGACGCCAAATCGGAAGCGAAATTAGACAATAGCGGCCGTTAAACAAAGACTGCTATTAAGTTTGTGGGTCTTATAAATTAAATATGAGATGAAGCATTTTTATTACGTTATAGTTTAACATGCGCGATCAGCAAATACCAAAATCAGCCTAGATAGACTGTATTCAGTTAAATCACAAACAGCAAGACAACCAGTGTAGATCCTGATCCATCAATGAATAGGGTATAAAATGGCAATGAAATCGTTATTAATGCAAAATATTCATACAAACTTGGCAACATCATCTGTTTACATATAATTTAATCGTGAATATGTCTTAAAGTACAATGATCATGGTAAGCTTGTGATATAATTAAATTTTGTTTTCGGTAATGAGAATTTGTTTTCGCTTGTTTCCTGTAAAAGTTTGTGTTCGGGTCTTCACGCAGACCGAAAAAATAATTGTTTGACCAATAGTGAAAGACGGGGTGAGGGTTGGGATCCCGTAAAGTTAACTTAAACACAGTAGTAATTTTTAAAAAACCTTAAATTTTTACTGACCATTCCAAGTGGGTGCTTTTGATGTGATTCCTTCATGTTTTGTGTTGGTGTTTCTGATTCTTTCCTGAATCATATATGTTGTTATGTTGATGTTTCTGATTCTTCCCCTTTTTTTGACCCTTCATTTTCAGTTACGTTTGTGTTTTTCATGTTGGAGATTTTGATTATTTTTCCCCCACTTCCTCCTTTGTAGTTAGGTTGGATATTCTGAGTCACCACCTGTTTGAGAAAGAGCTGCTGACTCGGTTTACCTGTTGTCCATTTGGTTTACTGTCGTCACTCCGTGTTTCGACTTCTTTCCCTAGCGATATTTTAGAAGAATTTGGAAGATAACTGTATGAGTTCCTGATCGCGTCTCTTTTTAATTTCTCAAATACCCATAAGTATATGAAACATATTTTTGAGTTTGAGATATAGTGCTGACAAAGTTTCTATAACTGTATTCAAAAGGATACAAAACCTTCAAGTACAAGTGTGATGGAAACGAAATAAATTGTCTGTGCGGATGGGCAAATGGATGAATGGGCCAAGACGTCCAAATCAATGTGCCCGACTTCGTTTCAAATATAAAACAATAAACTGGCTGGGAGCACTGACTGTTTGTTGCGTTAAGTATATACAGAAAAAAACTAAAAACAAAAAAGCTTTTAGTAACAACGAACCCATTACGATGACCAACCCGTGCGACATAGTGCATTTTTTCAAAATGGATTCTTTTCGAATGAAAATCCGATAGTTTTTTTACCTATTTTTACTGCAAACATAGGTTGTGGGTACAGGTTAGAACCGCCTCAATGAGGCGATTCTAACGAGTACCAACAGCCTATGTCTTGGAGCAGGAATAAAACTAGAAATGTGTCCAGATGACACAGATGCTCCCGCCAAGGGCCCCGCCTTACCCCGAAAATCCATGTTGCAACAAAATTTTCTATGCGTGTGACCTTGGGCTTGAGGTCATGGCCAGGGTCGATGGTATAAGTGAATGAGACTTGGGACCTGTATCTATCATCATTCCAAATACGAAGCCAATCTATAAACATGAGCCCTAAAACTTTAAAAGCATAATAAGACTAAGTCTGTGACCTTGACCTTGAGGTCAGGGGTTGGGGTATATACAACTTTGGACCTGTAACTATCATCATACCAAATATGAAGCAAATCTATATGGTTTTGTGAGTATGAGCTCTTAATAAACTTTAAATAAAAAATTCTTTGTCTGTGACCTTGACCTTTAGGGCACGTGCATGGGTGGGGTATTTGACCAGTATCAATCATCATACCAAATATAAACTTAATTCTTCATACGTTCTTGAAAATATAAACTCTTAAAATATGTAATTAAAAATTTCTAAGTCTGTGACCTTGACATTGAGCTCATGGGCATGGGTGGGGGTATCATTGAATAAAATGGACAGGTATCTAACATCATACCAAATATAAACTCAATCCATCACACGATTTGGAAAGTATCAACTCTTAAAATATGTAATTTAAAATTTCTAAGTCTGTGACCTTGACTTTGAAGCCATAGGCATGAGTGGGGGTATTGCCAAATAAAGATTTGGACCTGTATCTATCATCATAGCATATATAAGCCAAATCCATAATATGGTTTGGAAAATTTGAGCTCTTTAAAATCTTTAACATTAAAATTGTCTAAGTCTGTGACCTTGACCTTGAGGTCATAGGCATGAGTGGGGGTAATGCTGAATAAAACATTGTACCTATATCTATCATGATATGAACCAAAGCCATCATAAAAGTTCAGGTTCTACCAGGTACAAATACCTTAACTAGAGTCTTTAACATGGAAAATTTCTAAGTCCATGACCTTGACCTTGAGGTCATGGGTATGGGTGGGGGTATCGCTGAATAAAACTTTGGACCTATATCTATAATCATACCAGATATGAACCAATTCCATCAAATGGTTTGGAAAATATGAGTTGTAAAATGTTCAGGTCTACCTGTTACAAAAACTTTAACCTGAGTCTTTAACATTGAAAATTTCTAAGTCTGTGACCTTGACCTTCAGGTCACAGGCATTGTTGGGGGTATAGCTTGATAAAACTTTGGACCTATATCTATCATCAAACCAAAGATGAACCAGTTCCATCGAATGGTTAGGAAAATATGAGTTCTAAAAGTTCAGGCTCTACCTGTTACAAAAACCTTAACCTGAGGTTACAGGATCACGTACGTACGTACACACACACACACAGACGGACGTACACATGTACGCACGTACGCACGTACGCAAGTACGCACGTACGCACGTACGCAAGTACGCACGTACGGAAAACCGAAAAACTATATGCCCCCGGCATCAAATGATGCGGGGGCATAAAAATATTGTATACTCCCGCTAACCCCAGTATTTTCTGTATAAAGTGGAGCTTAGAGGGGTGTTGTTCACGTGATGACATTACAGATAGCGATTGGAAATCTTCGTATAATTGATACTCTTCATAAACAGCGCCGGACTTTGCCATACTACTTATGCCCTCAAGTGCACTTCACTTTAAAATATGCACTTCAATGGCAACGGGGAAGTTCGATCTTCTCAATGCACACTTAACAATCTATAGACTATAGTGGTGTCTTACACCTTGTGTTGTATACAGTGTATATAAATACAAGGTAAGTATGATGTGATATATGTTTGTTTTATATGTGCATGATATGCAATATGTGATATATGTCTTGTTATTCTTACCATTGTTTGTCGGAATAAAAGCCCTACATGACTTATGTTTGTAGTTTACATATACCCGACGTCGAGTATGTCGATGTCAATACGAAACAAATTTCTGGTTCTAGTGTCCTGCAGTGTTTTAGGGAAAACTGGGAACTAGTCAGCCATGATCAAACCATCCTAACCTCGTTGGTCGAACCTAGAAACTAAACTGACGTCATTTCCTCTGACCAAAGACAGTGGGATTTACTTATGTCACAGTTTAGTGACCCTGTTTCTTACACCAAACTCACTCAACATAATATTTGTATCCGAAGCAGAATCTGTATGGGCTAAACATTTGCGTCCTCAGAACAAAATCGTATAGATTATATAGGAAAAAGGCCATATGCGCCGTTGTTTGTATAATTCATATACTTCCCGGATCAATCACTAAACTGTTATACCCAAAATCGTGTTGTACTGAAAAGGGTTGTTCACTCCATATTTTTCAGTTCTGTGGTGTATTCTTTGCGTCCGAAGGATAACCCTTTTATAGAACATCTTTAACGTCACTACAGCTGGTGTTAAGAGAATGTGTGGCGGCCGTAAAAAGTCCCACCGCCCTTCGTTCAACATAGTGTAGTTTGTATTTTCTTGTCCTTTGGGATAATTGGTTTCATTGTGGAGTACTGCAAGTATTTGATGGTCACTGATGAGGCCTAATTGGCCGAAAGTAGCTATTCTGGCCCAGAAATACGTGTACACTCCATACTGTTCAGCTCTATGGTGTATTCTTTGCTGCCAAAGGATAACCCTGTTATAGAACACATTTATGAACAGGTTATGTGTACTATAGTGGGCCCGACGATGCCAGTTGAAATGGAAATATAAATTACACTAGGGAGATTACACATCATGGTGGCATCGGTTTTCAATTGTACAATTGGCTGCAGGTTTAATCAAACGTACCATACATGATACTCTATCCTTCATGCAGAGATTTTCAAACGTCATTGTGATTCCATTTTTATGTTTTGGAACTGCATAAGGAGCACGTTCCATCAGGGTCCCCCGCTGTTTGCATAAAATACAAGAACTTGTGTCAAACATAAAACAGTCGTTTTGTCACAGAACAATGTAGGATAATAGTGACGAGTAAGAGAGTAGAAGCAGCCGTCATATAAAGGGGCTAGTTAATTATTGCAGTTTATCACTACAAAACTTTTTTTTTTTTCATCAAGATGTCTCAGCTCTTCTTACGGGGCCCGCATATATAAAGAAGTGTACATTTTGTATGCCCGCAGGGCATTCAAAATTAACTTTTATTTCCTCATTCAGAATTACTTGAAGAGCCAAAGCATGTGTAAAAGTTACTTCTCACTCGGGCGAATATAGAGATGGTTCGGGCGAACCTACACATATACGCAGGCTCTCCAGGCACATTACGTGAACAAGTCCGTGAAATAAAGACCCCTCAACCTCACTTTATATAGAGAAAACTGGGGTTTACGGGGGCAAATATTATTTTCCTTATTTCTGCTCCAAGACATAGGTTGTGGTGGGTACTCGTTAGAACCACCTCAATTTCTAACGAGCATCAAAAACCTCTGGTTTGAGTATAAATAAGAAAAATATCACATTTTTTTTATCAGAAAAAATACCTTTTTCGCGGTATGAAAAAATGCCCTTTATCACACGGATGTGTTATCGTAATGCTTTGCCATTCGCATACATAGTACAATGGTATAAACACAGCTTTAAAAAGCAAGAATGATCACGGCCCACCAGGCCGAGGCACTGTTTGCAAATGTCTCAGGTACCTACTTTACCCACGCTATTTTGTGACGGGTATCGACCCTGGATTTCTTTTCGCGGTCATGGGTTTTATCGTTCCTTAAATTAGCAATTTGCCTATTTTGTTGGAAAGTGACAGTCCTTTTGCCTTTCCGCTAGTAATGTTTCCATTAGGGTTAAGTTACTTATGTTTGTGTTTCTTTCCCTTTGGTGTCTGATAGGAGATGTGGGGTGATTGCATCGATTCTTCGTCATTGCATTCGCTTTTATTTATTTATTTATTTATTTATTTATTTATTTATTTATTTATTTATACCATGAGATATGAATAGCAAATCCTCAAACCTGTTTTTATTTGTGCGCCAGTCAGGATTGGCGTATTGTTGTCCACATGCTGTTTTCTTGGTTTTGTTTCACACAGGTTCCATTATTTCCTACAGATCATGACACAAAGCAATTATACAAAGGGCAATATTGAAAAGAGTCTTTTCTGGCCGCACCTATTTTCAGCAATAGTCAGCAGAAATCAAAGTCTCTGAGCGCTCAGGGAGACCCTCAAGATCAATTTTGTGGTGGGCACAAATGTGACATTTAATATGCACTTTATTATTATTACACTGTAACAAGAGAACCCGTGCTTGCGATCAGGTACCAAGGTTATAAAACATTGTTCTTGCTCAACTCAGATAAGCATGACATTTGTCCTGCTCATAAATATTAAAATGCCAACAACTGTTGGCATTTTAATAATTAAGAGCATGATAAATATTAGCTTCTATCGATCTAAGCAGAAATAAACATAAAAGTGAAGGCAATGATCAGGAGTCGATACAATTAACCCAAAGCTCCCATCTGAGACACCAAGGGAAAGAAACACAAACATGAAATGGAAACATCAATAGCGGAAAGCCAAAAAGACAGTTACTCTCCCACTAAATGGCCGATTGACTATCCAAAACAAAATAATATAAGCAAAACACACACTCAAAGAAAAAAAAAAAACATAGCAAAAATAAACCGCGACAGAAGAACCGCCTTGGAACGGTCAGTGAAACAAATTTCACTGGGGAGCTTAAATCGATTATACCCGGTCACAATCCCCACCCTTACTTCCGTCGCGATTTAGACAAATAGTTTGTTCGTTCTGCATGAAGGCCTCCTAACTTATCAGTGCAACATCTCCGTGAACACAAAAATCAAACAACTACAGAGATGAAACATTGGTGAAGAATCGACAAGAAGAAACCACTGAAATGCTGGAGCAAAAGAAACCCAACAGTTTGACTCCGATGGAAGTCGGGATTTTTCCTTTCTTAAAACCTATTTTGTTTTGGATTTAAATATTTATAAGCATTCACAATTTCATGCTAAAGTGAGTTGAGCATGAATGTTTTATACCTCTGGGCCAAGCATGATAGAACTGGCTGATTCAGCTTCACACACTAGCAAGTGTCTTGAATGTTCAGATAAAGGCACTTTATTATATCTCAGTAATATTCATGAGCTATTCTAGAATTCAGATGGGTCGACAGCATACCACGCGCAAGGCCATAAATTATCATATGCTCCTGCAATATTCCCCTCTGACGTCACTGCTCAAAGTATATTATTAAGTTCATTCAGATCACTGAATGAACCTCTAGAAGTCATGCGCAGTGCAATAAATTATCATAAATGTCCACCCTGCAATATTCCGCACTGACGTCACTGCTCAAAAGTACAAGTGCATTCCAGAAGTCAGAATACGGTATATTAAGTCCTTTGTTGCCCTTGTCTGAGGGGAATATGACAATTTGTCCTGTTCGGATCAACACGCCCGAGGGCAATATTATCTGTCGTGGGTGAACAAATCGTCATATTCCCCTCACACAAGGGCAATTGATGAATAATTTGAGTATATTACAATCCAATCAATCAATCCAATCAATGAAAACTGATTCGCCCCGTCCATTGGAGCTTGGGGGAAATAGACGGACTGCATGGTGCTTCCACGCAGAGCTGAAACTGACCACACATGTGTACTGGCAAACCGCTTAGAAGGACTAAGTCTGCCCAGGCAAAGTGGTGTGAGTCAGACCGTCCAATGCATATTGGCCGTTTGGTTTACTTGTGCGGCAGGGATTGAGATGTCATTGCATCTCAATGTCGGGTAAAAGTCCCACAAAATTCGAAGCAACGTCTTCAAAATGTCCTAAATAGCGTACATGGGACCTCAATGCAAACAAAACAAATGAACACTGATGCTGATTGATCAGACCGCGACGCACAAGCTAACCAGCACGTACTTTCTGTTCGCAATTGACAAACAGATTTTCATATGAAGTGGCTCATATAGATTGCATTACTAAGTTTAAAGAATATACATCTGGTACGTTAAATTACAGTGTAGAAGTTACGTTAGCAAGGATAGCAACAGATAAGGTGCATATTTCGTGATAACTGAAGGATAGCGTTTCAGTGGTTTCTTGCTGTCGAGTCCTCACCGTTGTCTCACTTCTGTGGTTGTTTGATTTTTTGTGTTCACGGAGATGTTGCATTGATGAGTTAGGAGGCCTTCGTGCGGACTGAACAAATTATTTGTCTAAATCGCGATGGAAGTAAGGGCGAGGATTGTGGCCACGTAAAATCGATTTAAGCCCCCTAGTGGAAATCATTCCACTGACCGTTCCAAGGCGGTTCTTCTGTGGCGGTTTATTTATGGTGTTGTTTGTTACTTACTGTGTTTATCACTTGTGTCTTTTTATTTTGGATGGCCATATGGCCATTTTGTGGGAAAGTAACTGTCCTTATGGCCTTCCTTTGTTTAGGTTTCCATTATGGTCTGGTCGCTTAATGTTTGTGTTTCTTTCCCTTTGGTGTCTTTGATGGGTGGAGTAAGTTAATTGTATCGATTCCTGATCTTTGTTTTCTTCTACTTTGTCAGTTCCCCATAAAAACCTATGTTGTTGGTGTTCATTAGAACCGCCTCGACGAGGCGGTTCTAATGAATACCTACAACATAATTTTTTTGAGAATTAACAAACATTATCCTTCAATTATAACAAAATACGCACCTTTCTGTTGCTATGATCATTATTTTAATTTAGGTGCAATAGGTATTTTAATTTAGGTGCAATAGGCTGATATTATGTGTAGAATGTTCATTTGCATTCTTTTGTCTGTAATGCTTCTAAGCGCAGGATGGAGCCAATCGTTCACATTATCGGATAAAAAAGGTAAAACAATCCACAAAGCATTTTCTACATTTTATACACCATGTCAATTAAGTTACCAAATCCAATGTTGGACTTGAATCTCTTCTGCAGCAAGGCCTTTCGTAACCTAAATTTTCTGATAACCGAGCATATAGATTCAGATACAAATACATATTATGGAGCGATGTGGTGCAGTGGTAAAGCATCGGATTTGAGATAGAGAGGTAGCCGGTTCGATCCCCGCAAGCGCCAAGTGTTGTTTCCTTGAACGAGAGACTTTAAGCATTGCTTAGTTCTGGTTCCTACCCAGGAAAAGAGGGCCACATGGAAAATAAGTACTAGTCTAAATGTGTTACCCTCTATAAACAAAGTCGATTATTATTATTACTATATATACTATTACTTTGATTTTTGTATTCAATTTCGAAAAATCTTTCTTCGATATAAAAAAATGGGTACAACATAAATTTAATGAGACAGACTGTATGTATGGTTTAACGCAATCATGGTTGATAACTTTGCTTTCCTCTTTGATTGTACGCTAGTGGGTTGGGCCTCAGACTATATCACGGCCCCGAACTAAAGTCTTTTTTTAAGATATGTCTCTGATTGAGCCTACAAGAATCTTGCACTATGTCACATAGATAGCTTATCCTAAAATATCAATTAATATTAAGGAGAGAAACAAAAGAACGAGCGAAGTATGAGATCTGACGTGATAGCTCGTTGCTACCTGTACACCAATATGCAACTACACAAAAGAACTACTGGATGACTTTCTTTCTTTCTCTTTATTTCCTTTCTGTCTTTCTTTCTAGTTTTATTTATATGAAAGTGAATTGGTTCCCGTGCTTACGAGTGTTGTTGTGTTTTTTACTACAATAGAATCCTAACAAACTTTATTTTCTTTATGACACAGGAGAACGAGGTAAGCGTTTACGCTTCCGTTATGATCCTTCTTTTTTTTTTCGGCGCAGCCGTATGTTTTTGGTTTTGTCCTACATTTTTCGTTATTCCATTGGTCAATAAAACCACATGTTTGAGAAGATGGCCATTTCATTGGTCAATGATTTGCATAAATAAATCCATTCAACAAATACGACAGTTTACCGAAGTTTCAACCAAGGAAATTTTTCATTTTTTATGTGAAACATGCATGAAAAAAAATATGCAGTTCCGGCTTGCTTACCTTTGTCTTTAAACAGTCTTGTCCTTTGATGACCATACGTCATATGTATAATTGTTTTTCTATTTAAATTATGTAGCTGCAAGAGTGAATAGCTATTCTGACCTAATTTCACGTGGTTGGTCTATAGAGCAAAATGAACCATTTCGTGAAAGGAAGGTTCCTTTGGCGAAAGGAAGATTTTTCTACGAAAAGGAGTTTTTTTACATAGCTTAACAGAAACATGTAATAATCGCATAACAAAATTGACAGATGTTTCATTACAATATATGCCCGATAAACGTCGCAGGGTATCATTTGTCTTCGTTTTTCTTTATGTCCATTTTAACACAAAATGAACATTTTTGAATATCATTACTGTTATATAAATTCTGAAAAGGAATAAGGGTAATTTGGGTTTTAGTTAGGTCCAAGTAAGATCAAGTTTCCGTCCGTTTGTCTGTTCGTCCGTTTCTTCATCCTTCTGTGCAGTTACGTTCACCATAGCGACAACCCTAAATGTTTACTCTAGAAATTGTGTTCAAAAACAGTAAAAGATAAAGTTTTCATATTTGTTATGCATATACTTGTGATCATATGCTCTTGAAATGAGGTCATGATTTTGACCTTGACCTTTCACCTTCACCCTAGCTCAGACAGGTGGAACACCACCCTCTGCAAAGCTATTTTTCTCGCGTGACAGCCGCATTGTTTGAATACAGTAAACCAGTTCATAGCTAGACAATTTTGCTATCACTATTGTAGCTCATACTTCAAAACAACCTTCCCATTGAATCTACGTCGCATGTCTTTTTTAAAAAGATATTTCTTATGCCCATTGGGGCTTGAAGAAATAGATGGGCTGCATTATGCTTCCACGCAGAGCTTAAACAGACCCGCACACGAGTACTGGTTAACCGCTTAGAGGATCTAAGCCTGCTCAGGCAAAGCGGTGCGAGTGTCGGACCGTCCATGCTTTGATTCATTGGGCGGCAGGGCTTGAGAAGTCATTTCATCTCAATGTCCGGTAAAAGTCCCACAAAATTGGAAGCAACGTCTTCAAAATGACCAATACAGTGTTGACGGGGACGTTAAGCCTCTAATCAAACAAAAACACAAACAATTTCTTGTTAATTATTATATTTTGTTTCTTTAATGTACAGCACCTGGAAATGAAAATTAAATCTATGCCGCAGATCTTTTTTAAAGATATTTCTTGTTAATTATTATATTTTGCTTCTTTGCTTCTTTTATGCACAGCATCTGGAAATGAATGTTTTTTTAAACCAAAAAGCGCAGCAATACAAGATATGAGCCGTGTCAAGCAAAACTGTTTCTACGGATATGTGCGCCGAGGGAGGGAGGAAAAAATATGTTTTTCTCGAGGCCTTTCCTGGCTGTATAAAGAAACCAGTTTGATTTAATTACAGAATGACTTTGGAAACGCAATTGCCATCGATGGTTGTGAAGGACTATGTTTCATGCGTTCTTCCTATGAGCCTCAGTTACATTCAGTCACTTTAATGTGTAGGTAATAGAATACGTCAGACCCTAAATTAGATTTTTTTAGGATGAAGTATGATATGTCTTCTATTTTTGCTTGAAACATACTCTGGGTACTCGCGAGACTCGTCTCATTGCAACGTCTCAGAAATGTGTTTGCATGTAAAAGTAATAATGTATTCCATTATAAACATCATTTTTAACAATATAAAGTGTGGTTACAAGATGTTAAAGGCACGAATTTATTAACATGATGACAACTGTATAATGATTTTCATGCCTTTATTTTTAGTTTGTCTGGAAGGCTGCTCTTGGCCGTGGAGTTGTGATGAAGTTTCTGGACTATGCACAAGTAAGTTAGATATCTTCATATACGCATACCGATAGTCTTCACTGATGCAGTCAACCCTCTTTATACCGACATTCGTTATAACGTTAAAACTCGTTATAACGGCATTTTGAATGGCATTAATCCTTAGCTCAAGGCTTAGCCTCGATTCCATGCGACATGGGCTTCGCTCGGGTTGAAAATACCCAAATCGAATCCATAGTCATGACAGACTCTTGTAATTTAATACTCCAAGAAACAAATCTTATAGATATTTGTTAGAACGATTCTAACAAATGTCTATAACATTCTTTCATGGAGAAATGATGTGGAAAAGACCTTTTATCACCTATTATACTCCTAGCTGGGATTTTTATATCGGCAAATTCATTATAACGTCACAATAATAGGATACACATACTGTCGTTATTACGCGGGTCTTCTATAATGATTTATATCGTGGTTCAAGAAAATACATTTATGTGAATAGTATGACACTGATGGTGCTATTAGGGTACTTTTCTAGGGGAGCATTATAGAATCAGGCGATCCTGCGCAAAATTGCACAAGAGACTGTACATAAGCACATTATCACCAAACCCTTTGCTAGTCAGAGACATAAAGAAGAGACACTGACGTATCTTTATGCAAACTACAGACGCGCATTTGAAGTACATAAAGCAGAGAATGCGATGGTCCCTTTTGTCATGTGTTAGCTTATTTATGAAAAATGGTAAATTTTGCGTTTTGAATATGCCACTTTGTCATAAACGTCGACTGTTGTAATCTCGAAATAATCTGAATGATTGGATTTCTATGGAACCATAGAAGAAACCATACATAGAAGTGAAGGCAATGATCAGGAATCGATAGAATTAACCCACAGCTCCCATCAGAGACACCAAAGGGAAAGAAACACAAACATGAAACAACAAGACCCTAATGAAAACGTCAATAGCGGAAAGCCAAAGGGACAGTTACTTTCCCACAAAATGGCCAATTGGCTATCCAAAACAAAATAACACAAGCGACACACACACACACACACACACACACACACACACCCACACACACACAAAGACAAGCCATAACAAAAATAAACCGCGACAGAAGAACCGCCTTGGAACGGTCAAAGCTGAGGTGTGTACATTTGGTTTACTATTGTTATCATGTATCACTGAGGTAAGGATTTGAATATTCATAAGCCTGAGAGGTGATGCCTCTACCACATACAGTAATTTCTCTGGCGATCGCTCGTTTGCAGTATCTTATATGTTCATTGACTCTGTGTTGCCGCTGAATGTGTTGTTGAACCCAAATATGACATAGAGGATCTTCCATGAGTGTTCATGTATTATTGAATTTATTAAACGAGTTGAGGAAAAGGGTTAAAATGCGAGGCTTGCCGAGCATTTTATCCCTTTTCCTCAACGAGTTTAATAAATTCAATAATACATGAACGAGTTGAGGAAAAGGGTTAAAATGCGAGGCTTGCCGAGCATTTTATCCCTTTTCCTCAACGAGTTTAATAAATTCAATAATACATGAGCACGAATGCAAGATTCTATTTATCATATGACATTTAAACGCATTTTATTCACGATTTGTTTACAAAAATGTCAATATTCCGCCGTTAGTAAACGCGACGTCGTTAAGGACGTCGTACATGTAACGTTACGGGACGTATCTAGCTAATTTGCATATTTAATCCACTATAGATTATCGAAAATAATACATGACGTTGTTACACACTCAGACGCGACGTCATTTGATAAAATGGAATACTAGTCAGTTTGGAGTGGTTCAATTCCAGTTATAGGGCTGTCAAGTTTGTTTTGTCTATGGCAAATTTTACAAAACTAAATGTTCTTTAAGCAAACAGTGTAGTCCCAGGCGCCGTCTGATCTCGGTCTGCACTGTTTGCCTACCAATGCATGGGCTTAGAGTTTTGTATATGCCGTCTTCTTGCACACCAGCTAAGAAAATTCTGGGATAGTAATTCTGTACTTACCCTGGTGTTGGTGTTCTCACCCAGGCAATCAACATATGTATTATGCGCGAAAAATTGAAACGTTAAATGAATTAAAATGAAACGTTTCGGTGGTGTTGTGCAAGAAAAAGAACCTAATATGGGGTTCTTATGTAGCTGGGCGTTTAAACGCTCGGGATGACCGTGCTGAGCAGAACCTCTCTCTCGGATTTGAAACCTGTTCCACTCAGCACGGCCACCCCGAGGGTAGGAAACGACCATCTCCAACAGACCTCCAAGTCTGATTCTTATAATACAGAGGATCCGCGTTATAACGACAGTATTCGTTGCACATTACTGTGCCGTTATTGCCATTATAAAGAGTACCAATTAGGATTATGATAGGTTATAAAAGGTATTTTCCACATAATTACTCCAAGAAACAAACGTTTGTTAGAATCGCTTCGATGAGGCGATTCTAACAAATGCCTATAACATTTGTTTCTTGGAGTATTAAATTACAAGAATCTTTCATGAATAAAAAATAAGGTTTACCCCTGCAAACCCCAGTTTTAATGTATAACAGTGGGGTTCAAGGGGGTCAAAATTATATAGGCGTTATGGATTTCAGGTGTGCTTTTGCTCAGATTCTGTCACATTGTGGACCGTTGCCTGTAAAAGGGCATGGCGTAATATACCTAAAAATACAAGTGAAGATATTGATCAGAAATCACTACAGTTATCACACACCTCCCATCAGGGACAGCAAAGGGAAAGAAATACGAACATGAAATAACTAAACCCGAATCAAAACATCGCAAGCGGAAAGCCAAAAGGACAGTTACTTTCTTACAAAATGGCCAAACGGCCATTCAAAATAAAAATATATTAGCAATACACACAAGCAAAAACGAACAATAAAAATAATATACCGCAACAGTAAAAAGTATTTCATGGGGTGGGGGATGTAGTGAAGAGGGGGTGGGGCTTTAATTGATTTTACCTGGCCACAATCCTCGCCCTTCTTTCCGTCATGGTTAAGACAAAGTATTTATTCAGTCCGCATGAAGGCTTTATAACTTACGACTACAGAGATGAAACAACGATGAGGACTCGACAGCATAAAAATGATATTTTAAGAAATTGGGTACTGAACTCATTGCAAGAAGAATTTATATCCTAAGTCACCATAAAATTTGGGTTTCGATAGACTCATTAGCCGTTTCAACAATAAATTTCTAAAGTGGGCTTCCACTTAAGGGATAACTGTATGCAAAATTGTCATTTAGGGAGGTAAATCGGAGTTTTTACAGTCGGAAATTTCGTTTTACCGTACCGACGATTTACCTCCTCAAATGACAAGTTTATTACAGTTATCCCTATTCTAATGCATTTATTCACTTGTTCTGTTAAAACTTGAACTATTTTGCACAAAGCGGCAACCGCTGCGAGCTGCGTAAAACCAAATGACAGCCAATGAAAAGCGATGTTACGTGATGACGTCGGGTTTCCGACAGTATATACTGTCGCAAATTTTTGACGTTATCCAATCAGACGTCTCGTTACATACGAAACTGCATTAGAATTCTATTTTGTTCATTCATGTTTGTAAAATTGCGGCTTGGAAAAATCAGTTACAGGATGGAAAATAATGTTCATCCTTTAGAACCTGTCTCAGATGGTTCTACCTTCCCTATGAAAGCACCGAAAGGATTAAAGCAAAAATAAAACTTAAATCTCATAATTTTAGACGGTTCCAATTGCAATAATAAGATCGTTTAATTTTTTTATTTTAAGTTTTAAAGAAACGCCTGCATTTTATGCCAAGAGTCGGGGTCCTTATCAGACGCCACACGTGACGTATGTGCCTTTTTATTTAATGGCAATATGACGCTTGGTATATTTGCAGTCAATGCTTCCGACACGATTTTGTTCGACGTGAAAATTCAAACGAGTGTCTATTTGCAAACGGTTCCTTACCTAATACGAGCCACTCACTGTGCTTACGGGTGTTGTATGGAACTTAAATTTTCATATCTTTTTCTTTCAGGATTTAATCCTTTAGGTAAGAATCTTTACCAACATTTCAGGTCAAGAATACGTAAATGACGTCGCCGCCAAATTTTACGCGCGTTACGGCAACCTCATTGGATACCAAACAAACATCCTCATTGAAAACCTCCTTATTTAACATTGTCATGTCTCTGTTTTAAAAACATAATTTAGCTATTTATTTATTTATGTGCCGTATAGCAATGCCAAATTCACAACGGCAAGCCATTTACTGCAACCTTTCAAATAAATTAGCCTAGATAAAGTGTAAACAGTCATGAGAACATGTAAAATAGCACGAACATTTAGCGATTGCATACTCCCGCTGTCTATTCAGAGTCATCACTGTACCAACTAACGGTGTTCCTAATACGCGGGTCGTTTTACATAACTTGATCAAATCAACCGAATTAAATGTAAAAGTCAAGAAACGCCTGTTACAAGGCGAAGTGAGGTATGCAGTGGTCTAACGATTATTCTTATTTTTTCTCAAAACTATTATTGTAGATATGCGTAGAAAACAGTTTACCAAGCCTCTCTCACAGGCACACATAATCTATGTCGGTGGAACTGTAAACGTGAGAATGGTTTTTTCTTCGAGTTTACATACGGAAAAATGCCTCAAATGGCGTACAAAGGGGCTGTTGACATATTTGCTAATACATGATGATTTGGAAATTATGTTCTGGTTGCTCTTTATAATATATTAAGCTACAGCTTAAAGAAAAGTTGACGGCGCACTTCTGAAGCGTCGTTTACAAATTACGTCAAATGCGTCCAAATTATACAAAATAGAAGTGGAGGCATGATCAGGAATCGATACAATTAACCCACAGCTCCAATCAGAGACACCAGAGGGAAAGAAACACAAACATGAAGCAACAGACCCCAACGGAAACACCAATAGCGGAAAGCCAAAAGGACGGTTACTTTCCCACAAAATGGCCAATAGGCTATCCAAAATAAAATAATATAAGCGACACAAACACCCACAGACAAACGTAACAAAAATAAACCGCGACAGAAAGACCGGCTTGGAACGGTCAGCGGAAACGAATTCCACTGGGGTGGTGGTGGTTGGGGGGGGGGGGGGGGCTTAAATCGATTTTACGTGGCCACAATCCTCGCCCTTACTTTGGTCGCGATTAAGACAAATAATATGTTCAGTCCACATGAAGTCCTCCTAACTCATCATTGCAACATCTCCGTGAACACAAAAATCAAACAACCATAGCGATGAAGCAACGGTGAGGACTCGACAGCAAGAAACAACTGAAATGCTGGAGCAAAAGAAAAACAACAGTTAGACTCCGATAGGGCCGACCGGAGACAGAGTATCAGGTACCAACCAACATAAGCTATATAAACCCTATACTTTTTACGCTGCTATAGATTATAAACTAACCTGGTAGTCAATGACTTTTCAATCTCATTCTTATCAACAATACATACGAGACACAATATTACTTTTTAGACAAATTCTATGGGCCTGTTTATTTTCTATTGGCATTGGGCAATATTCTTCGGATTCCCATTGCTTCTATACAAATGATTTTGGGCTTTGTGCGGTCATGGCGCCTAAACGAACATGGTAACATATCATTTTAATTACACGTACCAGTGCAGAATGTTGAGATATACTCGCATGCAAAATTTTAAAAAAATCTATGGGAAAGCCGATTTACGTATTCTTGACCTTCAGTGTTACAATACATCCACATATGATATTACGGTGACTTCCAAATCTATAGAAAAAAAAAACCTTGTTTTCAAATTGACGTCATGATATTTTTCTTACTTCTCCACAAAGAATAGATTGTTGGTGTTTATTGGATTAACCCTATGTAATCAGTGGGGTTCCAGAGTATTCATTACACGGACTTGCAAGCGCCATGACAGTCCTTTGAGCTGAACCTGAACGAATCCCTTTGCTACCATTATCCTGGTTTGGTTAGCTTTCAGTGCCATCTTTTGATAAAAATGTAGATACCATTTAGCTCAGCACAATCTTATCACAAATGTAGGCTATAGCAACAAGATATTTTTTACTCAGTCTAAGATGAGAAATGTCCAGATGCGCACGGTCAAACACCTATATATTCTTTAATGCATGAAACATACTGGTACGCATTGATTATTATTGTCATGTTTCACGGTCACTTCATTATAGGAGGTTATTCGCGACATCAACTCAGGATCTGCAAAAGCGAAAGAAAGTGTGTCTTCGGACGTATGCACACAGCAAACATAGATCTGCCTGTACATACCCGCAGTCTGATCAAAGTCTCGTTTGTGTGCAATATGGATGCACCTCGTCCCAAAACGTCCGGGAAAGTTTTTCATCTGATGTGAGTATTTGTTTGAATCCCTTCGATGAGGGTATTCTAACAAATACCCGAACAGTTAGGCTCACTGGAATGTTCCCTTAAGATACAATATCACTTAGGCCTAAAAATAGCTATGTGTCCACTAATATACCGAAAACGATATGGGTCGGTAGATCGCAAAAACTTCTTTTTCTTATCAAAATTTTATTCGATGGAAAAAAGCAAAAAAAACATTAAAACGTATATTACCTTAAAACATTCATATGACGAGGTTACAAAAAAGAAAAGTGTTTCAAGTATAAGTTTAGCCATATTGTCAGTTTTATGGAATTTTTATCAAACGTGCTAGAAAATATTAATGTCGTTAGGTAAGAAAATCCCTATTTTCTGGATTGCAATAGAAATTGCAGAGTCGGCACAAAAAGTCAGGGTCTGTCGGGTTAGCGGAAACACAACTATTTGTTTAGGAACATTTAGGTGGTCATAAACAGACTCAATAAAACCGAGTCTCCTATTTCGTTTATTTTGTGTTTTCTTTGCTTTCAAAGGAGCTAACTATTCGGAACTTATTTATCTTCACTGCAGCTGGTGTTGTGCCGTATGTTGGCCGCAAAACGTCTCCCCGTACATTATCATAGTGCAGAGTATATGTTTTGGTCCTTTAGGATCATAGAGTTCATTTTGAATCATTTTGAAAATAGAATTATGCTTAAGCCGGTGCTAGAAGGCATGGCCGGTGCTGCACATTTAGGTACTGGTCATGAACAGTCTCAATAAAACCGAGTCTGCTATTTTCGTTTATTTGGTGTATTCGTTGCTTTCAAAGGATCCAACTATTCAGAACTTATTTATCTCGATTCTGTTCTACATATCAGTGCGAATGCATGTAGCAATAATTTGTATTAGCATGTCTTAAATACTGTCACCTACATGGTACATTGAATCTTGAACGCAACACAATCCCAATTTAAGGGATGTTCGGTAAAAGGGTTATCCTTTGGAATCCTTTGTAAGATTTTTTATTGTAAAATAGAACTGAGTGCAATGATCAGGAATAGCTACAATAGCATTACACCTTCCATCAAAGACACTAAATGGAAAAGGTACAGACATAAAATGTACTTATGCAAACTGTGAGCACCCAGATCAAACGCCTAATCTCGGTCTTCACCGTTTGCCAATACCCCAAATGGGTTAAGCTGATACAGCAACAAACCTATCTGCAGTCGTCAGTTTCTCTTAACATTTTATTTTATTACAGTGTTTTCGTATCTTTGGAGCGGTAAGTACTTACAACGTATAAAATTGAGTCAACACATACGAAACGGTTCTTATAGCGACTGTTCAGTGGAGCTTGTTGCTAAGATGGTAGAAATGGATAGATTGATATCCAATTTAAAGGTTTTCTGATTTATTTTATTTAATGTTTGTTTTACAAAAACTATTTTAAGCAAGATCAGACACCGCGAGTTTCAGCGCGTGATCCTGGTCTTCATCATTGCCAGTGTCAACAAATTCGCTAGCAAGGCATACACGAGTCTGACCGGCAACAAACTACACTCGTGGCAGAGATTTCTCTAAACTTTCTGTTTTTATTACAGTCTTTGGGTATCTTTGGGCCGGTAAGTACTTAATAATATATACAATTGAGACAACGCATATTTAAGCGGTCCTTACTACATAGTAAACAGCGACTGTTCAGAGCACAGGAGCTTGGCGTTATAAAATTTAAAGGGCTTGTCCCTACGTTTCTACATAATAGAACCGAAGGACAGACACTGTTTCAGAGGTCCGACGATTTTCATTCGAAAACCTCAACATCTACGCATTGCTCCGTCGAAATGCAGCGTTTACACATTTAATTAATGTGCAATATAATTTCCGCCGCATATAACAGTACTTCGCTACGCTTTAATCCACGACAATCCGTCTGTTTCTTAATAATTTGCTTTTCGCACAGTTACTGATTACGTCGCCATTTGTTTACTCGGAGCGAGTCCATTCGCGTTATCTGATTGGTTTAAAAGCAACCCGGGAAAATGGTTACGTGCTTGGGGACCAATCAAAACGCTATAAAAATTAAACGCGATTCTCCTAACGAAAACAATACGGCGGCGCAACCAGCAACTGTGTCATGGGGATATTTTTAAGAAACACACCATTTACGGTGAATTATATGACAAAGCAGTTCCATAAGAGGCGGCGGAAGGTTGACGATTCGTCCACTGACGTAAGCAATATTGCATTTCAACGGAGCAATATGTAGATTTTGAGATTTTCGCATGAAAATCAACGGATCTCTGAAACAGTGTCCGTCCTTCGTTTCTATTACATAGAAACGTAGAGATGAACCCTTTAATTGTAATACGTCAAGCTGCTGTGGTTTAGAGGAGCATATTGCTTTGACTGTTCAGAAAGTATGTGAGTGTAAATGTGAGTTATACGTTCAAATTACGGAGACTGGACCTCGGTTTAAAGATTCGGCCGAAAGTATCACAGGAGCATGTGCTGCGTCACGAAAACACCCTTATATAATTTTGAAATTTGACCCCATTGAACCCCACTTATTTAAAGTATATCTGGGGTTTATAGGGGTAAATCTCATTTTTCTTATTTCTGCTCTAAAATATATACCCTCTGGAAATAGAAACTATACACTTGTAAAATTGTCTTGCCTGACAAAACAAGTGGAAAATTCAGTTAAGATTTACTGATAATGGATTTGACTTACTATAGACATGAATCCTGTAACAATTTAAAGAGACTCTGGTGTTCAAAATAAAAGTTTTGGGGAAAAATGTAAAAAAGTGCATTTTTAACAAAATCTGTATTAAATCGAATTTTGACATCAACTTTTTTCCGTATAGGTAATAAGTTAACAGCAAGAAATAAAAAATAACATAAAATCTAAAAAAAATAACGAGAAATAAACATTTTATTGAAATCTTAAAAACTGCTTTTTTCAGCGAAATAGTCAAAATAATGTTGCAAGTCAAAAATCGACCCAAAAGTGCTTTAATTGTTTTAGCAAATTCACATGTGTCTTAAATATTGATTAAAACAAAACCCGCAATCAGAAATGCCATACTTTTCGCCCACTTCTGGTGTTTTTGCCCAATATTTAAAGGCCGATAACTTTTCAACCAATGTGTAAACTTTCAATTTGTAAACAATATTCCAAACGTTAGATGACGAGTTACAACAGGTAAAAATGGGAATCACATTCGCGACACAAAATGTTTGACTCAATGGAAACTTGAACAGCAAGATTTGGACACTTGCTTTGAGCCTGTGGCTTTACCCGTTAAATCGTAGCTATCATTAAACCTTTTATTCGAAAAAGCAATCATGCCACAGATGATACTTTATATAATTGGAATTCAAATTTCATTAAAATGTTTTGCAATCGACAATTTAAAAATGAGTGTATAGTTTCTATTTCCGTTGAGTATAGATTGTGGCTACTCGTTAGAACCGCCTTAATGAGATGGTTCTAATGAGTACCCTAAATCTATATTTCTGAGCACAAATAAGAAAAATAACACAATTTTTCCTCTTAAAATTTTCATTTTTTCGGCGTTAACGTTTACAATGTATTTGTATAGGCGTGTTTTCGTAATGGACTCTTACATTTGTTGACCAGATGTGGTTAATACGTTTGAGAAATCCTCCGAAAGCAAGGAAACATTTTTAAACTTTGACATTCTCATTTAGTTTTCCAATGTAAACAACCACCAAGAATATATGAACCGTCTAACTGGCCAAACCAAAGAACAGTTCTGGTCTGATGGTGTTCCTTTATGTTGTGGTCCATATTGAGATTTATTATATACCAAGAAAATGTCCCGTTTACTTTGTACAGAAATTACGGTCAATATTTTTCCATATTCCCCGTAGTCAAGTTCATATTGCCCGTAGATAAGCAATCTCGTTCACAATAGAACTACTTCCAAATTTGTCCATTTCGATACAAAAATTGGCAGCCATCTTTTCATGGGTATCGACTGAAAGAACGAATAGGCTGTAAAGTTAATAAAGCGCATTTTATGCTGGCAAATATGACTTACCTGCTATTTGTTAAGATAGTCAATAATTTCTTCATGAAATCAGGAGTATTTTGAAAGAAATGAAATGGACACTTCGTCCTGCGTTGGGAAACGTCAATGTTTTAATAACGTCACATCCACCAACGTTAACTACAATTTCACTTTGGCGCCATTTGGGCGTTTTTTCTTCGACGTGAAGTAAGACAGTTAATGACCTGCATTATTTCCATTTCAAACCACTTAAGGATATGTAATCTAATTAAACGTTCAGATTTCTCTACCTGGCAATTCAAAATTCTCGCAGACAATCCAAAGTTTGGGTATATAATAAAAGGTTATTGACTTTATATTGTGAAATATTCGGCATTCGTTCATATGGCGAAGATGCACTCGCAAGGTCGTGCGTCCTTCGCCATATGAACTCGTGCCGAATTCACAATAATAATTTTGGAGAGTTCAGTGGTCGCACAAGAGCTTGAATTTGCAATAAACCGTGCTTTGTCTCGTCTTTCATGAAGTTTAGGTAACCAATATAACGTAGGAAGCAACCTGGGGTTTACAGGGGCAGAAATTATTTTCCTTATTTTTGCTCAAAAACCTAGATTGTGGGCACTTGTTAGAATCACTTTAATGAGGCGTTCTAACGAGAACCTTTGACTAGATATAAGAAAACAAGAAATAATCGAGGTAGAAATACTCGTTCTGAAGATATGAAGACGCCATTTTAAGACACGGACGTGTTACAGTAATGTGGTGAAATGATTTATATTCTGTTGCCCGAACAATTAAAAGCTAAACGGTTGCCTTTGGAAACAAAGAACAAAGAAAACCTGGAGACTCGGTTTTATTGAGTCTCTCCATACACAGCAATATAGTTTGCACGGCTAGCACCGGCTTAAGCGATATTCGATTCTCAAAGTAGCCAGAATGGGTTCATTGACCAATGATGCAGCACCGGGAGACTTTTTACGGCACCCTTGTCTCGAACACACTGTGATATACAAAGGCGCTCGCGCCATTCAAATTTTTGCAGTTGAAAGAAAGATCTTCTAAGGAAAAGCCAAGAACACTAAACAAGCCATCCCAAAACTCAGAAAGAGAAATAATTTGGGACATGAAAACACACACAAAACAACACCAACACTCTAAGAAATGTTCCCATTTGTGTCAGTTCAAAACCAAACTATTGGTGGTTAAGCTCCCAACCTTGAAAAAAGTTGGGGGGTATATTGCTTCTGGCTTGTCCGTTCGTTTGTTCGTTCGTCACGCTTTCTTGTGTATTGCATAACATAAGAACCACATATCCTAGTTTTTTGAAATTGCATATATGGATTCCTGATAAAAATTTACCCATATTTTTTATCTGAATTATCTCCCGTTTTTGAGTTATTTCCCTTTTAATTAAGTAACACAGAAAGCTCGTTAGCAAGATATCTCAAATAGTATTTGAGCTATAGCCTTGATATATGGTATACTGATTGGGACTGAGGAGGAGATCACCTGATTAAATTTTCAACAAATGTCATGAAATTTTGTTAGAGTTTTGGCCCTTCGCAATTTTGGTCAATTTAAATGTGTTGCTCTCTGGTGCATTGCATAACTTTATAATCGTATATGCTAGTGTTTTGAAATTTCATGTATGGATTTCTAATGAAAAAGTAGTTGACCCGTATTTTTTTCTTTTCCGAATTATCTCCCCTTTTTGAGGTATTTCCCCGTTAATAAAATAACGGAGAAATCTCGTTAGCAAGATATCTCAGAAAGTATTTGAGCTAGAGCCTTGATATTTGGTATACTGATTGGGACCGAGGAGTAGATTACCTGATTAAATTTTCAACAAATTTCATAAAATTTTGTTAAGAGTTATGGCCATTTGCCATTTCTGGCCATATAATTGTGTTGCTTTCTGGTGCATAGCATAACTTTGTAACCATCTATGCTAGTGTTTTGAAAATTCATATATGGATTTCTCATGAAAAAAATAGTTGACCCGTTTTTTTTTTTCGAATCATCTCCCCTTTTTTGAGTTATTTCCCTTTAATTATATATAATAGAAATCTCTTTAGCAACATATCTCAAAAAGTAGTTGAGCTAGAGCCTTGATATTTGGTATACTGATTGGGACAAAGGAGGAGATTATCTGATTAAATTTTCAACCAATTCAATGAAAGTTTGTTAGAGTTAAGGCCCTTTACAATTTCTGGCCATTAAATTGTGTTGATTTTCCTGTGCATAGTATTACTTAAGAACTATGTATGCTAGTGTTTTGAAATTTCATATATGATTGCCTCATAAAAAAATAGTTGACCCGTATTTTTTTCTTATCAGACTTATCTCCCCTTTTTGTGTTATTTCCTTTTTAATTAAATAACATAGAAATCTCATTTGCAATATATCTCAAAAAGTATTTGAGGTAGAGCCTCGGAATTTGGTATACCGATTGAAGCTGAAGAGGAGATTACCGGATTAAATTTTCAAGTAGTTTAATGAAATTTTGTTGGAGTGATTGCCCTTTGCATATTCAGGTCATTTAATTGTGTTTCTTTCTTGTTGCAAGATATTTAAAAGAAACTATTTAAATTGTTGCCTAAAAACTTGACAAGCTGATTTGGAATGACAAGTACATCACCTGATTAACATTAGAAAAAAAATCTGATTTTTTATTTTTTGCGATAATGGCCTTTTGAAAATTTGGGCATTTATGGACAAGCATATGGTTGGGGGCATAGTGTTTTACAAACACCATTTCTAGTTTCATTTACTTTGCTTTGACTTGCCATATTGCTTTCTATTCCTTTTTCAGACAAGAAATAAGATGACAGATGAAGTATAATTGTAAAAACCATGTCAGATGATTTGAATAAATATTAACACCAATTTATCTTATCTTTCGTTTTCCATTTAGTAATTTTTTGTAGAAAACTTTATGTTTTACTTAGTTGTGAAATCAATGTATATCTACGAAAACAAATAAAAATGATATTGTCAGATTTTGAAAAGGTATGATATTTTCACAGTGCTAAATAAACATGATCCTATTATTATTGTATTGATAAATTCCAAAAATATTTCGTGTTTAAAACACCAGAATTTCGCACGAGTGAAAATTCTTATGTTTTCAACACACCGATGTTTTTTTTTTGGTATTTACCTAAAAAGGAAAATATGCTCCATTATAACAATGTAACCCAATAGACACGAGGTGGTAGATGACTGCATTGGGTCTAATGTAATAAGTACTCTAGTTACTCAGAATAAAGTAGAAGTAAAACAAAGATCAGGAATCGATACAATTAACTTACTCCACCCATCAAAGACACCAAAGGGAAAGAAACACAAACATTAAGCGACCAGACCATAATGGAAACCTAAACAAAGGAAGGCCATAAGGACAGTTACTTTCCCACAAAATGGCCATATGGCGATCCAAAATAAAAAGACACAAGTGATACCCACAATAAGTAACAAACAACAACATAAATAAACTGCCACAGAAGAACCGCCTTGGAACGGTCAGTGGAAAGATTTCCACTGGGGGAGGGGGGGGGCTTAAATCGATTTTACGTTGCCACAATCCTCGCCCTTACTTCCGTCGCGATTTAGACAAATAATTTGTTCAGTCCGCATGAGGGCCTCCTAACTCATCAGTGCAACATCTCCGTGAACACAAAAAATCAAAGAACCACAGAGGTGAGACAACGGTGAGGACTCGACAGCAAGAAACCACTGAAATGCTGGAGCAAAAGAAAACCAACAGTTAGTCTCAGATGGACCCGACCAGAGACAGAATCAAAAGATCAGAATCAAAGATCACAACCATCACAATACAAGTGAAGGCATTGAACATGTATCGAAAAATATAGCCAGCACCTCCAATCAGAGGCACCAAAGGGAAAGACACATAAACATGAAATAATAGTCCTTTACCGGAAAGCCAAACAAACAGTTAATTTCCCTCAAAATGGTCAATAGGCTATCCAAAACAAACAGATATAAGCGATGCACACATTCAAAGACGAACCATAACAAAAAATAAACAGCGACAGAAGAACCGACTTGGAGCCGTCTGTGAAAAGTATTTCACCGGGGGATTACATCGATTTTACGCGGCCGCGATCCTCGCCCTTCCGTCGCGATTTAGACAATTTATTTTTTTTTTTGTCAGTCCACATGAAGGCTTCCTAACTCACCAGCGCAACATCTCAGAGAACACAAAACTCAAACAACCACAGAGATTAAACAACGGTGAGGACTCGACATCAAGAAATAACACAAATGCTGGAGCCAAAACACACACACACACACACACACACACACACACACACACAAAACGTTTAGATTCCGATGGGCCCGACCAGAGACAAAGCATCAGGTACCAACCACAATTCCATAAAATTCAATTTTATTTTAAGTAAGCCTTTACGCTGGAGCCGTCATTGAAACCCAGGCGTGACCCGCAGGCGTGCAATTAAAGAGGGTAGCAAAGTTATTTACCGTGGGTTGGTTAACACGGTAGTCTGTCAAATACATACATATATCTCAAAGAAATAAAGTTGAAAAAATGCGACCAGAACGGGGCTCGAACCGGCGAACCCTTGCCTACACTAATGTTGTATCCAATCCTTTTATATCGAAGGGTGTCTACACGAATAAACCTTAGCTGTTGTTGGGATGTAAAACTGAAACTCTCACTCACTCAGGTCACCATAAAATTATTTGATGATTCTGATTCTTTTCGCTTTTTGGTTGTTCATTTTTAGTTACATTAGTTCTTCCGGCATGGTGTTTGTCATGTTAATGATTATATGTTCCCCCATTATGTCTATTGCTGCTTTTTAGTTAGGTTTGGATGAACCACAGTGAAAGTGAGGGTGATGCTTGGGATCCCGTAAAGTTAACTTTAACCCACCAGTTTTTTTAATGATAGTTCCAAGTCGGTGCTTTTGCTGTAGTTCCTTCCAGTTTTGTGTTGGTGGTTCTGATTCTTTCCCTATCATATATGTTGTTACGTTGATAATTCTGATTCTTCCCCCTTTTGGGTTGTTCACTTTAGAAACAGTTGTCCTTCAAGATTAATGTTTGTCATGTTGGTGATTCTGATTCTTTTCCCACATTATGTATATTGTTCCTTTTAAGTTAGGTTTATATATTCTGAGTCACCACCTGGGAAAGAGCTGCTGACTTGGTTTATATGCGTCCATTTTGTTTACTGTCGTCACTCCATGTTTCGACTTCTTTCCCGAGTGATATTGTCGGAAGAATTTGGGATTTGACTGTATCAGTTCCTGATTGTTTCTCTTTTAAATTTTCCATAGAACTTGTTGCGGGAGAAATGAATTTTGAAACTAAACCGGAATGACATCTATATAACTAAGAAAATGTTTTGCGTAGGTATTTTTATTATACCGTTGATCAAGACGTTTACCAGTTAACAATGTTATACGAGTGTTGAAGTCAGTTACATGACTAAAATATGGGATATCGAATTAATTCCGAAATATATACGCCATAGGATGCCGCTCGAGGAACATCACCATCCAAGAAAGAAAAACATAACGATCTCAAAATTCAATATCACCGCGTTTATAATAAATTTTGCACGAAGGAAGCCCATTTACAATAGACAGATGTTAATCCAATACCGGGGCCTCGGTATCCGAAGAATTTGCCTTTTTAACTAAAGTTCCGAGGAATAAATTTGACTAATCGAAACACCGAAATAGAAAAAGTAAATATTAAATAAATCATCCAGATATCTAGAAGTCGAGCTGAAGTCTTTCACTTCTGTAGTGTATTCCTTGCTTCCAAAGGATAACCCTTTTATAGAACATATTTAACTTCACTACAGCTGGTGTGTGGGAATGTGTGGCGGCGGTAAAACGTCTCCCTGCCCTACATCATAGTGTAGATTATATTTTCTTGTCCTTTGGGATCATTGATTCCATTGTAGAATTTTGAAAATATCTGAGGGTCACTGATGAGGCCTAGTTGGCCGAAACTAGCTAGTCTGGCCCAGAAAACATGTACACTCCATATTTTTCACTTCTGTAGTGTTTTCCTTGCTTCCAAAAGATAACCCTTTTATAGAACATATTCAATAATTTCAGATTGAGTTTTCAACGAAAAGGGACATCATTAGGTCTCTTTCATAACAAAACAAGAACAGATCAGCCACAAGGGGTGCGCTTAGTATTTGTAACCATCGAAATAGGTATTGTCAAATATCTAGAAGTCAAGCTAAAAGCTCCAAAGATTTCAGATTGGTTTTCAACGGAACAAGACATTATGAAATCTTTTCCATAACAAAATTAGGACAGCTCAGCCACACGTGCTGCGCATTCGTATCCATCGGAATACCCACAATTTGTCTTAATAACGTAGTACCAAAATAGAAGTAAAGGCAATGATCAGGAATCGATTAAATGAATCCACACTTCCCATCAAAGACACCCAAGGGAAAGAAGCACAAGCGTAAAATAACTAGCAGGGTGGGGAACCCACGTGATTGCGATGAAAGCTTTAAGCTTATTGAATCGCTCTCGAACACTCATTCCGGGTGTTTTCACGCGCGCGCGAGAGAGAGGCAGGGGCTTTTACACCACTGCTACCCATTTACACCTGGGTGACCATTTGATATAGTAAACGGAATTTTATGAGGAAAATCGCTCGCTTCAGGTACGGCTTTCCCCCGATATTTTGGTTATTGCAGCACGTGTCATATACCAAAGTACTCTACGCAACTTCCGATTTTTATGACGTTTGCTTTGAAGGTAGAAACTGCCTGGTTTTCGAGAAATGCTCGCCCAATGTTTTCCCCGAAATCACGGCAAACAGAAGAAATCTTTAATTTATTGCAAATACAGTGTTTTAGATGATCCTACCGCATCCGAAATTGCAAACATTACCTCTAGCATGTTTCCATGTAACAATTAACACCGATACACCGTTTGTTTGCCTGGTATGCAAAGTTTTATAAAATAATCCAGTTCACGGAACAAAATCGGGAAGGTAAAGTTCACGGTAATTTCCACCATTGTGATAACGTAAACGCCATACTGATAATGCTTTTCATGATATCGCAACAACAAGATGGCAATTCACGTGATGTTGGTCATTGGAAATACATTTTGGTTGATACATAATGTATTCCTTTTTTCCAAATGACTTCCGCATGCCAGACATGTATAGTAAAGACTTAAGTTTGAAAACATCTAAACGAACATACGCGAAATCACATGGGCACGGCCGCCTATGTTTGTTGTGAAAAGAGGTTTTTTCTCTCAGACTTATTTGAAGATACATGAATGCAGTACACATGGAGCGGCAAAGGAGTTTTTGTGTTCAAAAGGTCAGAAAGCGTTTCCAGTAAAATGTCCATGCAAATTTTATTGGAATCCACCAAGTTTTTCATGAGATATAATGCGCTAAACCAAAATTTTGGCAAAAGTGTACCTATTTAGCATGGATGTGACCTTGAAAATAAAGTCTGGGCAACCAAAACCTAATCAGTTCTTCACAATGTCTCAATTTTATGTGCTTGCAAATTTTATCAATATCCAACAAGCAGTTCATGATAAACTGTCACGCCGACGCATACGACGACGCCGACAGGATCCGCACCATAAACAATATGCACCCAGCTTTCCTTTGGTGTGGGACATAATCAGAATCATCAACATATATAATTAGCGGAAGAACCAGAACCACAAACATAAAATAGAAAGGAACCACAGCAAAAGCACCGACTTAGAACGGTCAGTAAACGATACTGGTGGATATCACAGGATATCAACCCTCGCCCTCATTTTCAATGTGGTACAAACAAACTTTTATGACATAAGTAAAGAAGAAACAAACATTATGAGGTAAAGAAATAGATTCACGTAACTAATCAAAGCGCCAAAAGGCACTAAAATGGCAGATTCTGTGAAACATTCATGAATATCTAGGCCTTTGTGAGGAGGTTTCGGACATATTTTCTAAAGTGATGAGCGAAAAAATTCTCTATAAGCGCTTGAGAGCTTTTTGTAATTAGGTTCACGACACTTAGATGAACATTACGAATCGTCGGCTGTTATAAACTTTAATTTTACTTGTACATTAATACAACATACAAATTACCGGTCCGCACCCGCTCATCGGGGCTTGAAGAAAAAGATGGGCTGCATAATGCTTCCGCGCAGAGCTGAATCCGACCGCACACGAGTACTGGTAAACCGCTTAGAGGATCTACGCCTGTCCAGGCAAAGCGGTGCCAGTCGGACCGTCCATGCTCATAAACCCTATTGGTTTCAATGGACGACGGGTTTTGAGATGTTATTTAATCTCAATGTCGGGTAAAAGTCCCACAAAATTGGAAGCTACGTCTCCATAATGGCCTATACAGTGTTGACGGGGACGTTAAACCTCAGATTAGTTCCTCAGTGCTGAGGTTGATACTGCGATGTTGATGTCATTACTCAAGTACTGATTTAAATAACTATATTATATATATAATTATTGCAGTATAAATTTCTATTTTTCTAAAACCAACACCGACTTGTCAGGTCACATGTATCTTAGCGGATTTGTTTGCCACTTTTTGTAATATTTTGTAATATTTTAAATTTTGCAAGTCTCGCTACTTTGGACATCTCCTACCTGATGCCCGGGACTTCCGTGGTGTGTGGGCCATATTAGCTGATGTTGGCTCGGTGAGAGACGCCCATAAGTCCGCGGGTAAGCGTCTCTTGCCAGATGCCTCCAGTTGACCTGTCTCATGAGGTAGCCTGTCGGTGTGTGCTCAGACGGGGATGTGCTGTGTTTGCCGGGTCTTGTCCGTCATCCGTTTCGGTTTCAAAACTTTGGGGTTGAGACACACTGATGAAGATGAAATATCAGAAAGGCATCTGTGTCACTAAATTTGGTATAGTTACGCCTTAATCAAACAAACAAACAAAGTGCCAGTTTAACGACAACACAAATAAATAAGATGCTAAGTGCAGACTCAAGTATACAGCCAAATGCGCGGCTCAGTCAACAACCTATCTTATCGTCGCGCACTACAATCAATTAAAGCGCTTTTTGTGCGATGTTTGAAGTTTTGCGGCGTGTTACTAATTACATATTGTACGTTGGACAGTGACAACTGTTTGAAGTGTATTATGCTGGCATGCTACCGTACTATTGAAGTTTCTTGCGTCACGTTCTTAGCGTGTAAGCGTTATGATTTTGTACCCTTTCAGCCCTTTTTAGTCAAGTACAGATACCTTTGCAAACAGTGTAGATCCTGGTGAAATGTCTCATAATGAGACATCTCATTCTGTTCTACATGGTTTGCACTGTTGTTGACTATTATTGGCTATACGCCAAGTTACATGTGTAGAACGGACATGTAAAAATACAGTGATTGGAGACAGAAATTGAGAAACTCGTGTGGTAGCGGTAAAATCTTAACCTGACCATTTTTAAACGTTGCAGAGGATATTTCGTCTTTTACTTTTATATTTTGCCACAATTTCACATTTCTTATGACTAATCTGCAGGCAGCTGGTTCATATGAAATGCTGAATCCAATCTCTGTAAAATAAGATAAAATTTTAAAGTCGTCTGCCTGGTTCATATGAAATGCTGAATCCAATCTCTGAAAAATAAGATAAAATTTTAAAGTCGTCTGCCTTAAGTTTTTGTATGGCGCTTTTAAGACACTAACACGCCAGTACGCTTGTGTAGATATTCATTGTTAGTTTTTTAAAAGGCATGTGTCGTCTGATCATTCCTGGATTTTTTTTTCAACTTAAGACAGTGCATGTATACAAACATGCGCGAGAAAATGTTCAAAACAGTCACCGGAATGAATGAATCTGAGCATAAAGCTGAAAAAAGCCGGACAACATTTTGTGCTGACTCATATTTCTATGCCGGGGGGGGGGGAATGGTGGTGGGGGGGGGGGATTTAAACTTGCAGCACAGCGAACAATCACAGAATATGTCATTAAAATTAATTAATATACATTACTGAGAAAATTATCAGACTCACCAACACCACAGCAAAAGCACCGACTCGAAACGGTCAGTAACAATTACTGGCGGGCTTTGATGAATTAGGAGGCCTTCATGCGGAGTGAACAAATTATTTGTCTAAGTCGCGACGGAAGAAAGGGTGAAGATTGTGGCAACGTAAAATCAATTGAAGCGCCCGGTGGAATTCGTTTCCGCCGACCGTTCCAAGGCGGTTCTTCTGTCGCGGTTTTGTTATGGTTTGTTTTTGGGTGTTTCTGTCGCTTATATTGCTTTATTTTGGATAGCCTATTGGCCATTTTGTCGGAAAGTAACTGTGCTTTTGGCTTTCCGCTATTTATGTTTCTATTAGGGTCTGTTGTGTTTCTTTCCCTTTGGTGTCTCTGATGTGAGCTGTGGGTTGATTGTATCGATTCCTGATCATTGCCTCCACTTCTAGCTTAAGTATACTTTACGGGATCCCAACCTCCACACTCAGGGTCTGAGTTCGCTTTTATGGGAAACGCTTTCTGACCTTTTGAACACAAAAACTCCTTTGCCGCTCCATGTGTACTGCATTGATGTATATTCCGTTAAGTCTGAGAGAAAAAGCTCTTTTCACAACAAACGTAGGCGGCCGTGCCCATGTGTTTTCGCGTAAGTTCGTTGAGATGTTTTTAATCTTAAGTCTTTACTATACATGTCTGGCATGCGGAAGTCATTTGGAAAAAAAGGAATGCATAATGTATCAACGAAAATGTATTTCCCCATGACCAACATCACGTGAATTGCCATCTTGTTGTTGCGATATCGTGAAAAGCATTATCAGTATAGCGTGTACGTTATCACAATGGTGGAAATTACCGTGAACTATACCTTCCCGATTTCGTACCGTGAACTTGGTCATTTTATAAAACTTTGCATACCAGGCAATCGGTGTTAATTGTTACAGGGAAACATGCTAGAGGTGATATTTGCAATTTCGGATGCGGTAGGATCATCTAAAACACTCTATTTGCAATAAATTAAAGATTTCTTCTGTTTGCCGTGGTCTTTATCACGATCTGTCGGGTCTCGGGGAAAAATTTGGGCGAACATTTCTCGAAAACCAGGCAGTTTCTACCTTCAAAGCAAACGTCATAAAAAATCGGAAGTTGAGCAGAGTACTTTGGTATATGACTCGTAAAAATGCGTGCTTTAATAACCAAAATATCGGGGGAAAACCGTTCCTGAAGCGAACGATTTTCCTCATAAAATTCCGTTTACTATATCAAATGGTCACGTGGGTTCCCCACCCTGACTAGAGCCTAATGGAAATTACATAGAGGTCATAAATACAAAAACTCGATTTAGGTTGGTGAGTTTATGTTGATGTTCGTTGAATGATGGATATATATAAGATAAATAAGATAAGATGTCAGCTCTTCTTATGTTAAGTTAAGGAATCCCAAAGGAAAAGAAAATATAATCTGCACTATGATGAAGCACGGGTAGACTTTTACAGCCGCCACACGGCACTTAACACCATCTGCAGTGAGGTAAAATAAAAAGCTAAAAGGTTGTCTTTGGAAACAAAGAACACATAAAAGAACGAAAATCGGAGACTCGGTTTTATTGTGTCTCTTCATATACAGCAATGTAGTTTGCAACGCTGTATACGCTTTAAGTATGTGACTCTAGCGCCCGGTTTTAACGATCTTTTTCATTTACGTAGAAAAAAAAAAGACAGCCAGAGAGCAGAAGCAGACGTCATATAAAGGGGCTAGTTTACTATGGCAGATTATCAGTTCAAAACTTATATTAAGTTGTTTAAGGAAAGTGCTTCTAGCGCCCGGTTACCTGAAAACCAAATCAATCAGAATGTATATTTTGGGTACCCCCATAATATCAAGGAATGTATATTTTGTATGCCCGCAGCGCATTGAAAATGAACTGACATTTCCTTATTCAGAATTATTTGATGAGTCCAAACATGTGTAAAGCTACTTGTCACTCGGGCGAATATAGTAAAATTCCTACATTAAGACCACCTTTGGGACTGTTCAAAAGTGGTCTTTAAGACCATTTTTGAACAGTGCCATAGGTGGTCCCTGACCAGAGGACATTATGTACAGAAAACACGAAGACAGAACTAATACGCTTTTTAAAGCAGAATTAGTCTTACTTTTAGGTGATCTTAACAGTGGAATTTCACTGTTTACGTAGAGATGGTTCGGGCAAACCCTAACATATACGCAAGCTCTCCAGACATTTTGCCATTCGCATACATAGACGAACAACAATGATCCCGGACCCATGAGGTCCAGGCACTAGCTTAGAAGCCTCTGTGGTGTAGTGGTTATGCTTTTCGCCTTGTAAACCTGGGGTCGTAGGATCGATCCCGGGCTTCTCTAGTCTTTCGGATGAGTCTTTAAACCGATGTCCCGTCTCCGTATGACCTTAGCTGTTGATGAGACGTAAAACTCAAATACTCCCTCACTCACCTTCACAAGCTTAGGTAGTGTCGCAAGTATTGCAAAAACTCCATCCCGGCTAAGCGGTGTGCTTACACAGATACAGTGAAGCTTCTATAATAAGACCTCCTTTTGGACTCTTCGAAAGTGGTCTTTAGTTACAGTAGAACTTCGATGGCTCGAACACCGATGGCTCGTTTACCATGGATGTGTCGAACCCATTCTTGAGCCCCTAGCGAAATCCTCTACATAAGAAAAAGTGGGGGGTATTTAAGGAGACTTTAGTCTTATATCTTGCAAATCTATGCTGTGTGTACTCATAAATTTTCATTATAGAACACCGAAAAAATGTCTAAAAGTATCTCGTTATGCCGCCTGACAGTAACCTCAGTGACTCGAACTACCCCTGTCTCGAACAGATTTTCGAGGTCCCAAAGGTGTTCGAGCCATTGAAGTTCGACTGTACTTACTATAGGAAGGACACTGAGTGCAGAAACACACAGAAAGAATGGCTTAAACCAGTCAAATGTGCTTTTACCATTATTTTAAGATGGTCTTAATAGTGGAATATCACTGTACATCAACAGCATATACTTGTATTAGGATATGAACCCAAGCTGTTCTGTGACGGCTATCGTTTTTTGTTTTTATGCGCCCGCTGTTCGAAGAATGGTAGAAAGGGCATATAATGTTGCCTCTGTCCATCCGTCCGTCCTTTCGTCCGTCCGTCTGTGCGTACGTGCGTCTGAAAGTTTGTAGCAGTCAATAATTTTATTATTTGTGAATGGATTTTGAAATAGTTTTGCAGAAATGTTTACCATAATGAGACGATGTGTCAGGCGCAAAACCCAGATCCGTACCTCGAAGGTGAAGGTTGTACTTAGAGGCCAAAGGTAAAAAGGGCCTAAAACTTAAACGCAGTTAATAACTTTCTTATTTCTGAACAAATTTTGAATTTTACTGGGCAGAAATGATTAGCATCATGAGACAATGTGTCACGCGAAAACCCAAGGTCAAGGTCGTACTTAGAGGCCAAAGGTAAAAAAAGAGTCCGAAACTTAAACGCCTTCAATAACGTTCTTATTTCTAAATGGAGTTTGAAATTACTTGGCAGAAATATTCACCATCATAAGACGATTACCTCTTGTAAAACATAAATCTGTACCTCTAAGGTCAAGGTCGTACTTAGAAGTCAAAGGTAAAAACAATTATCCGAAACTTAAACACTTTCTTGAAATTTCTTGTCAGAAATATTCACCATCATGAGACGATGTATCGCTTGTAAAACCCAAGTCTGTACCTCCAATGTCAAGGTCTTACTTAGAAGTCGAATGTAAAAAAATGGCCCAAAACTTAAACACAGTCCATAAATTTCTTATTTATGTATGGTTTTTGAAATTATGTCGTCTACGCTTTTTGTAACAATTTTGATATTGGTATTTTTTTATTATTATTATTTTTTATATGATTTTTGTATATGTATGTAACGTATGTACATTTTTACATTGTTTGGTCTGTTTCCCCAGCTTGCTGAGTGGTCTACTTTTTAAGTCTATATGCGGGCGGATGTGCTAACCCCGCCACGGACCTGTTTTGTTTGTTTTCCCTGTGCCTTAAAGGTGGTGTTGTCCGTTTTAGGGCAAGCCCACCCGCTCACAGTTGCTGGGGAGGACAGTTTTTGTACCTGCAAGATTGTGCTAGTGGTTTATAGGAGCTTTTTTCGTGACGTACTTCCGGTTCTAAATATAGAACGGGAAAAGCCCTGGCCGTCATCTGTCGTATTGCTTCAAAGGTAGTGGGACAGATAAAGTGTTAATTACAGCGTAAAAAAGGTGGAATTCTTTTAAAATTTTTGGTGAAATCTAATGTAAGATAATGGGAGAATCACCGATATGCTGCCAGATGTTAAATTTCGCATTACGAAAACGATATATTGTACATACGACCCAACAGGGTCTCTCTCTCTCTCTCTCTCTCTCTCTCTCTCTCTCTCTCTCTCTCTCTCTCTCTCTCTCTCTTAGCGCACCAACAATTAGCGAGCGCTGGTAAATGTAAATTACAGTTTGCCTTTAAAAAACGCCACGTCAAACGGCATGTAGCGTGTCAACAACGTCGTGTCTACATCAAACCAACTTCAAAGCGATGCACTGAATTTGACTTTGCAACGTTGATGAAACGTCAGAACGTTGCGTTGGCGATAATACGGCGTTGCTTAATAAAATGTAATTCGCCCAGTGCTCGGACCCATCAAGACTCAGTGGGGTTGGAACATTAAATTCAAAACAAACGTAGAACACCCTGCATGAGAACGAAACACTCCTTCGCCAGGGCAAGATTTAACAGTGAAATCTGGTAGATTTGCTGATTGGTTCAACCTGTCCATGGCCTACATTAACCCATTTGGTACCGGAAACCCCAAAAGGGGTAAGTGGCAAACAGTGCAGGCCCAGATCAGACGCCGCAGAACGCGGCGTCTGATCAGGGCCTACACTGTTTGCAAAAAGTTCGGCCATTTCCCAAATAAATTTTGAAGAAAGCACAACCTGACAACCCTTAATTTTGAAATTGACTCCTGATATATGTTAGGAGGAAGATTCCTTTCGGTACAAAAAGGGTTTCTTGGATACAGGGATCAGTCAAACCCCTCTCTCATCTCAAAGGTCACGTGACATTGAAGTGAGTTGGAGTGGTTGTCGACGGCATGACGTCGAGCCAACGTTGACTCGACGCCCGTCTGTCAGTCCACTCATTACTGTTTTATCGACTGTCAGTATGTTTATTTGTGTCTAACTGTCCGTCCCTCCGTTCGTTTGTTAGTCATTCAGTCAGTCGGTCTGTCTGTCGTGTGTCTGTCTACTGTCGGTTTGTCAGTCAAACCCACTTCTCTCTCTCTCTCTCTCTCTCTCTCTCTCTCTCTCTCTCTCTCTCTCATTCCAACGGTCATATGATATTGAAGTGAGTTGGAGTGGGTGTCGACGGCATGACGTCGAACCAACGTTGACTCTACGCCCCTCCGTCAGTCCACCCATTAGTTTATTTAGACTGTCATTATGTTTATTTGTCTGTCTAAATGTCCGTCCGTTTGTCTGTTAGTCAATTTGTTTGTCTGTCTGTCTGTTTTTATGTTCATATCACTCAAATGTAACGTAAATCAGTTTGTTTTAGGAGATGATATTTATAAGCCTCAGACTTACTGTCAGATCGTATTTGTCAGTTCCAATGAATTTGATTGTACATGATGTTTGCTAGAAATAAAATATTGTTTAAACCAAAACAAACGTAGCCTGTCCACAGGAATCTTCAATTTATTAAAACTGCACATGTAGACAGATCGCTGGACATTTTTATCCGCTCTACTAGACAGATCGTTGGATTGTACATGTAGACAGACCGTTGGACAGTTTTCTCAATAGATAGATAGATAGATAGATAGATAGATAAGATAGATAGATAGATAGATAGATAGATAGATAGATAGATAGATAGATAGATAGATAGATAGATAGATAGATAGATCTAAGTTCTGTCCGTATGTGGTAGCTATACTTGGATAGCGAATAAAACGAAAATTTACGTAAAAAACTTATTTTGTAAGTAAGCTTTCGTGAATAACGGTATCTCAAACCGTTGACATGGGTCAATCACGAAGAGATTTTCGTCAATTAAAAACGGATTAAGGATAAATGAATTTCGGTAATAAAAGAAAAATATCATTCTTTCCTTCTCGAGGCATTATTTCAATGTAAACGAGTATTTTTTCTCTCAAAATGTTTGAATATTGTTAGTATTTTAAGTTCTGCCAATACATTTGAATGGCGATGGCCGTTTCAATTGACGGCCAGTGCTTTGCGCATGCGCAAGAATGATGTCATAAACGGAATTCCTAAAACCTCCTATATTTTGTGTTTTTGTTTATCTGTACATACAATATGTAACATAATAACATGAAGTGCCGGCCTTCGCCGTCTCGGGACGTAGGATGCCGCACTCTATGGGACCATAAGTGGGTCAGTTTGAGTCGCCATGTTTGCATATCATTAAGGCATCCGTACGTTAAGGAAGGTACCATAGGAGGAAAGTGTATTCCTGCCTAGCCATTTGGAGGCTCGAGACAACGTTTGCCGATCACGTTTGTGGTATTGTCCTTTTTGGGACAGGCCCATCCACCCACAGTTGCTGGGAAGGACAATTTTTGTCCCTACAAGGTTGTGCTTGTAGATTATACTTGTTTTTTTTTATTCTGTACATACAACATATAACATAGTAACATGGTGTGTTGGCTTCCGCCGTCTCGGGCCCAAATTCGTATTTATTTTAGTTAGTGCGTAACCTCTATCGCGGAGGATGTGCAAGGTAGGTCAATCCCCTTTTCTGCTTTTTCGTTTGAAGTTAAGAAAAAGTGATACCCTCCTTGACGTAGGATGCCGTATATTCCTGGTAAGCCCGATGGGATTGTTAATATATGTAGGGAGGGGAACAGCAACTAGACTATTTTCTATTTTGTAAAATAATATCAGGTGGGCGCCTGTCCTCAAGAAAAGGTCCCCCTAGTGAGTTTAGCATGCTAGCATGCTTGCAACACTAGCATAAGGGGAGTTATTGGTGTTAACCCATCGTATGGCCCGTCTTTGGACCATTTCAATTTGTCTGCGTGTACGGGATCCACACAGGGGATGCATTTTCGACTTGGGGCGAACAAAAGTCTGATATGCTGCTTCGCGAATGTCTGTGTGTTTTGTTTTGAGGTTTCTTTTCAAGAAACCTAGTGTCCTATTTGCCGTTTTTTGTAATCCTATTAATGTGAGTATTCCAGCTCAGGTCTTTGCTGATGTCTACGCCTAGATACTTGACGTGATCAACTGTTTCTAGTGCCTGTCCATGTAGAATGTAGATGTGCTGAGCTGGGTGCCTGGATTTTGGTATTTGTAAGACTTAACATTTACTTGGATTAAAATCCATATTCCATCGGGTTTCCTTTGTTTGTAAAGTGTCAAGGTCATTTTGAAGTATGTCAGAGTCATCCTGGTTATTGACTGTGATGTAAATTGCTGTATCATCAGCAAATAGTCGGACCTGTGAGTGTAAATCTCAGGTAGGTCGTTTATGCAAAGGATGAATAGTATGGGACCAAGCACAGAAACTTGTGGGACTCCAGAATTTACCGGGATTTCTGATGAGAATTGGTACTACTGTTTGAGAACGCCCAATCAGAAGTACTTTGATCCAGGACAGAGTATTGCCTCTCACACCATGTTGGTGAAGTTTGTGAAGCAAGCAGCTTTAAGTGATTTACTCTGTCGAAGGCCTTACTAAAATCCAGTAAAATAAGGTCACATTGGCGATCTTGTGAAGTGTTTCGTACAAGCTCCTCAACTAACTGGATGAGCTGGGTTTCACAAGATCTCTCTCTGAAACCATGTTGGAGGTCATACATTAAACTGTTACAGTTAAGATGCTTGGACAGGTTAGAAGCTACAATGTGCTCAATCACTTTGCCAAGAATGCATGTTAGTGATATCGGGCGATAATTAATGGGCTCGCTCTTACCCCTTTTAAGAAGATGGGGGGGGGGAACACATGCTTTGGTCCAGTCCTTTGGGACCTGCCCTTTGTTGAGTGACTTTTGGAATAATATGAAAAGGTAAGGGGTTATTTCATTGCTTAGGTTTCTCAGGACAATGGGTTTTATGAAGTCAAGTTCTGAAGCTTTGCTTGGATTTAGATTGCATAGCAATTTTAAGATGCAGGGCACCGAAGTGGAGATTTCGGGCACAAGTGGGTATTAACAGTGAAGTGTAGATGGGATATATATTTTGCTAATATTCCCGTCATACAACCCATTTTATATGGACTGGGTGGCAAGCTGGCTGAGTGAGAGAGGTGATTTTTTGGTGTAGGCCTTATGAAATTGCCTGTTTACTATGTTGGCTTTGTCTGAGGGTTGCGTTTCAAGTGATCTTGAGTCAGGATCTCTTATAGGTGGTGACATTCCTTTGGAGTCCTCTCTTGAGTTTTTAATAAGGGAGAAAGTTTTTTTTTAATGAAAAGCTTGACTGACCCTTGTCAGGGTCTATCGGACCAGAAGATGAGTTCTGACCAGTGCGATCAGCGGTGTTGATGCTTAGAATATCCTCGATGTATGAATCATTGGACTGGCTAATTTTCTGTTTATGTGTGTGTGAATTCGGGTTTAACGTCGCTTTCAACAATTTTTCAGTCATATCACGACGGTGTCTGGTTGCGACAGGGAGCTCAATGCTCACGTTTATAGTGCTGCCTCACTGAAGTATCATGTCCCAGACACATTACATGATACCACACCCAGTCACATTATCCTGACACTGGATCGACCAGTCCTAGCTCTACCCCGTAAATCTGAGTGCCGAGCGAGGAGCAGCTAGTATAATTTTCTGTTTAACAAGTGTTTGGTTTTTTAGGAAATTATGTTGGTCTTTCGTACTTTTGGCGGATTTAAGTTTATGAAAGAGAGAGTTTTTTCCTAATGAGTCTTTTAATGGGCTGAGTAATCCACGGGAGACTTTTCTTTGCACCAAGAGTCTTGGTTGGTACGAATTTCGCTATACAATTGTGGATTACAGATTTAAAGGAACTCCAGAGGTCTTCTAGATGTTTCGATGAGTGGCCTTTTATGAGTCGTTTCGTCCTGATTTCGAGGTAAGTCTTTCGCCCTCATCGGGTGAATCGTTTCGCCCGTGAGTCGTTTCACCGGAATTATATTTAAGGGAGTGGCAAACGGAATGGATGGGTAAATTGATAGACGGATGAATGAGTGAATGAATGAATGAATGAATGAATGAATGAATGACGTTGCGCATTGGTAGAAGGACGGATGGACGAACACGGACGGTTGAGTATATGGAGATGGATAAGTGACGTAATGAATGAATGAATTATTGATCGAGTTCATGGGTAGATGGGGCGAACGGATGGATGGAAGGGCGGATGGATGCGTGGGTAGATGGATGGACGGACGGATGAACGGATCTGAACTGTTAATGGTGACACCTACGGATGGGTGATGTACGGACGAGAGAGAGAGAGAGAGAGAGAGAGAGAGAGAGAGAGATTTGATCTGTTTGGCAGTCAGTATAATTGGTTAAATGTGAAAACAAGTGTACGTTAATTACTTCGTCATTTGCTTTGACAAACGAGATAATCCACCGCGATAATCTTAAACACTTATAATCAAACATTAGCCAGGTTGAGAATAATTGTGATTGTTAATTAAAGGCGATGCGTAACTTCTATTTTACAGGGCATACATCATTTTTTTTCTTATTTCTGCTCAAAACATAGATTGTGGGTATTTGTTAGAACCGCCTCGTCAAGGTGGTTCTAATGAGTTCCCACAATCTCTTGCTTTTAGCATAAATATGAAAAATATCAAAAATTTTCATTTGAAAATTTTCATTTTGTTTTGGTGTTAAAATTTATAATATATTTGAATAGGCATGCCTTCGTAATGTACTGTGATACACATTATTTTTCTTATTTCCGCGGCAAAATACACAGACCATGGGTACTCGTTAAACCGCTTCGCCGAGGTGGTTATACCGAAAACCCACAGTCCATACCCGGAGCAAAATTAAAAATTATCAGATTTTTTATCAGAACAATTGGTAGAATTGTCCAATATATTTGAATAGGGGTGTTTTCGTAATGCATACAATAAAACAGATTATGGGTACTACACAGTAGGCACACACGAGTATGCAACGTCGTGTCAATATAATGCTTTGTTACATATTTATGAGCTAAAATATTAGTTTTAATATTTGTTTGTTTGATTGATTTGAGGATCAGATTAGCTCTTTGGTGGAAGCTATGGACTACGAGTCGGTATTTGGGAAAACCGAAAACAAACTTTTACCGGAAACAACCGAAAACTAATTCTCATTACCCAAAACAAACTGTAATATCAAACATATCAATATTAAACAGGCGATTTTTGCATTTAAATTATTCCTGTACTCGCTAATGGCAATTTTTATGCAATGTTTAAAATAATTTAGTCATTTTTCGTCTTTTGAGAGCATTTTTTTTATGTTGTTTGTATTATCCTTTTGTACAATTCTGATCCGAAAACAAACGATAGTCAACACTATTTCTAATATATCAAACGTCTGGAATATCATTCTTCTGTTGAGTTAAATCAATCTGATGAAAATAAATGGAGATCTTATTTCTACTTCAAACAAATTTTAGTACACATAGAGTTGGGTTACAGGGATATCCTCTACACGGACTTATTAACCTGGTGATTTCGTTTTCAATGTCGTTATTTTTATTATTTGTTTTATTTTTTTTTTTATTTTATTATGATGTCGACGTCACCTGAATGTTATTCAATAACCTGTTCCGAAAATTATGTTAAGTATGTTAAGTTATCAACAAAATACGTTTTGGCAGTGTATATGTTTATAAAAATAATTTCAATAATGACTTTTGTCAATAACCTTTACACATAGTTTGTATTTATCAGTTTTGGTTAGGAGGCCTTCACGCGGACTGAACAAATTATTTGTCTAAATCGCGACGGAAGTAAGGGCGAGGATTGTGGCCACGTAAAATCGATTTAAGTCCCCCAGTGGAATTCGTTTCCGCTGACCGTTCCAAGGCGGTTCTTCTGTCGCGGTTTATTTTTGTTTTGGTTTGTCTTTGGGTGTTTATTTTATTTTGGATAGCCTATTGGCCATTTTGTGGGAAAGTAACTGTTCGTTTGCTTTTCCGCTATTGATGTTTCCATTAGGTCTGTTGTTTCATGTTTGTGTTTCTTTCCCTTTGGTGTCTCTGATGAGAGCTACGTGTTGATTTTATCGATTCCTGAGCATTGCCTCCACCTCTTTTTACATGTATATTTAAGCAACCGAATATCGATGTATCCAAATACAGTAAGGTTACGTAATGTGGAATGATGATGCGTAATGTCGCGGAATGATGCGTAATGATACATAATACGGTATGATCATGCGTAATATAGCATATTTTATATAGTTTTAAATACACTTGAACTGATAAAACTGTTTCCAGCATCCACAGACCCTTAGTATCGCCACTTACAAGACTACCAGTGCGGTCTTCGCGATCCATAGTAGAGATCAACCTAAACTAGAGTCATGCGTAAAGAGTCAAATTATTACGACAATTGATCTTATAGAGTTGGGTTTGGTAAAATGGCCGGAGTCGTATGATTTCCAGTCTGTCTTTGTTAACGACCAAAAGGAGCAAACTAAAAAATGCGGCACAAAAAAATGTCTAAGTTTAAAAGCAATACATTATGTGCAATAAAGCCTAAATTACCGTTTAGCAGAAAAAAGAAAAGAAAACATTCGGAGTCTAACTGTTGGTTTTCCTTTGCTCCAGTATTTCATTGGTTTCCTGCTGTAGAGTCCTCACCGTTGTTTCATATCTGTGTTTTTTTTATTTTGTGTTCACGGATATGTTGCACCGGTGGGTTAGGAGGCCTTCATGCGGACCGAACAAATTATTTGTCTAAATCGCGACGGAAGTAAGGGCGACGATTGTGGCCACGTAAAATCGATTCAAGCCCCACCCCCACTCCCCCCACACACAGTGCAATTCGTTTCACTGACCGTTCCAAGGCGGTTCTTCTGTCGCGGTTTATTTTCGTTATTGATTTTCTTTATATTATTTGTTTTGGATAGCCAATTGACCATTTTGTGGGAAAGTAACTGTCCATTTGGCTTTCTGCTATTGATGTTTCCATTAGGGTCTGTTTGTTTTGTGTTTGGTTTTTTTACCCTTTGGTGTCTCTGATGGGAGCTGTGGGTTAATTGTATCGATTCCTGATCATTGCCTCCACTTCTATTTTTAAAAGATCACTGGCATTCTTATCAGGCGCGCTTTTCCTGTTTTGCCAATTCCTGTTTCAAAGATTTTTATTTAGTTATCGCCGTTGTCCCATTACAATATAATTCCTGTATAATATATGACAAAATTTCTGTTCCAAAAATAAATTGTGGATACTCGCATCACCGAGGCGGCTCTAACGAGTACCGCAATGTTTGGTTTGGAGAAAAAGTATGAAAATAATGTATAGGCTTCCCATGTTAACCCCACATTTTATTAGGTTTAACGACCCAGTCAACAATATATTGGTTATACCGAGTCCGACAACTGCAGAGAGCACCATTGTCCTTCTAATTATTATTACAAATTATATAACTGATAGAGTCGTGAATTTTCAACAGGATCTATGAAAAGAAAAAAGCTTGCAACGTACGTGAAAGAACACAAGAATACAATCACAAGTTATGCCATATTCTCTACCAATTCTGCAATCAAGAAATGAGTAATAAATATAATGGCGATAAGTCAAGTATTTCTTTAAGTACATATTTTTTTCTAAAAAAAAAAAAAAAAAAAAAAAATCAAAATTCTCCTTGGGTTAATGTGACAGGTCGAAACTAACAGATTGCATCTGGAATTTTTATAACTTTTGTCTCTCCAATAGGTGTAATACCTTTCACCATTGGCTATACACTCCATACAGTTTTTTCCACCAACCGGTCTGTAGATTACAATCCTGGTCAGTAAAACGGACCTTGGGCACTTCAAAGGCTTATTTATAATACATTATACTTTGTTGGAACCATACATATGCCATAAGATCGCACTTAGGGCGTTTTGTGCAACTTTGTACATCGGGCGGTCACATAAGCACTTCTGTTCTCTACACCATAGAGCCTATATTATTTAAGAAATAGATCAGCTCTAATTGTGATTTGTTGAGTAATAAATCACAGTTTGGAGATCAGTTGTAAAGAAGATCAAATCACGAGTGCGTATCAAAAACTAGAGCTGATCTATTTCGATTCTTAAAGGCTGAAAATCTGCAATAGTGCTGCTGTTTCCTTCAAAATCTCACAACTTTTCGCCATTGTTAGAAGAAATCCCGCTAAAATTATCGACTGAAACACATGCATTTATATCCTTTTCTAATGTTTTCGATGCGAGAATATGACGTTACACCGTCTAACGTCATGGAAATCGACTAGTGACGTCATAAATTGGCAAATTTAATGCCGTCACTCGTCACGCTCTTCCTGGTCGTGATTTGTTGTTGAATAAAACATAGTTATTTCCCATTGCCTATATAGGACCGCTGTGTTAGAATTAATTATAGATCTTTTGGACGTTTCCTACAAAAAATAGTCTCCATATTGAGTTTATTTTCTGTATGTAGCGTAATGATGCGTAATGTTGCGTAGAAATGAACTCTTTTGCCTGAAAATGACCATGTATAGTAGTCCCCATATTGAGATTATTATACACGGCAATTATCAGGCAAAATAGTTCATATTTACGTTACATTACGCATCATTACGCTACATTACGCATCATTACTGTTTAAAGGCACCCCAGCCCCCGAATATGCCACCTCATCACCAATCTCTTTGCTTCGCTATGGAGTATCCATGTTCTGTGTGTTCTTCAGATTGCCATGAAGGCACACAGTGTTCAACTTACCAAAATTGGATTCATAGTAATAGTTACAAATTAAGTTCCAGAGACTTGCAAGCTTGGTCTAATGTACATTTACGTTCGGACCACATGAGAGACACCAAGTTCTGCAATAGGAGGTCAGGCTGATTTTTCTCTGGGTACTCCAGTTCTCGCCGACCTCTGATTACGATCGGCTCGAAATATAAAAAGTAGAAGTAAAACAAAGGCCAGGAACCGATACAATTAACTTACTCCACCCACCAAAGACACCAAAGGGAAAGAAACACAAACATGAAGCGACCAGACCATAAAGTCAAATATGAGCCAGCGCAAGACAAAATCTACAAAAAGTCTTGAGCGACCACCGAAGACTCAGACCAGCCTGCGCATTCGCGCAGTCTGATCAGAGTCTTCGCTGATCGCATCCCAGCTGGCACACGTCGCTAGGGCAACGTCAAACAACGTCGGTGCAACGTCATGACGTTGCACCGACGTTGTTGTGATGTTGTATCAATGCCATGACGTTGTACCATCGTTGATGTAACGTCACAATTACGTCATGTGCCTGCTGGGATGTACCTACTAATTCTTGCATGAAGCCTCCTCAAGGTCTCCTCTACATGTCAACGGTCAGCATAAGCTCCCTCGAGACTGCGCTTACTGTCACTCGTGTGCGCAGGCTCGCCTGAATAATTTAACAAAGGAGCAGACCCTATAAGGCCCATTTTATGGCCACTTTTGATTTTCTTTAAACTTTGCAGACTCAACATAGGATGTATTTGTTGTAATATGGTGAAATTTCAGATCCGCAGATGTAATGTTATTGGCCCTATGAGCTACCAAAGTGGGTGTGGTAATTCTACCCCATTAAGGGACCTGTGGTTTTATGCTATAATCTCTACCACAAAGCATCCTGGCAAGTGGGTCTTTTTAGTATTGTTGAGACCTTTAGAGATGTTAAACATAATGTATATGTTTTTTGGAAAAATTCTTCACTTAACCATCTTACTCACTTATAAGTCGTACCTAAATTTTAGCTAAATTTACTGACCGTTTTTACGCAAAACCACAACGTAAGTTTATTTCCAAAGCTAATGCTCAAGGAATTGACAAAGACAATTGAGATATAATAGGCATTGCCAAATTATGAGCATTTCTTTCTTCTGTAATTACTTATAGAGTTATCTGCCCCTAAAGCCACTTTTTGTGATATTTTCTGTCATATTTAAAATCTATAAATATATGCCAAAAGGATTCTTCAAAACAGTCAAAAACTCAGCAAACAATGGTTTTCTGTCGATCTTATGAAGCTATTAGGTGATTTGTAAATATATTCTTTGATAATGACTTAAAAAATATGGGTGGGTTAAATACACCCCATTGCTATTTCTACTTCAAAAATTCCTTGGCTTTATGTCAACTCATCTTCACAAATCATACTAGTGAAGAGTAAGAACTAGCGCATACTATAATTGATGGTAGAAACAATAGTTGTTCACATTCGTTACACCAGAAATGTCTAGCAATAAAGAAATTGATCTTGTATTGGCTGACAACTTATTATGCCCCCGGAATCGAGATTCCGGGGGCATATAACTTTTTGTCTCTGCTTACAAAACCCTTAACATTGGGCATAACTTTTGAGTGGCAATAGATAGAGCTTTCATATTTCACATGTGTATACCTTATAACAAGACCTTTCCAGTGGTACCATCGTTTTGATCTCATAATCTTAACCCTGACCTTTGACCTACTTTTTCAAAATTTTTAAAAACTTTAAAATTGTCCATAACTTTCGATTGGTAAGTGATAGTTCATATTTAACACGTATATTTCTTGTCACAAGACCTTTCTAGTGGTTCTATAATTTTTTACTTCATGACCTTGACAGTTGACCTCCTTTTTAAAAACTTTAACATTGTCCACAACTTTCGATTGGTATGTTATATGGCTTTCATATTTCACGTGCATTCCTTGTCATAATCCCGTTTTAGTGGTACCATAATTTTTGACCTTGTGACCTTCACCTTGAAATTTGACCTACTTTTATAAACTTTAACATAGTTCATAACTTTTGATTGGTAAGTGGTCATATTACACACGTGCATTCATTTTCACAATACTTTTCCAGTGTGATAGGACTTTCATTGTCACATGTGCATTTTAGGTCACAAGACCTTTTCAGTGATCTCATAATTTTTGACCTTGTGACCTTGACCTACTTTTTTATGAATTGAACATAAGCTGTAGGGGGGCATCAGTGTTTCACAAACACATCTTGTTTTTACATGAGTTTTTATTAGCTCACCGTCACGTAGTGACGAGGTGAGCTTTTGGGATCACTTTTTGTCCGTCGTCCGTCGTGCGTCCGTGCGTGCGTCCGTGCGTAAACAAGTTCTTTAAACGAAATCTTCTCCTAAACCACTAATCGGATTTTGACCAAACTTCACAGGAATGATCCTTAGGTGGTCCCCTTTCAAAGTTGTTCAAATGGTTCCGGTCCATTGCACGTCTAGGTCAAAGGAGCTAAAAATAGATTTTTTTTAACCAAAAACTTAAAAAATCTTCTTCTCTGAAACCACAAGGCCCAGGTCTTTGATATTTGGCATGAAGTTTCATCTAGTGGACCCCTACCAAGATTGTTCAAATTATAGTGCTGGGGCCAAAAATGCCCCCACCCCGGGGCCCCTTGGTTTTGCATAGGCTTATATAGGGAAAATCTTTAAAAATCTTCTTCTCTGAAACAAAAAGGCCCAGGACTTTGATATTTGGTATGAAGCTTAATCTAGTGGACCCCTACCAAGATTGTTCAAATTATAGTGCTGGGACAAAAAAATACCCCCGCCTCGGGGCCCTTTGGTTTTACATAGGCTTATATAGGGAAAACCTTTAAAAATCTTCTTCTCTGAAACCACAAGGCCCAGGTCTTTGATATTTGGTATGAAGCTTCATCTAGTGGACCCCTACCAAGATTGTTCAAATTATAGTGCGGGGGCCAAAAATGCCCCCGCCCCGGGGCCCTTTGGTTTTACATAGGCTTATATTGGGAAAATCTTTAACAATCTTCTTCTCTGAAACCACAAGGCTCAGGTCTTTGATATTTGGTATGAAGCTTCATCTAGTGGACCCCTACCAAGATTGTTCAAATTATAGTGCTGGGGCCAAAAATGCCCCCGCCCCGGGGCCCTTTGGTTTTACATAGGCTTATATTGGGAAAATCTTTAAAAATCTTCTCCTCTGAAACCACAAGGCCCAGGTCTTTGATATTTGGTATGAAGCTTCATCTAGTAGACCCCTACCAAAATTGCTCAAATTAAAGTGCTGGAGCCAAAAATACCTCCGCCCCGGGGCCCTTTGGTTTTACATAGGCTTATATAGTAAAAATCTTTAAAAATCTTCTTCTCTGAAACCACAAGGCCCAGGACTTTTATATTTGGTATAAAGCTTCATCTAGTGGACCCCTACCAAGATTGTTCAAATTATAGTGCTGGGACAAAAAATGCCCCCGCTACGGGGCCCTTTAGTTTTACATTGGCTTTATGGGGAAAATCCTTAAAAATCTTCTTCTCTGAAACCACAAGGCCAAGGTCTTCGATATTTGGTATGAAGCTTCATCTAGTGGACCCCTACCAAGATTGTTCAAATTATAGTGCTGGGGCCACAAATGCCCCCGCCTCGTGGCCCTTTGGTTTTACATAGGCTTATATGGGGAAAATCTTTAAAAATCTTCTTCTCTGAAACCGCAAGGCCTAGGACTTTGATATTTGGTATGAAGCTTCATCTAGTGGACCCCTACCAAGATTATTCAAATTATAGCCCTTGGGCCATAAATGCCCCCGCTCCGGGGCCCTTTGGTTTTACATAGACTTATATAGGGAAAATCTTTAAAAATCTTCTTCTCTGAAACCACAAGGCCTAGGTGTTTTATATTTGGTATGAAGCTTCTTCTAAAGGACCCCTACCAAGATGATTCAAATTATAGTGCTGGGGCCAAAAGTGGCCCCGCCCTGGGGCCCTTTGGTTTTACATAGGATTATATAGGGATAATCTTTAAAAATCTTCTTCTCTGAAACCACAAGGCCTGGGTCTTTGATATTTGGTATGAAGCTGCATCTAGTAGACCTCTATCAAGATTATTCAAATTATAGCCCTGAAACCAAAAATGTCCTTGCTCCGGGGCCCTTTGGTTTTACATACTTATATAGGGAAATCTTTAAAAATCTCTATGAATCTGCAAGGCCAAGGCCTTTGATATTTAGTATGGAGCTTTATCTAGTGGACCTCTTCCAAGATTGTTCAAATTATAGCCCTGGGGCCACAAATGCCCCCACCCCGGGGCCCTTTGGTTTTACATAGATTTATATAGCCCCGGGGCCATTTGGTTTTGCATAGGCTTATGTAGGGAATATCTTTAAAAAAATCTTCTTTTCTGAAACTGCAAGGCCCAGGTCTTTGATATTTGATGTGTAGCTTCATCTAGTGGACCTTTGCCAAGATTGTTCTAATTATAGCCTTTGTTGATGTTTGGTATGAAGCTTCACCTTTAAGACCTCACTCAACATTATGCACATTAAAGCCCTGGGGCCAATAATGGCCCTCTCTGGGGCCCACTTGTTACACTATGGATCAGGTGAGCGATCCAGGGCCATCATGGCCCCATTGTATTTATTCTTTGTAGGTTCGAGCCTCGCTCGGGCCACGTGTGAGACGCCAAGTTCTGCAACGGAAGGTCAGGTGGTTTTTCTCCGGTACTCCGGTTTTCGCCCACCTCTGATTAACGATCGGCTCGATATGAGTGAAATAATCTTGAAAGGGCCGTAAAACCCAAACCAAAAAAAAAAAAAAAAAAATTATTCTTTTGCTCTACATCACATTCTATTAATAGTAAACAGTCTTGATAGTTCAGTGGCTAGTGCGTTCGACTTACAATCGAAATGTGCTTGGTTCAAATCCGGCCACCAAAAGAATGATGGCATTGGCGAAAAGTCCTAACAAGCTGCAGGGCAAAGTACTAAGGGCAAAGTACTAAAATATGGTTGGGATAAAAAAAAAACCGTGTTAAATGGGAAAATGTGCAGGGTGCAGATTTAGAAGTTTCCTCAACTAGCTGAACATGAGCATAGGGATTTGAGCATGGGCATATATCAGCTAAAACAAGCTCAGTGTTACACAGATGAGCATTTCGATGAGAATGGGTAGTATGAAATATTGATGCATAAAGAGGAGGAAGGTATATTTTAAGCCCAGATTCTTTCAAGGCATACCTCGAGCAAAATGTAATAGTTTATGGATCGAGTGCAGTCAAGGACTAAATCCCATTAGTGGGTTTTACTGTCAGTGCCGAAGTGGGGCACGCACAGTTGGTTGCTGTGCACATAGAGCATTTGTAGTTTGATACTTAAGTTTCTTTAGATATAATACAGAAAATAATGACGCTAAACTTAACAGCTCACATAGACCACGTCGTAGATGCAGCTATAGACTCTTGGAGTGCATCAAGTGTGTCTGATGAAGATGAATAGAAAGGATAGATGGTTACCGGGTATATACATAGCATTTAATTCATTTGTATCACTAACATCCTTCTCAGTCTGATTGAAAACATGATAGAAGACAAACACACCAAAGTCAAACATCAGACTTGTGAACCCATGAACAAAAGTAAAACGGAAAGGTTCAAGGAAAGCCACAATCACAAGATGTGGCCAAATCAAGGACAGACAAAACAAATATAACATGCAAAAAAAAAATCAACAATTTCCTCCTCACAAGGGGTGATAAAATGTGAAACAAAAGACAAATAACAAATGTAACACACAAAGGGGACATCAACAGGCCAAAGTATTACATGAACCACATCAGAACTACTGTCTTAGAAAGGTCAGTAGCACAGACTATCAGTTGGATGGAGGACCCTCTATGTCCAGCCAACCATCACCATGGGTTCAGGTGTAACATATTGAATGCTTGTTTCGTTTACTGGATTTCTACCATAACTGTCGGTGTCTAAATCAGGATCTGTGTAGTGACTCTGCTTCTTGTCAAATCCCTAAGCAATTGTTGGTCTGCCAAAGCTGATAATCTATTAAAGACTGGCTGTCGAAATCACTTGATAGGTTAAAATTCATAAAAAACAACACCTACCAGTTGGTCGACCATGTATGTGGTGTCAAGAGTTAAATTAAAGGTTCAAAGAATACCAGAATCAAAGGCCAGAGACTACTGAAGGCTCCAAAATGATGTACAAGTGAAGGGACTGAGTAAGCAAGTGCTTGAAGGGCTCTGCAAGCAATCATTTCTTGGTTTACCTGAAAGCATATATGAAGCCTCAAACTGCTGTGGAATCTGGACAAGATGAACCACAATTTTCTACTAACCATTTTGGCTGCAGTTCCAAATACATGTAAAATCAATTGAAAAGCTTCAAAATAAATGCTTTGATGTAATGCAAGATTTATTAAGTCCAGTAATATTTCAATGCTATAGGCAAGTATGAACTAAAAGGAGACGTAATCAAGGATTATGAGAAAGTTTCGTTTTTTCTAACTTTATCTCAATTGTCAGTAAGATAGATTTATGAAGATGAGTTGACATAAAGCCAAGGCATTTTTGCAGTAGAAATAGCAAAGGGATGTATTGAACCCACCCATATTGTTTAAGTCATTATCATAATATATATTTACAAATCACTTTATAACTTCATAAGATCGACAGAAAATTATGCTGAGTTTTTGACTGTTTTGAAGAATCATTTAGCCATAAATCAATAGATTTTAAATATGACAGAAAACATGTCAAAAAATGAATTCAGGGGCAGATAACTCTAGAGGTAATTATAGAAGAAAGAAATGCTCATAATTTGGCAATGCCTATTATATCTCAATTATCCCTGTCAAGTATTTTTGCAATAGCTTTGGAAATAAACTTGTGTTGTGGTTTTGCATAAAGACGGTCAGTCAATTTAGCTGAAATTGAGTTACGATTTATAAGTGAGTATAGTGGTAAAGAGAAGAATTTTTCAACAAAATCATATACATTATGTTTAACATCTATAAAGGTCTAAACAATATTAAAAAGACGCACATGCCTGGATGCTTTGTGCTAGAGATAATAGCATAAGAACCACAGGTCCCTCAATAGGGTAAAATTACCCCATCCACTTTGGTTGCTCATACAGCAAATACCATTACATCTGCGGATCTGAAATTTCACCACATTACAGCAAATGCATCCTATGTTGAGTCTGCAAACTTTAAAGAAAATCAAAAGTGGCCATAAAATGGGCCTTATAGGGACTGCTCCTTTACACTGTCTAGATGATGACAACGACGGTGATGATGATTTATTTGAATTGAGGTTTAACGTCCCTGCCAACACTAATTAGGTCATTTTCACACTGCATAACCGGACAGTCGCCAAATCCGAAGCGGAATTAGATAATAGCGGCCGTTAAACAACGATTGTTATTAATTTTGTAGGACTTTAAATTAAATATGAAATGAAGCCCCGATCGGCGGGATCCCTGATGATGATGATGGGTTTTTATTACTTTATAGTTTAGCATGCGCGATCAGAAAATACCAAGATCAGCCTAGATAAACTGTATTCAGTTAAATCACAAACAGCAAGACAACCAGTCTAGATCCTGATCCATCAACGAATATGGTATAAAATTGGCAATAAATTCGTTATTAATGCAAAATATTCACACAAGCTTGGCAACATCATCTGTTTACATATCATTTAATTGTGTATATGTCTTAAAGTACAATAATCATGATAAACTTGGTGATATAATTAAATTTTGTTTTCGGTTATGAGAATTTGTTTTCGGTTGTTTCCAGTAAAAGTTTATTTTCGGTTCTTCACGCGGACGGAACAAATAATTGTTTGACCCATAGTGAAAGAGAGGGTGAGGGTTGGGATCCCGTAAAGTTACCTTAAACCCACCAGTAATTTTTACTGACCGTTGCAAGTGGGTGCTTTTGATGTGATTTCTTCATGTTTTGTGTTGATGGTTCTGATTCTTTCCCGAATCATATATATTGTTATGTTGATGTTTCTGATTCTTCCCCCTTTTTTACCCTTCATTTCCAGTTACGTTTGTCCTTCCAGTTTAATGTTTGTCATGTTGGTGATTCTGATTATTTTCCCCCACTTGCTCTTTTGTAGTTAGGTTGGATATTCTGAGTCACCACCTTTTTGGGAAAGAGCTGCTGACTCGGTTTACCTGTTGTCCATTTGGTTTACTGTCGTCACTCAGTGTTTCGACTTCTTTCCCTAGTGATATTTTGAGAAGCATTTGAGATCTGATCGTATGACTGTTTGTTGCAGTTAGCATATACAGAATAAAACTAAAAAAGAAAATGCTTTTAATAACAAAAAACCCATTACGATAACAATCCCGTGCGACATAGTGCATTTGTTTATATCTCCAAGATGGATACTTTTCTGATGAAAATCCGTGATGTTTTTCTTATTCATACTGCAAACATAGGTTATGGGTGCTCGTTAGAACCGCCTCATTGAAGCGATTCTAACGAGTACCAACAACAGGAATAAGAAATGTATTTTATAACCCCACAAACCCTAGTTTTCTCTATATAAAGTAGAGTTTAGAGGCGTGTTCTCTTCAAGGACTTGTTCACATGATGACATTACAGATAGAAATTAGAAATCCTGGTATAAATTCAGAAAAATACATACTTGCAATGACTTCAGCACCCAATCTCGTACAATCATTATTCGATATAAAAAGATAGGGTACAAAATAAATGTTATACGGCAGACTGAATGCTTTGTCTGTTTGTTTGATTTGATGTTTATCATCCCCGTCAACACTATACATGTCATTTTGGAGACGTCGCTTCCAGTTTTGTGGGACTCTGACATTGAGATGAAATGACATCTCAAGCCCTGTCGCCCAATAAAACCAATAGGGTTTATAAGGGACCGACTCACACCGCTTTGCCTGGGCAGGCTTAGATCCTCTTAGCGGTTTACCAGTACTCGTGTGCGATCGGATTCAAATCAGCGTGGAAGCAACATGCAGCCCATCTGTTTCTTCAAGCCGTGATGGGCGGGGGCGGACAGACTGCAAGCATGGTAGTTATCCCAATCACTGTTGACAACATTGCTTCCCTCTTTAATTGCACGCCGGTGGGTCAGGCCTCAGATTCTATGACGGTTCCAGCGTAAAGGCTTACTGAGAATTAGAGAGTATCTAATTTTATGTAATGTTGGTTGATGCCTGATGCTCTGTCTCTGGTCGGGCCCATCGGAGTCAAACTGTTGGTCTTCTTTTGCTCCAGCATCTCAGTGGTTTCTTGCTGTCGAGTCTTTACCGTTGTTTCATCTCTGTGGTTGTTTGATTTTTGTGTTCATTGAGATATTGCACTGATGAGTTAGGAGGCCTTCATGCGGACTGAACAAATTATTTGTCTAAGTTGCGACGGAAATAAGGGCGAGGATTGCAACTGCGTAAAATCGATTTAAGATTTAAGCCCCCCCCCCCCCCCCCCCCAGTGGAATTCGTTTCACTGACCGTTCCAAGGCGGTTCTTCCGCGCAGTTTATCTTTATTATGGCTTGACTTTGAGTGTTTGTTTCGCTTATATTATTTTGTTTTGGATAGCCAACTGGCCATTTTGTGGGAAAGTACCTGTCCTTTTGGCTTTCCGCTATTGATGTTTCCATTAGGGTCTAGTTGTTTCATGTTTGTGCTTCTTCTCTTTGGTGTTTCTGGTGGGAGCTGTGGGTTATTTCTTTCGATTCCTGATCTTGCCTTCACTTCTTTTTTTTAAAAAATATATTGTAATGCCATTTTTGTATGTTTTGGAACTGCATAAGGAGAACGTCCCATTAGGGTTCCCGCTGTTTGCATAAAATACAAGAACTTGCGTCAAACATACATACAAAACAGTCGTTCTGTCACAGAAAAATATGGGATAATAGTGGCATGTAAGAGTGCAGATGCAGGCGTCATGTAAAGGGGCTAGTTAACTCTTGCTGTTTATCACTTCAAAACATTTTTCTCATCAAGACGTCTCAGCTCTTCTTACGAGGCCCGCATATATCAAGGAGTGTATATTTTGAATGCCCGCAGCACATTTAAATTTAACTTTAATTTCCTCATTCAGAATTACTTGATGAGCCAAAACATGTAAAAAAAAAAACAACTTGTCACTTGGGCGATGGCGTATATAGTAAAATCCCTATATTAAGACCACCTTTGGGACTGTTCAAAAGTGGTATTTAAGACCACTTTTGAACAGTCCCATAGGTGGTCCCTGACCATAGGACGATGTGTGCAGAAAACACGAAGACAGCGCTAACAGCGCCCTTCTTAATAAGCTTTTTAAAGCAGAATTAGTCTTAATTTTAGGTGGTCAGAATCTGTATGGGCTGTATAGCGGAATTTCTCTGTATACGTAGAGATGGTTCTGGCGAACCTACACATATACGCAGGCTCGCCAGACATTTTGCCATTCGCATGCATAGTATACAGCTATAGACAAGCAAGAATGATCACGGACCCATCAGGTCGAGGCACTGTTTGCAAATGTCTCAGGTACTTACTTTACCTCCACCAGCTTAGTGTCGCAAAAATTGCAAGAACTCCACCCTTGCACAGCAACGTGCGCGCACAGATATTTCAACAGCTAAGACTTATATCAGGATATGAGCCCAAGCTGTTTTGTGCGAGTATCGTCCTTGGATTTCTTTTGTCAGCCATGGGTTTTATCGTTCCTTAAATTGAGACATTTTGTGGGAAAGTGACAGTCCTTTTGGCTGTCCGTTAGTGATGTTTTCATTAGGGTTATGTTATTTCAGGTTTGTGTTTCTTTTCCTTCGGTGTCTCTGATGGGAGATGTGTGCATCGAGTCCTGATCATTGCCTTCACTTCTATTTCTCACAGATATGTCAACTATTAAGACTTATATCAGGATATGAGCCCAAGCTGTTTTGTGACGGGTATCGTCCTTGGAATTTTTTGTCGGTCATGGGTTTTATAGTTCCTTATCCCTTTTTGTACCAAATGGAGTCTTCCTCCTTATATATAGCATGTGTCCATTTCAAAATTAAGGTATCCTGTGACATACATATATATGTCTAATATAGTGTATTGTATATTTTTACTGTGAAATCAAATAAATACAGTTTAAACCAAAAATTATTAGGAAAATAACTGAACTTTTTGCAAACCGTGTAGGCCCTGATCAGACGTCTGATTTGGGTCTGCACTGTTTGTCAAATACCCGTTGTGGGGTTTCTGGTACTTAATGGGTTAATTTCAGGCATTTGGCCATTTTTGGGGGAAAGTGACTGTCCATTTGGCTTTCCGCTAGTGATGTTTCCATTAGGGTTTAGTTATTTCATGTTAGTGTTTCTTTCCCTTTGGTGTCTATATTGGGAGAAGTGGGGTAATTGCATCAATTCCTGATCATTGCATCTACTTTAATTTATTTATATCATATGTATCATGAGATATGAATAGCAAATCCTCAAACCTACTTTTATGTGTGCCTGTCCGGTATTCACCTTATTTGCATTATCTGCTGGCTCCTAGTCTGAAGGTTATCGGTGTTGGAAAAACAGGTAACCAGACCCCCCTGACCTTGAAAGGTCAGGGGGGTCTGGTTACCTGTTTTTCTAACATTGACAATGTGCAAGCTGGGAGCCAGAAAATAATGCAAATATGGTGAATGGCGTATTGTTGTCCACATGCTGTTTTCTTGTTTTTGTTTCACACAGGTTGCATAATTTTCTACAGATCACGACAAAATGCAGTTGTAAACAAAATGCAAAACACAATATTGAAAACAGTCTTTTATGGCCGCACCTATTTTTAGCAATAGTCAGCAGAAATGAAAGTCTATGAGCGCCCAGGGAGGCCCTCAAGATCAAAGTTTGTGGTGGGCACATTTAATATGCACAATATGATTTTAACACTGTAACAAGAAAAAAAGAAAACCCGTGTTTGCAATCAGGTCTCGAGGTTATAAAACCTTTTTCAAGCTCATCTCAAATGAGCAGGAAATTTGTCCTGCTCATGAATATTAAAAGTGCCAACAATTATCGGCTTTTTAATATTTAAGAGCAGGAAAATATAAGCTTCTATCGATTGCAGAAATAAAACCTATTTCATTTTTGATTTCAATATTTATAAGCATTCAAACTTTCATGCTAAAGTGAGTTGAGCATGAATTTATTATAACCTCTGGGCAGGCATGATAAAAACTGGCCGACTCAGACACACAGACTAGCAAGAGTCTAGAATGTTCAGATAAAGACACTTTATTATACCTCATCAATATTCATGAACTATTCTAGAATTCTGATTGGTCGAGAGCATGCCATGCTTAGGGCTATAAATTATCATATTCTCTTGTAATATTCCCCTCTGACGTCACTACTGAAAAGTATAAGTGCATTCACTGAATCTCTTGAAGTCAATGCGCAGGGCAATAAATTATCATAAATTATTCCCCTACAATATTCCCCTCTGACGTCACTGCTCAAAGTACAAGTGCATTCGCTTAAGCCAGAATAAATCATTTGTTGCCCTTGTGTGAGGGGAATATGACGATTTGTTCACCCTCTACATGTATAACCTGCTCGGATCAACACGCCCGAGGGCAATATCACCTGCCGAGGGGGAACAAATCGTCATATTCCCCTCACACAAGGGCAACAAGGGCAATATTACCTGTCGAGGGTGAACAAATCGTCATATTCCCCTCACACAAGGGCAATAAATGAATAATGTGGGTATTTTTTAACCCAATCATACAATCCAATCAATGAACACTGATTCGCCCCCAACTGACCCCCCCCCCCGCCGATTGGGGCTTGGAGAAATAGACGGACTGCATGGTGCTTCCACGCAGAGCTGCAACTGACCACACATGAGTGCTGGTAAACCGCTTAGAAGGACTAAGTCTGCCCATGCAAAGTGGTGTGAGTCAGACCGTCCAATGCATATTGGCCTTTTGGTTTACTTGGGCAGCAGGGCTGGAGATGCCATTGCATCTCCATGTCGAGTAAAAGTCCCACAAAATTCGAAGCAACGTCTCCAAAATGACCTAAATAGCGTTGACGGGGACGTTATTTAAACCTCAGTTCAAACAAAACAAATGAACAATGATATTGACTGATCAGACCGCGCGATGCACAAGCTAACCAGCACGTACTTTTGTTCGCAAATGACAAACAGATTTTCTTATGTAGTAGCTCATATTGATTTGATTACTAAGTTTAAAGAATATGCACATGTTGCGTTAAATTACAGTGTAGAAGTTACGTTAGCAAGGATAGAAACAGATAAGGTGCGTATTTTGTGATATCTGAAGGATAGCGTTTGTCAGTTCTCCATAAAAACCTATGTTGTTGGTATTCATTAGAACCGCCTCGACGAGGCGGTTCTAATGAATACCACAACAGAAGTTTTTTTGAGAATTAACAAACATTATCCTTCAATTATCACAAAATACGCACCTTTTCTGTTGCTATGATTATTATTTTAATTTAGGTGCAATAGGTATTTTAATTTAGGCTGATATTATGTGTAGATTGTTCATTTGCGTTCTTTTGTCTGTAATGCTTCTAAGCGCAGGATGGAGCCAATCGTTCACATTATCGGATGAAAAAGGTAACAAAATCCGCAAAGCATTTTCTACATTTTATACACCATGTCAATTTAGTTTCCAAATCCAATGTTGGACTTTAATCTCTTCTGCAGCAAGGCCTTTCGGAACCTAAATTTTCTGATTACCGAGCATATAGATTCAGATACACATATATATCATGGAGCGATGTGGTGCAGTGGTAAAGCATCGGATTTGAGATAGAGAGGTAGCCAGTTCGATCCCCGCAAGCGCCAAGTGTTGTTTCCTTGAGCAAGAGACTTTAAGCATTGCTTAGTACTGGTTCCTACCCAGGAAAAGAGGGCCACATGGAAGATAAGTATTAGTACTAAATGTGTTACCCTCTATTAATAAGGTCGATTATTTTTATTACTATATATACTATTATTTGATTTTTGTATTCAATTTCGAAAAAGCGTTCTTCGATATAAAAAATGGGTACAACACAAATTTAATACGGCAGACTGTATGTATGGTTTTAACGCAATTATGGTTGACAACTTTGCTTTCCTCTTCGATTGCACGCTAGTGGGTTGGGCCTCTGACTATATCATGGCCCGGACTAATGTCTCTGGTTGGGCCTACAAGAATCTTGCCCTATGTCACACAGAAAAGTTATCCTAAAAGATCAATTAATATTAAGGAGAGAAACAAAAGAATGAGCGAAGTATGAGCTCTGATGTGATAGCCCGTTGCTACCAGGACATCAGTATGCAACGATTCCAGGACATCTCGGCCCCTGTCAAACGTGACCCTCACAAACTCGGCCCCTGACTAACTCGGCCCTTATTGTTATTATTATTATTATTGGCCCAAAACATATTATTTTAGTTTAAGTAAAGGTGGAAGGTTAGCAATAGTTAACCTTAAATAATACATACTTGTCTCAGTATTTGCCTTTCCATATTTATTGGACTGTTATGCATTCTCGGGTAGCTGACAATGATATTAAATAATCTTTTAATTGGATTATCTTGAGTAAATCACTGACGCGTGCCAGTTGATTGGATAATAATTATTTGATAACTGGATGGGAAGACGGAGTAATTACCCTAACCATGACAAGTCTTAATCAGGTCATGATAACACCTGAAAATTGTATGTGCGAATAACAGACTGCGCATCTGCACACTCTGATGATTGGCGCTTTTTAGAACGAGATAAGCTTTTACGCTTCCGTTATGATCCTACTGTTTTTTAATTATTATATTTTGCTTCTTTTATGTACAGCATATGGAAATGAATGTTTTTAACCAAAAGCGCAGCAATACAATATAGGAGCCGTGACAAACAAAACTGTTTCTACGGATTTTTGTGCCGAGAGAGGGTTCACTGAGGCCTTTCCTGGCTGTATAAAGAAACCAGTTCGATTTAATTACAGAAATAACTAAACGCAATTACCATCAATGGTTGTGAAGGCAGATGTCTCATGTGTTATTCCTGTGAGCCTCAGTTACATTCAAATTTACTTAAATGTGTAGGTAATAGAACACGTCATGCCCCTAAATTGTTTTTATGAAAAGTATTTAATGTCTCCTATTTATGCTTGAAACATACACTGGTTGCTCGCGGGACCCGTCTCATTGCAACGCCTCAGTAATGTGTTTGAGTGAAAAAGAAATAATGTATACCATTATAAACTCCACTTGTCACTGTATAAAGTGGGGGTTACAAGATGCTAAAGGCGCGAACATGTTAACATGATGACAACATTGTAATGATTTTCATACCCTTATTTTCAGCATGTCTGGAAGGATGCTCTTGGCCATGGAGTTGTGATGAAGTTTCAGGACTATGCACAAGTACGTTAGATAATACCGATGATAGACTTCTGAGATATTCTGAGAAATCAGAAATAAGTTATTGGTTTAGACTCATATTCTAGACAGGTTTTTAATTATTTGGACCCCATTTTGATTTATATTAGTCTTTGAATCGACTGCATATTCGAAATTCGCAAAATTGCAGTACGTTTCCTCTGGCTTTCGTTGCCGGATCATTACAGGGTCACTGATGAGGCTTTATTAGCCGAAACTACGTAGTATGACCCATCTTCTTTCTTATGAATGTTTTCATTGCTCTTAAAGGAACTCATTTTAGATTTTTAATTCACTGATAGTATGCCTATTTGATATAATGCTTTCTGTCGTGGATAAAGGAACACATTTATGTGAATAGTGGGGCACTGCTCATGATATAAGTGTACTTGTCTAGTCGAACATTACACGCTCAAGCGATCCAACGCAAAAGCGCGCTAAGCATATTCTAATCACAACCTTTGCTAATCGCAGACATCATGAAGAGACACAGATGTATCTTAATGAAAGAGGCCATGCGGGTAGTCCTGTAAGTTGGCTACAAAATAAAAGTGAAGGCTATGATCAGGAATATACCCAACAACCCACCAGTGACACCAAAGGGAAAGAAATACGAACCCCTAATGAAAACATCACGAGCGAAAAGCAAAGAGGACAGCTCCATACCCACAAAACGGTCAAACGGTTATCCAAAATAAAAAAAAATATAAACATAAGCAATGCATACATGCAAAGACAAACTATAACAAAAATTGACAACGAACCAAGAACTGCCTTGCATATCAGAGCTGTTTTGTTTGTGCCTAGTGGTGGCTGTAAAAGGTCTTCCGTACGTGCATTTATAATGCTCTTAATTTTCCAATCCTCAGGGATTGCTTTTAGAGTTGGGAGGCCTTCATGCGGAATGAAAAAAATATTTTTTCTAAATCGCGACGGAAGTAAGGGCGAGGATTTTAGCAACGTAAAATCGATTTAAGCCCCCACCCCCGTGGGAATTCGTCGTTTCCGCTGACCGTTCCAAGGCGGTTCTTCTGTCGCGGTTTATTTTTGATATGGTTTGTCTTAGGGTGTTTGTGTCGCTTATATTATTTTGCTTTCCGCTGTTGATGTTTTCATTGGAGTCTGTTGTTTCATTTGAAGCCTCCATGTTGTAGTGGTTACGCCACTCGCCTTGTAAACCAGGGATCGCAGGATCGATTCCGGGCTTCTCCAGACTTTCAAATGAGTCTTTAAAGCGAGGTCCCGTCTCCGTATGACATTAGCTGTTGGTGGGACGTAAAACTCAAACACACAATCACTCACTGTAGTTTCATGTTTGTGATTCTTTCCCTTTGGCGTCTCTGATCGGAGCTGTTGGTTATATTGTATCGATTCCTGATCATTGCCTCCACTTCTAATTTGGTACGTTCAGCTAAGCTGGGCTGAGCTTTGCTACGGTTATTATGTGGAACTCAGATAAAGCCTGCCGTGTTTCCGCTAACCCGACAGACTCTGCTTCAGACCCCCCCCCCCTTCCGACTCTACCATTTTTATCAATTAAAGAAGAAATTAAAACTTAAAACACCGACACTACCATTTTCAATTTCCGACCCTACCCCGTGTCGTCTTTGCATTTTCCCATAGTAATTTCGCGATTTAAATACAATTTTGTAGTTTTTGACATTTATACAGAGCCTACATTTTTTAGCACCTAAAATGAATTATGATATACAGTGCAAGTTTCAATATGACAATTTTATATACAAAAACATGTACAAAAGCAAAAACACGTAAAAATATTGGCCCAACCCTTTGTTATTTTTTCGGGAGAAAAAATAAAATAATAAAAACGTTTCTCCTACCTACCGTCCAAAATTTTTTCAGCATGTTAGCGGAAACACAGTTATTTTTTACGCCTAAGGAGTTGACTATTCATAAGCCTGAGATGCGAAGCCCCTTCCACATGCAATAATTTCTATGCTGAAAGCCACACGGCGGTCTCTTGTTTGCTGCAGGGCAGCTTATAGGATAGGCAGTTGTCCGTCGTCGTCTGTCGTCCGTCGTCTGTCGTCGTCGTCTGGCATCAACACTTTCAAACGACATCTCCTCTGAAGCCACAGGGCCGATTGGGCCTAAATTTTATCTGTAGCATCCTTGGGCTGGGGGATTGAAAGTTTGTGTCTTTTATGAAAATCGGCCAATTAGTTTGGTTGCTATGGCAACTTGTAGTTTCCGTAGACTTATAATGGGGAAAATTGAAAAATGGCATTTACTGCCAAGCTTCTGCAGATATTTTGACAAAACTTGCATAGAAATGTTCCATAGGCAATCTACTATCTGCCATATGATTTTAGGCCTTCTGTTCATTTTTATTGGTTGCCATGGAAACCAAAATGCAAAAAAAAAGAAAAAAAAATACTTAAAAAATCATCTCCTCAGAAACCATATGCTCTAGGAGGCTGAGACTTTATGAAAATACTCACCATATTTGCCTTTACAGATTTTGTGTTTTTTTTTATGAAATTTGGCCTTTTAGTTTTGTTGCTATGGCAACTTAGAGTTTCCATTGACTTATAATGGGGAAAACTGAAAAATGGCATTTATTGCCAAGTCATTGCAGATATTTTGACAAAACTTACATGGACATGTTCCTTGAGTAAACTTCTCTCAGCCATAATGCTGTTATGTCAACCTGGGGGTCCCCTAGGTTGTGACGGGGGCCATGCCCCGCCCCCTCCACTTCATAAAATGCCTTATATCTCAGAAACCTTACAGATCCCAACCCCTAAACCATAAATATTCTTGTTCCTTATGATAAGATGCATTAAGTGACACCAACCTGGCGGTCCCCTGGGATATGCCGGGGACATGCCCCACCCCCTCCACTTCATAAAATGCCATTTATCTAAAAAAAACCATTGAGATCCCCACCCCTAAACCATAGATACTTTTGTTCCTTATGATAAGATGGACTCAGTGACACCAACCTGAGGCCCCCCCGGGATGTATCGGGGCCATGCCCCACACCCTCCACTTCAAAAAGGCCCAATATCCCAGTAACCTTACAGATCCCCACCCCTAAACCATATATATTCTCGTTCCTTATGATAAATCGCATTCAGTGACACCAACTTGGGGGTCCCCCGGGATGTGCGGGGGCCATGCCCAACCCCCTCAACTTCATAAAAGGCTAAATATTCCAGAAACCTTACAGATCCCCACCCCAAAACCCTATATATTCTTGTTCCTTATGATAAGACATATTCAGTGACACCAACCTAGGGGTCACCCAGTTTGTGCCCGGGCCACACTCCACCCCTCGACTTCACAAAAGACCATATATCTGAGAAACTATTCAGAGCCCACCCCTAAACCATATATATTCTTCTTCCTTATGATAAAATGCAAACAGTGACACCAGCATGGGGGTCCCCCGGGGTTCCATGGGCCATGCCCCACCCCTTAATTAAAATCCATATATCTCAGAAACCGTTCAGATCCCCACCCCTGAACCATATATATTCTTAGACTTTTCACAGTCCCGTAACTTATACTTCAAAGCTGACACTTTGCAACAATTGTTTCAAGATGTACCGTTTGAAAATATTATTTTATTCTTAAAAGAAATTGGACTTTTTCATAAGATTTAACTGTTTAAGATTTTTATACATATCGAACTAACTTTTTTACTTTTAATATCCTCATAATTCTCAATGCCGTTAACCATTAACCGTTTGACGCTTATGACCCACAATGAGGGTTGACGCGTCGTTAAACACGAAATCATCATCATCATCATCATATATATTCTTGTTCCTGATAATAAGACTCCACTTAATAATAGGCCATATATCTCAGAAACCATTCAAATCCCCATCCTATAATCACATATACTCTTGTTCATTGTTATTAGACACATTCAGTCAAGCCTGTCTTGGGGGGGGGGGGGGGGGGGGGGGTCCGAAGGGGCCATTTCTCTCCCTTCCACTTCATAAAAAGGCCTCATATCTCAGAAACCGTTCAGATCCCCACCATTTAACCATGTATATTCTTGATCTTTATGATAAGACACATTCAGTGACAACAATCTTTGGTTTTTCTGGGATCTGCCATGCCCGAATCCCTCTATTGCTTTAAAGGCCTTACGTCTCAGGAACCATACATATCCCCACCGCTAAACCATATAAGCCTCTGTTCCTTTTTGTAAGACCCATTTAGTGACACCAATCAGGGCTCTATTGGGCAGTGTCCACCTGAGCTCTGGTTTATGAAGTTGGGCTCTTTGGTTTGTTTGCTATGGCAAGTTAAGAGTTTCCATTGACTTATAATGGGGAAAATTGAAAAATGACATTAATGCCTTTCAAGATATTTTGCCAAACTTTCACAGAAATGTTCCTTTAATAATGTTCTTTTTGGCCTATTGCCACAGATGGGAAATTGTTAATTGTCATCTGTTGTCTTCAAGTGACATCAGACCTCTGAAGCCACTAGTCTGATTGGGTCGAAATTTTATCTGTAGCAGCCTTGGGAGCAGGGCTTCCATGGTTAATTAAAATACATTGCTGCCAGTGGGCAGTGGCCCCCTGAGCTCTGGTGGGCACTGTGGCCCATGGGCCTCTTGTTATGTGAACCATTTACGTTCTTTAGAGATCAAGTCTTAGCTGGTCACAGAGAACATCTTGTAGGATTTGGTGAGTTCTTTCTCAGATACTGCCACACTGCCGACCGTTCCTGAAGATCAGAATGGCTTAATACTGATCAGCAATCGATACAACTACTCTTCACCTCCCATCAGAGACAACAGAGGGAAATAAACAGAATATGAAATAAAAACGTCGCAAGCGGAAAGCCAAAAGGATAGACTCTTCTTTCAACAATGTCAAACGGCCATCCATAATATTGATAAAAAATATAAAGATATAAGCAGTACACATATGCAAAGTGAAAAGTATTTCACGTGTGTGTGTGTGTGTGTGTGTGTGTGGAGGGGGGGGGCTTTAATTTATTGTACCTGGCCACAATCCTCGCCTTTGGTTCCGTCGTATTTGTTCAGTCCGCATGAAGGCTTTCTAGCTCATGACTAAAACGATAAAACAACGATGGGAACCCGACAGGATGAAATAACTAAAATTTTGGAGCAAAAGAAAGCCAAAAGTTAGGTTCAGGTGGACCCAACCAGAGACAGACCATTTGGTACCACTAGACATTTTAAATAAGCCTTTACGCTAGAGCCGTCAATGAATAGGAGACTTGACCCGCCGGCATGCAGTTAAACGGGACAACAGAGTTATCAGCCGTGATCGGGTTAACTGCCCTCCGTACAGTCTGTCGTATAGCATTTATGTTGTATCCAAGCGTTTTATATACGAGTAGAAGAATGGGTTTACGAAATTGGGTACTGAACTTATTGCAAGAATATATTTGTTTCTGAATTTATATACCAAGTTACCATAAAATTCGGGTTCCGATAGACTCATTAGCCGTTTCCCACTGAGTTTCTTAATTGGGCTTGTTCATTCATGTTTGTACATTTGCGGCTTGGAAAAATCATTTACAGGAGAGCAAATAATGTTCATCCTTTAGACGCCGTGTCAGATGTATCTACATTCTGTACGCAATGGTCTATATAGCATTGTAAGGCGTAAAAATAGCTGTGTTGCTACTAAAATGCTGAAAAAGGTCGGTAGGTTGGAGAAAGTTTTTTTTTTTATTATTTTATGTTGTTGTTTTTTTTTTCACCCCAAAAACATGATAGGGCCTGTATTTTTATGTGTTTTTTAAATGTTTTTTGTTTATAAAATTGTCATGTTGAGACTTGCACTGTATTTCATAATTCATTTTAGATGCTCAAAAATGTCAGTTCTGTAATTTGGAAGGTACTAAATGCCAAAAACTGCAAAAATGTACTTAAAACGCGAAATTATTTTCGGAAAATGCAATGACGAACTGGGTAGGTAGGAAATTGAAAATGGTAGGGTCGGTGTTTAAATTTTTATTTTGTTCTTTTACTGATAAAAATAGTAGAGTCGGGGTAGGTCTGAAGCAGGTAGGTCGGTTTAGCGGAAATACGGCAGGCCTAAGGATTAAAGCAAAACTACAATTTAATTCTCGACGTTTAGACGATTCAAATTGCAATAATAGGATCGTTTTGTTTTATTTCATTTCACGTAAAAAAAAAAACTGTTTTTTTTTTATGCAAAGATCAGACGCCACACGTGACGCCTGCGCCTTTTTATACCAATGTGACGCTATGCATGTTTGCAATCAATGCTTCCGACACCATTTTGTTCGACGTGAAATTTAAACGAATTTCTATTTTCAAATGGGTCCTTACATGTAACTTATACAAGCCAATCAACTTAAAATTTGTAGTTATGCTTTCGGGTGATGTATATTACTAAACTTTTCATATCTTTGTATTTCAGGATTTAATCCTTTAGGTAAGAATCATTTCCAACATTTGAGTGTTACAATACAGCTACATATGATGTTACGGTGAATGTGAAGTCTGTAGAAAAAGCATGGTTTTCATATTGACTTCCTAATATTTTCCAGAATAGATTGTTGGTGTTCATAGATTAACCCTATTTATCATATGACGTCGCGTCTGTGAGTGTAATAACGCCATGTAATATTTTGGTTAATCCACTAGTGGATTAAATATGCAAATTAGCTCGATACGTCCCGTAACGTTACATGTACGACGTCCTTAACGACGTCGCGTTTACTAACGGCCGAATATTGACATTTTTGTAAACAATCGTGAATAAAACGCGTTTTAAATGTCATATGATAAAAAGAATCTTGCATTCGTGCTCATGTATTATTGAATTTATTAAACTCGTTGAGGAAAGGGATAAAATGCTTGGTAAAGCCTCGCATTTTATCACTTTTCCCCAACTCGTTTAATAAATTCAATAATACATGAGCACTCATGTAAGATCCTCTATGTAATCAGCGGGGTTCCAGAGTATTCACGGACTAATATACACGGACTTGCAAACGCAATGAAATTCCTTTGAGCTGAACGAATTCCTTCGCTACCACCATTCTGGTTTGGTTAGCTTTGATTAAAATGTATACATCATTTAGCTCAGCATAATCCTATCACAGATGTAGGCTATAGTAACAATTTTTCTTTACTCACTCAAAGATGAGAAATGCCCAGATGCGCAGGGTCAAACACCTATATACCCTTGAACCCATTTGGTACCGGAAACCCCAAAAGGGGTAAGTGGCAAACAGTGCAGGCCCAGATCAGACGCCACAGAACGCGGCGTCTCCACCGTTTGCTAAATGTTCAGTCATTTTCCAAATAAATTTTTATGAAAACAGAACCTGAAACCCCCAAAGTTTGGAATGGACTCCTGCTATATATAAGGAGGACGATTCCATTTGGTACAAAAAGGGTTAATGCCTGAAACATACTGGTACTCATTGATTTTTGTTGTCATTTTTCACGGTCACTTCAGTATAGGAACTTATATAGTTAATATCTGCAAAAACGAAAATGTGTCTTCGGGCGTATGTGCACAGCAAACACAGATCTGCCTGTATATACTCACAGCGTGACCAAAGTCTCGTTTGTGTGCAATATGGATGCGCCTCGTCCCAAACCTTCCGGGAGAGTTTTTCATCTGTTGTGGGTACTTATTAGAATCCCTTGATGAGGGTATTCTAACAAATACCCGAACAGTTAGGCTCATTTGAGTGTTCCCTGAAGACACACTATCTATAAACGTAGGCCTAAAAATAGCTGTGTATCCACTTTTGTTTGATTTGAGGTTTAACGTCCCCGTCAACACTGTAAAGGTCAGTTTGGAGACGTTGCTTCCAATTTTGTGGGACTTTCACCCAACATTGAGATGAAATGACTTCTCAAGCCCTGTCGCCCAATAAAACCAATAGGGCTTATTAGCATGGACGGTCCGCCTCGCACCGCGGTTCCTGGACAGGCTTAGATCCTCTAAGCGGTTTACCTGTACTAGTGTGCGGGCCGGATTCAGCCCTGCGTGGAAGCATCATGCAGCCCATATATTTTTTCAAGCCCCTATGGTCGGGGGCTGCTGTGTATACACTAATATACCGAAAACGGTATGGGTCGGTAGATCGCAAAATCCGCTTATTTTTTGGTCAAAATTTTAATCGATGGAAAAAACAAACAAACAAACATAAAACAAATGGTTCCTTTTTTTACTATATTATCTGAAAACATTCAAATAACGAGGTTAAAAACACGAAGGAGGCAAAAGTACAGGATTTTAAGTATTAGTTCAGCTATATTGACAGTATTATGAACTTTTATCGTACAAGCTACAAAATAGTTAGATCCGTACGTAAGAAAATTTTATTTTATTTTTTTTTTCTGGATGATAGAATCAGAATCACAATTGCTTACTGGTGACAAGCCATTTGACAATCCTTCACCAGGACCTTCCACCGACAGAACTAGTGCCTAGACCTCACAAGGGTGGTAAATCTTGAGATGGAGTCATCTGCACCTGCAAACATCAAGAGAGAAGAGTGGAGCTCATTCAAGTCTGAGATTGTCCTAGGGATGAAGCTAAATTTGTAGAGGCCAGTCCTAGTGCCATTTTTTGGAGGGCTAATGAATGTTTTTTTCCGAAGTGTTGTCTTTAAAGGGGGAACAGGTCACCCATGGGTATACTGACTCTACCCTTTAGGCCTTTATATAAAAGTATCAGCCTACTTTGTTTTCTCCGCTCTTTAAGAGACTCCCACTTTAACTGTTCCAGAATGCAAGTCATACTCCCGGTTTCAAACGAGTAATTCCCAGTTACAAAACGGGCCGCACGTGTCTGGACTTTCTCCAGTTTCTCCTGGAGGGTAACAGTAGGTGGTCCCAGGATGTACATGCATATTCCGGGACTGGACGAACCAGTCCCTTGTAGGCCGTTTTTACGTCTTGTGGGCATGCTGACAGATTTTCAAGAAGCCAAGGGTCCTATTTGTCTTAGTACAACCATTACTAATGTGAGTGTGCCATCTTAAATCATTCGTTATTGTCACACCAAGGTATTTAATGCTTTCTTCATTTTCAAGGAGTGTTCCTTCCAGTTCTTAGGTAGCATTGGTCTTTTTGATCCGCTTTCTTGTAAGTTGCATCATGTTAAATTTGCTGGGTTGGAACCGCATTCCCCTATTCCTAGCCCAGCTACTCAATTTGTCGATATCATACTGGAGTTTCACTGTATCTTCCGAAGTTTTTATTTCTCGGTAGCAAACACAGTCATCAGCGAAGAGCCTTATTTCCTGTGAGATGTCATTTATGTAAAGGGAGAAAAGAAGTGGAACAAGAACCGTCCCCTGTGGGACCCCAAACAGGCCAGGGGCCCAATCAGATTTACTTCCATTAAAAACCGCCCGTTGCTCTCTATGACATAGAAACGCGTCAATCTATTTTAAAGTTTTACCAACAAGGCATATCCATTAAGGTTGCTTTTCAGAAGCTCATGAGGAGGTGTATCAAAAGCTTTCTCAAAATCCAAGATGAATGTGTCAATTTGTCTACCTTTATCCATGATTTTAACCCATTTATCTATCACTGTCACCAGTTGTATTTCACAGCTATGGTTCTTTCTGAAAGCGTGCTGTCTATCAGATAACTGTTGTCAAGGTGGGCCATTACATTTGAACAAACAATGTGCTCCAAATGTTTGCAAAATACACATGTGAGTGATACTGGGCGTTAATTTCCAGCACAAGTTCGATCACCTTTCTTGTAGAATGAGCATATACGAATCATGCTGAGTCTTAATATCAGCTTTTATTTCCCGTCTCAGATCCTGGAACTTTGAACAAATTTTCTTACTGACAGTCTTTTTAGCCTTTGCGTGAATCTTAGTTTTTCTGCGAATTTATTTTCGCCTGATCTCAGATGTGATCCAAGGGACAGAAGATTTCGATTTGCTCAATTTGGAAGGGATATGTTTATCTGCTGCCTCCTGTATAAAAGAAGAAAAAAAGATTGGAATTTTCTTGTACCGACCGAGAGCTAGAATGACCGTTGATATATTTTTCTTTTGCAAAGTTTTGTGCATCCTTCCTCATAGATTCAAAATCACCTTTCTGATACAAATACACCTTCCTCCTAGGTTTCATTTGTGGGGACAGGAAGATCTTAAATGTTGCTGCTATTACGTCATGGTCACTAAATTTGTCCGGGCGTGTACATCTTCAAACTGGCCAGACAGAGTTGAAAGAATGGGATCCAAAGTGTTTTCCTCACGAGTTGCCAAGTGCTCTAATGATCATTCATGATGTCAATCAGTATTTGTCCTTCTGACTGACACAGTCTTTGCTCTCGAAACAGTTGAACGTCTTCAGTAAAGTAGTCAGAAATATTATAATGCAGCAAACAGTTCCAATAGTGTTTGCCCCAATGCAGCAAACAGTTCCAATAGTGTTTGCCCCAACTATTTCGTCATTTTCTAACCATTTTTCTTAAGTCTGTCCGGCCAAGATATATCTCTTAAGTTGAAATCACCAATGACGTGAACCGAAGAGAGTTTCTTACCCTTATGATGTGCCCTGACAATGTCTATTTGCTCTCGAAACAGTTGAACATCTTCAGTAGAGCTGCCAGGTTGACGATACCAAGACAAAACAAAATGAGAAGATTTGTTTGCTTTCAATTTTATCCAAACTGATTCCGAATCGTTTTCCAAGTCTGTTATGGGGATTTCCTCATGAACCAGTGGCATCACCCCACCTCCATGGGTGTTTCTGTCTTTCCTGTAGACATTCTAAGGATAGGTTTCGGGGAAAAGTTCTGAAGTTGCAATGGTACTGTCAATTTTTGTCTCCTGGATGGCCCCTACATGAGGTTTGTGAATGTCAAGAAACGCTAACAATTCAAGTATGTTGCCATGTATGATGTTTATATTAATGATCACAAGTTTTAAACCATTTTTGGAGTCCCATTGATTGTGTTCGAAACCAAGTCGCTATTTCTCTTTCTACCAGACAGGAGTTCAAAACTATTTTGGTTTTCCAAGTTCACATTTTTAACAAAGAGAGAGTCAGAAAAGTTGAAGAATTCATACTTAAGGCATATCCATGTGCAGTTTGACTTTTCGAAAGCTTCATATTGTGCCTCGGTAATGTAGGAACATTCATTATGGATTCATAGTTCTCACCGATCGCACTAAACTGCCTTGTGACAGTTCAGCACTGCACCGTCACAAGACCACAGTCAGCTTTGCATTCCGAACAGTACCAATCACATTCCCCTGGCTGGATCATCTCAAAATCATTTCCATCAAGCTTGTTACAATTTGAATGAAAAAGCGCTTTCCACAGTCCATACATTCCATAACCTTATCCGACACTTTGCAAAGTTTATAGCAGAGACGACATTTAGACCTTGGAACTTGGTTTGTTTCAACACCCCAGCTAGAATCAGCAGCTTCATAATATTTGTTCCTTTGGAAGGACTGAAACACCGTTAAGCTTCTGAGCTTCTACGGTTACCTAATTTCCTTACACTTGTCAAGTATCCAGACATTTGCCATTCCAATTTGTTTTGTTTGATTTTACAATCAGGGTTTGCCTCAGCTGAAAACTCAGTAGCAACTTATTTCAAAGTACCAGACCTGTCAGCAGCATGAAAGGGGTCATATTAAATTTGAGATTACCACAAGCCATTTCGACAAGTATTCCAGCAAACAATTGTGATTCTTCAGCCAATAGACCTCCACAGTACCACAGAGTTTGCAGAAACACCACCGGGCTCTGTGTAGTCTGAGAATATAAAGGCACGACACACAAATCTCCAGAACAAACACAATGTATACGAGAACCGTGTATGCTGAGCCCAACCTAATAGTTTCACCTTGTTCATTTTTTCGCGCCAACTGTCAGTCGCGAAAACTAATGACACAGAATGGTCGTGTGTAAACTCTCACTTATCAAAGTAGTCAGAAAGATTATAATGCAGCAAATAGTTCCAATAGTGTTTGCCCCAACTATTTCGTCAAGTTTCAATTAAGAAATATCAAAGAAGAAGAAAGAAACTTCACTTTGTTTGTTGTAATCGAAGGTCGATCCTGCTGGCATAAAATCCAACATCCAACATCCATGGCAATAGGAATTGCAGGATCGGCACAATAATTCGGGGTCGGCCGGGTTAGCGGAAACACAGCTATTTGTTTAGGCTTCATCTCGATTCATGTCTACATATTTGTACGAATGCCTTCAGCAATAAACTGTATTAGCATGTCTAGAGTACAGAGAACACATGTTATAACAACATTATTTTACATGTACATTCCTTGTCACAAGACCTTTCCAGTGGTACGATAATTTTTGACCTCGTGGCCTCGACCTTAACGTTTGATTTACTTTTTTCAAACTTTAACATTGCCCATAACTTTCGATTGGTAAGCGTTAGGGCTTTCATATTTCATTTGTGCATTCAATGTCACAAGACCGTTCCAACAGTACTTTAATTTTTGACCTTGTAACCGTGACCTAGATGTTTGACCTACTTTTCAAAAACTTTAACATTGGACATAACTTTCGATTGGTAAGTGATTAGGGCATTCATATTTCACACGTGCATTGATTATCACAAGACCTTTCAAGTGGTACCATATTTTTTTTACCTTGTGACCTTCACCTTGACGTTTGACCTACTTTTCAAAACCTTTAACATTGGCCATAACGTTTGATTGGGCTTTGATATTTCACATGTGCTTTCTGTGTCACAATACCTTTCCATAAATTTCGACCGTGTGTCCTTGCTTTGACGTTTGACCTACTTTTTAAAAACCTTTACATTGGCCATTACTTTTAATTGTAAGTAATAGGGCGTTCATATTTCACTTATGCATTCCATGTCACAAGACCTTTCCAGTGGTACCATAATTTTTGACCTTGTGACCTTGACGTTTGACCTACTTTCTAAAAAGTTTAACATTGACAATTACTTTCGATTGGTAAGTGATTCGGCTTTCATATTTCACATCTGCATTCCTTGTCACAGACCTTTTCACAGGTACCATAATATTGACCTGGTGACCTTGTCCTACTTTTTTAAGACTTGAACATTGGGCATACCTTTTGATTGATTAGTGATTGGGCTTTCATATTTCACATGCGCTGTTCGGGGCCATCAGTGTTTCACAAACACATCTTGTTTATTTATTACAGTGTTTGGGTATCTTTGGAGCGGTAAGTACTTAAACGGTATATAACTGAGCCAACATATAATAAAACAGTTCTTTCAACAAAGTCGAACAGCGACTGTTCAGTGGAGCTTGTTGCTAAGAAGGTACAAATGGATGGGTTGATATCCAATTTAAAGGTCTTCTGATTTATTTTACTTAATGTTAGTTTTACAAAAACTGTACTTTAAGCAAGATCAGATACCGCGTGATTCAGCGTGTGATCATAGTCTACACCATTGTCACTGTCCACAAAATCGGAAGCAAGGCATATACGAGTCTGACTTTAAAAGGTAAGATAGCAAAAAACGATTTCTGTATACTTTCTGTTTTTGTTACAGTCTTTGGGTATCTTTGGACCGGTAAGTACTTAATAAAATATACAATTGAGACAACACATATGTAAGCAGTCCTTACTACATAATCAAACAGCGAATGTTCAGAGAAGCATGTGGCTACGACTGTTCAGAGGAGCATGTGAGTGTGTTTGAGGTTTCCGCTAAGGTCATACGGAGACGGGACCTCAGTTTAAAGACTGCTCCGAAAGTATCAGAGGAGTATCAGAGGAGCATGTGCTGACTCTGATATATGTCGACCAACCGTGGTTTATACGTTTGAGAAATCCTCCGAAGGAAAGATACCTGCCGGGGTCGGCAACATTCTTTCGCGGCGATTGACCAAGAAATCGTTTCCTCAACTCGTTTAAAAAATTCAATAATACATTAGCACTCATGTAAGATCCTCTATATAGTTTATGCCAATGCGTGTATGCGAGTATCCAAAAATAAAAACTCACCCTACATCATAATGCGTTCTGTTTATGCCTACTTCTGTCAAACATAGGTTTTGAGTGTCATTTGAAACTGTTCATATAATGTTATTCATCAAGTAATTTCGTATTGGCCCAGTTACAGGTCCGAGGTCTGCTGTATTGGCCCGAGGCCGAAGGCCGAGGCTAATACAGCAGACCGAGGGCCTGTAACTAGGCCAATACGAAATTACTTGATTAATGACAGTTTTATTAATTGACGCCATTAAGAACATGTGTTTTATACGGATGAACTCCGAACAATACATGACAGTCAGTTTATAAATAGAATTAACTTTGTTTTAACATCAACACAGAACGCAATGTATACCGATATTAATTCAAACATAGGTTTTGAGTCCTCGTTGGAGACTGTACCAAAGAGTTCCCACAACATATGTCTTGATCACAAAAAACACAAAGTATACTTTTGGGAATTCCACTTTTCTGTATATTAAGTGAGGTTTACATTAAGCGAGGTTAACATGTGTTCAGCGCATGGACTCGTTAAGTTAACAGATGCATATCACTTCCATTGTCCGAGCACACACTAAAACAACTGCTCGGCTTCATCCTCGTTTGAGATCGTCGGAGCGCACACCATTGAACAAGACTTCAGAAGCTGTGATGTGGTCTTCTATCCTGCCCTATACTCTTCCATGCCTAAGATCTATGCATCGATCGCTCACCATCCACACATCCATCCATTTGACAGTAAAATAATAAAAAAAGGCTTTCAAAATTGTCGTCCTATTGTGTGGTAAATTAGCAGTTTAGTTATCACAATTAAAGACGCGAAAGATTAACAACATTACGCAAACACGCCTATACAAATACACTGCCACCCTTATCGCCGAAAAAAATGAAACTTTTATGATGAAAAATTGTGATATTTTTCTTATTTCTGCTCAAAATATAGATTGTGGGCACTCGTCAGAACCGCCTTATCGAGGCGGTTCTACCGAGTACCCACAATCTATATTTTAGAGAAGAAATAAGAATAATAATGTATACCCCCGGAAACCCCAGTTTTACTATATAAAAGTGGGGTTCAAGAGGGTCAAAATTATATAGGCGTGTTTTCATGATGAGAAAATCATTTAATTGCAGACATTCAATGAGAAGGCAACTCCAAACAATAACCTACATATCTGATTTTGCCTGTTCCAGCTATGTAACGTCTGCTTCGGCAGCTGGGGCGGAAGAAATCATTTCTCTGATTCAACGGTCCAAACTGCGATGCAGCAGCGTGTCGTGGAGCATGAAGCTCAGGTCAAGGCACTAAACAAGTCATGGTCATCCACTGCACCCGGTCTTAGCTCCGGATGTCTCGACACTGTCTTGCCTCTGGATCCAGCTAGGTCTGAACGAGAAAATGAGGTTAACTCTGCGCGCCTTTCCCTCAGTATAAATCCAATTCATAGCGCATGCCATCTTAATCATATACACATAGTCACTGCAGGCACACATATGCACGAAACTCAAAAAAGCCCTGATGGGCGAGCGGCGAAGCAGCAGCCAGAAACATTTCTCAAATATGATTAAGATTGGTCATTGTCAGTGCTGACAGACGAACTATAATTTGACTAAAACTATATAAATTACAAATAATCGAGGGAGACATCTCGAAGGCACATCCTCGATGAGGCGGTTCTAACGAGTACAAATCTATATTTTGAGCAGAAATAAGAAAAAATGTAGAGCAGAAATAAGAAAAAATGTAGAGCAGAAATAAGAAAAATATCATGGATGTGATCGTAATATGGCGCAATGATTAATAATCAGTTGCTCGAACAACACTTTACTCGAACATAAGCCCCCCGCCCATCGGTGTAGATTATATTTTCTTGTCCTTTGGGATCATTGATTCCATTGTGGAATTTTGAAAATATCTGAGGGTCACTGATGAGGCCTTATTGGCCAAAACTAGCTAGTCTGGCCCAGAAAACATAAACACTCCATATTTTTCAGTTCTGTGGTGAATTCCTTGCTTCCAAGGGATAACCCTTTTATAGAACATATTTAACTTCACTACAGCTGGTGTGTGGGAATGTGTGGCGGCGGTAAAACGTCTCCCTGCCCTACATCATAGTGTAGATTATATTTTCTTGTCCTTTGTGATCATTGATTCCATTGTGGAATTTTGAAAATATCTGAGGGTCAATGATGAGGCCTAATTGGCCGAAACTAGCTAGTCTGGCCCAGAAAACATATACACTCCATATTTTACAGTTCTGTGGTGTATTCCTTGCTTGCTAGGGATAACCCTTTTATAGAACATATTGAAGAAATAGATGGGCTACATGATGCTTCCACGCCGAGCTGAAACCGACCTGCAAACGAGTACTGGTAAACCGCTTAGAGGATCTAAGCCTGCCCAGGCAATGCGGTGCCAGTCGGCCCTTCCATGCTTATAAACCCTATCGGTAGTATAGGGCGGCAGGCCATGGGATGTCATTTCATCTCAATGTCGGGTAAAAGTCCCACACAAGTGGAAGCAATATCTCCAAAATTAGCTTTACAGTGTTGATGGGGAAGTGAAACTTCAAATCAAACAAATTGTCTTGAACACACTGCGATGTACAAAGCCGTTCGCGCCATTCAAATTTGGCAGTTGAAAGAAAGATCTTCTCAGGAATAGCCACGAACACTAAACAAGCCAAACATCACGTGAACAAGTCCGTGAAATGAACACCCCCATAAACCCAACTTTGTATAAAGAAAACTGGGGTTTACGGGGTATACAATATTTTTCTTATTGCTGCTCGAAGACATATGTTGTCGGTAATTGTTAGAACTGCCTCAAGGCGGTTCTAACGAGCACCAACACCATATATTTGCAGTATAAATAAGAATAATTTCAAGGATTTTCATCAGAAAAATAGCAATTTTGGAGATGTGAAAAAATGCACTCGTCGCACGGGTGTATTATCGTTATGATGCAGAAAGAAGAGAAATAAATTTTGACATGACAGCACACACAAAACCACACCAACACTCAAGGAAATGTCTGCCTTGTGACAGTACAAAACCAAACTACCGGTGGTTTCATTTGATTTGCTTCTACTTGCCACATTGCTTTCATTTCTTTTTTTCAGACAAGAAATAAGAAGACTTTGAAGTTGACAGATGAAGTATAATCATCAAATAATGATATGAATAAACATCAACATCAAATTAATCTTATCTTTCGTTTTCCATTCTGTAATTTGTTGTAGAAAACTTTAGTTTTTACTTAGTAGTGAAATCAATGTATACCTGAAACAAATAATAATGCCATTTTCATATTGTGTAAAGATATGATATTTTCACAGAGCTAAAACATGATCCTCTTATTATTGTATTGATAAATTCCAAATATATTTCATCACGTGTGTTGAAAACACAAGAATTTCGCACGGGTGAAAATTGTGTTATTTTCAACACACCGATAAAATATTCTTGGCAGTTACCTAAAAAAAAGGAAGTGTCCTCCCCTTCTAACAATGTAACCCAATAAACACGAGGTGGTAGATGACTGCATTTGATCTAATGTATTAAGTACTCTCGTAACTCAGAATAAGTCAGCATCAAAGATCACAACCATCACAATACAAGTGAGGGCAAAGAACATGAATCGAAACATATAGCCAACATCTCCCATCAGAGACAACAAAGGGAAAGAAACATAAACATGAACTAATAGACCCTTAGCGGAAAGCCAAAAAGACCGTTACTCTCCCACAAAATGGTCAATAGGCTATCCAAAACATACAGATATAAGCGATGCACACATTCAAAGACGAACAAAACAAAAATAAACCGCGACAGAAGAACCGCCTAGGAGCCGTCTGTGAAAAGTATTTCACTGTGGGATTAAATCGATTTTAATCGATTTTACGCGGCCGCGATCCTCGCCCATCCATCGCGATTTAGACAATTTATTCTTTTCAGTCCAAATGAAGGCTTCCTAACTCACCAGCGCAACATATCAGAGAACACAAAAATCAAACAACCACAGAGATGAAACAACGGTGAGGACTCGACATCAAGAAATAACAGAAATGCTGGAGCCAAACAACAAAACAAACCAAAAAAAGTTAAGACTCCGATGGGCCCCAACCAGAGACAGAGCATCAGGTACCAACCAGCATTTCATAAAATTAAATTTTATTGTTAAGTAAGCCTTTACGCTGGAACCGTCATTGAATCTGAAGCATGATCCACAGGCGTGCAATTAAAGAGGGAAGCAAAGTTATCAACCGTGGTTGGGTTAGCATGGTAGTCTGTCATATACATACATAAATCTTAAAGAAATGAAGTTGAAAAAATGCAACCAGAACGGGACTCAAACCGGCGAACCCTTGCTTACATTTATGTTGTATCCAATCCTTTTATATCGAAGGATGTTTATACGAAATTTGATACTGAAGTCATTGCAAGCATGTATTTGTTTCTGAATTTATATACCAAGTCACCATAAAATTCGGGTTTATAAAAAGTAGAAGTAAAACAAAGATCAGGAATTGATACAATTAACTTACTCCACCCATAAAAGACACCAAAGGGAAAGAAATACAAACATTTAGCGACCAGACCATAATGGAAACCTAAACAAAGGAAGGCCATAAGGACAGTTACTTTCCCACAAAATGGCCATATGGCCATCCAAAATTAAAAGACACAAGTGATACACACAGTAAGTAACAGACAACAATATAAATAAATCGCCACAGAAGAGCCGCCTTGGAACGGTCAGTGGAAGATTTCCACTGGGGGGGGGGGGGGGGCTTAAATCGATTTTACGTGGCCACAATCCTCGCCCTTACTTCCGTCGCGATTAAGACAAATAATTTGTTCAGTCCGCATGAAAGCCTCCTAAGTCACAATAAAATTATTTGATGATTCTGATTCTTTCCGCTTTTTGGTTGTTCATTTTTAGTTACATTAGTCCTTCCAGCATGGAGTTTGTCATGTTGGCGATTCTGATTTCCCCCATTATGTCTATTGCTCCTTTTTAGTTAGGTTTGGATGAACCACAGTCAAAGTGAAGTTGAGGCTTGGGATCCTGCTAAGTTAACTTAACACACAAGTAACTTTTACTGACCGTTCCAAAATCGAAGTAGAGGCAATGATCAGGAATCGATACAATTAACCCACAGCTCCCATCAGAGACACCAAAGGGAAAGAAACACAAACATAAAGCAACAGACTGCATTGTGGAATTTTGAAAATATCTGAGGGTCACTGATGAGGCCTAATTGGCCGAAACTAGCTAGTCTGGCCCAGAAAACATATACACTCCATATTTTTCATTTCTGTGGGGTATTTCTTGCTTCCAAAGGATAACCCTTTTATAGAACATATTTAACTTCACTACTGCTGGTGTGTGGGAATGTGTGGCGGCGGTAAAACGTCTCCCTGCCCTACATCATAGTGTAGATTATATTTTCTTGTCCTTTGGGATCATTGATTCCATTGTGGAACTTTGAAAATATCTGAGGGTCACTGATGAGGCCTAATTGGCCGAAACTAGCTAGTCTGGCCCAGAAAACATGTACACTCCATATTTTACATTTCTGTGGTGTATTTCTTGCTTCCAAAGGATAACCCGTTTATAGAACATATCCAACGGAAACATCAATAGCGGAAAGCCAGAAGGATTATTACTTTCCAACAAAAATGGCCAAGAGGCTGTCCAAAATAAAATAATATAAACGACACAAATACCCAAAGACAAACCATAACGAAAATAAACCGCGACAGAAGAACCGCCTCGGAACGGTCAGCGGAAACGAATTCCACGGGGGGGGGGGGGGGGTGCTTAAATCGTTTTACTTGGCCACAATCCTCGCCCTTACTTCCGTCGCTATTAAGACAAATAATTTGTTCAGTCCGCACGAAGGCCTCCTAACTCACCAGTGCAACTTCTCCGTGATCACAAAAATTAAACAACCACAGAGAGGACTCGACAGCAAGAAACAGCAGAAATGCTAGAGCAAAAGAAAGCCAAAAGTTAGACATCAATGGGCCTTACCAGAGACAGAGCATCAGGTACCAACCAACATAAGCTTTTACGTTGGAACCGTCATAGAATCTGAGGCCTGACCCACCGGCGTGCAATTAAAGAAAAGCAAAGTTGTCAACCGTGACTGGGTTAACTACCATGCATGCAGTCTGTCGTTTAAAATTTATGTTGCACCCAATCTTTTTATATCGAAGAATGATTTTACGAAATTGGGTGCTGAAGTCATTGCGGTTATAATTTTTTCTAAATTTATATACTAAGTCACCATAAAATTCGGGTTCCGATAGACCTTGTTGCAGAAGAGATAAACTTATTTGATGATTCTGATTCTTCCCGGTTTTTGGTTGTTCATTTTTAGTTACATTAGTCCTTCCTGCATGGTGTTTGTCATGTTGGTGATTCTGATTTCCCCCATTATGTTTATTGTTTCTTTTTAGTTAGGTTTGAATGAACCACGGTCTAAGTGAAGTTGAGGCTTGGGATCCCGTTAAGTTAAGTTAACCCATAACAAAAATAACCCGCGGCAGAAGAATCGCTCTGGAACGGTCAGCGGAAACGAATTCCACTGGGGCTTGGGGTGGGGGGGGGGGCTTAATTCGACTGTGGATCCTTCCTGTTTTGTGTTGGTGGTTCTGATTCTTTTTCTAATCATATATGTTGTTACGTTGATGATTCTGATTCTTCCCCCTTTCGGGTTGTTCATAGTTAGTTACGTTTGTCCTTTAAGTTTAATGATTGTCATGTTGGTGATTCTGATTCTTTCCCCCATATGTATATTGCTCCTTTTTAGTTAGGTTTATATATTCTAAGTAACCACCTGTTTGGGAAAGAGCTGCTGACTTGGTTTACTTGTCGTCCATTTTGTTTACTGTCGTTACTCAATGTTTCGACTTCTTTCCCTAGTTATATTGTCGGAAGAATTTTGGATCTGACTGTATCAGTTCCAGATCGTTTCTATTTTAAATTTTCGATGGAACTTGTTGCAGGAGAATTGAATTTTGAAACTAAACTGTTTTACGTAGGTATTATTATTATACCGTTTATCAAGACGTTTACCAGTTAACAATTTTTTACGAGTGTTGAAGTCAGTTACATGACTAGACACTTTGGGATATCGAATTAATTGCGAAATATAAACGTCATAGGATGCCGCTCGAGGAACATCACCGTTCAAGAAAAAATATTACAATCTCAAAATTCAATATCATCGCGTTTATCATAAATTTTGCAAGCAAGAAACCCATTTACAATAGACAGATGTTAATCCAAAACGGGGCCTCGGTATCAGAAGAATTTGCTTTTTAACTGAAGTTCCGAGGGATAATTTTGACTGATCGAAATAAGTTTACTCAATATTTAATAAATCATCCAAATATCTAAAGGTCGAGCTGAAGGCTTGAATGGTTTCAGATTGGGTTTTCAACGAAAAGGGACATCATTAATAAAAAGCTAAAAGGTTGCCTGTGGAAACAAAGAACACATAAAAGAACGAAAATTGGAGACTCGGTTTTATTGAGTCTCTTCATATACAGCAATGTTGTTTGCAACGCTGTATACGCCCCCTAGCGCCGGCTAAAGCGGCATTCGATTTTCAATGTAACCAGAATGGGCTCAATGATCCTAAAGGAAAAGAAAATATAATCTGCACTATGATGAAGCACGGGGAGACTTTTTACAGCCGCCACACGGCACTTAATACCAGCTGCAGTGAGGTAAAATAAAAAGCTAAAAGGTTGCCTTTGGAAACAAAGAACACATAAAAGAACGAAAATCGGAGACTCGGTTTTATTGAGTCTCTTCATATACAGCAATGTAGTTTGCAACGCTGTATACGCCGCCTCCCCCCCCTCCCCCCTCCCCCCCCCCCCGGCGCCGGCTTAAGCGGTATTCTTTTTCATTACGAAACAAGAACTGATCAGCCATAAGGGGTGCGCTATTCGTAACCATGGATATAGGTATTGCCAATATTTAATAAATCATCCAAATATCTAGAAGTCAAGATAAAAACTCCAAGATTCCAGATTGGTTTTCAACAGAACAAGACATAATGAAGTCTTTTCATAACAAAACTAGGACAGCTCAACCACAAGGGGCGCACAATTCGTACCCATCGGAATACCCACAATTTGTCTAAATAACGTAGTATCAAAATATAATTAAAGGCAAAGATCAGGAATCAATACAATTAACCCACACCTCCGATCAGAGACACCCAAGGGAAAGAAACACAAGCGTGAAATAACTAGAGCCTGATGGAAATGACACAGGTGTCATAAATACAAAAACTCGATTTAGGTTGGTGTGTTTATGTTGATGTTTGTTAAATGGTGAATATATATACGATAAATAAGATAAGATGTCAGCTCTTCTTTTATTACGTTGTTTAAGGAATGTGATTCTAGCGCCCAGTTTTAACGATCTTTTTAATTTACGTAGAAGAAAAAAAAAACAGCCAGAGAGCAGAAGCGGACCTCATATAAAGGGGCTAGTTGACTATGGCAGTTTATCAATTCAAAATTTATGTTAAGTTGTTTAAGGAATATGCTTCTAGCGCCCGGTTACCGTGAAAACCAAATCAATCAGAATGTATATTTTGTATGCCCCCATGATATCAAGGAATGTATATTTTGTATGCCCGCAGCGCATTGAAAATGAATTTTCATTTCCTTATTCAGAATTACTTGATGAGCTAAAACATGTTTAAAAGCTACTTGTCACTCGGGCGAATATTGTAAAATTCCTACATTAAGACCAGAGGACATTGTGTGGAGAAAACACGAAGACAGAACTAATACGCTTTTTAAAGCAGAACTAATCTTAATTTTAGGCGATCTTAACAGCGGAATTTCACTGTATAGGTAGAGACGGTTCGGGCAAACCCTAACATATATGCAAGCTCTCCAAACATTTTGCCATTCGCATACATAGTTAGACGAACAACAATGATCCCGGATCCACGAGGTCCAGGCACTAGCTTAGAAACCTCTGTGGTGTAGTGGTTATGCTACTCGCCTTGTAAACCAGGGGTCGTAGGATCGATCCGGGCTTCTCTTGTCTTTCGGATGAGTCTTTAAACCGATGTCCCGTCTCCGTATGACCTTAGCTGTTGACGAGACGTAAAACTCAAACACTCACTCACTCACCTTCACAAGCTTAGGTAGTGTCGCAAGTATTGCAAAAACTCCATCCCGGCTAAGCGGTGTACTTACACAGATACAGTGAAACTTCTATAATAAGACCTCCTTTTGGACTCTTCGAAAGTGGTCTTTCAGACCACCTTTGAACAGTCCTAAAGGTGGTTACTTACTATAGGAAGGACACTGAGTGCAGAAACACACAGAAAGAATGGCTTAAACCAGTCAAATGTGCTTTTACCATTATTTTAAGATGGTCTTAATAGTGGAATATCACTGTACATCAACAGCATATACTTGTTAGGATATGAACCCAAGCTGTTCTGTGACGGGTATCGTCCTTGTTTTTATGCGCCCGCTATTCGAAGAATGGTGGAAAAGGGCATATAGTGTTGCCTCTGTCCATCCGTCAGTCCTTTCGTCCGTCCGTCTGTGCGTACGTGCGTCCGAAAGTTAAACGCAGTCAATAATTTTATTATTTGTGAATGGATTTTGAAATTGTTTTGCAGAAATGTTAACCATCATGAGACGATGTGTCAGGCGCAAAACCAAGATCCGTACCTCGAAGGTGAAGGTTGTACTTAGAGGTCAATGGTAAAAAGGGCCTGAAACTTAAACGCAGTTAATAAATTTCTTATTTCTGAACAAATTTTGAATTTTACTAGGCAGAAATGTTTAGCATCATGAGACAATGTGTCACGCGAAAACCTAAGGTCAAGTCCGTACTTAGAGGCCAAAGGTAAAAAAAGGTCCGAAACTTAAACACTTTCAATAACTTTCTTATTTCTAAATGGATTTTGAAATTACGTGGCAGAAATATTCACCAGCATAAGAAGATTGTCTCTTGCAAAACATAAATCTGTACCTCTTCGGTCAAGGTCGTACTTAGAGGTCAAAGGTAAAAACATTGTTCTCAAACTTAAACACTTTTTTGAAATTCCTTGGCAGAAATATTCACTATCAAGAGACGATGTGTCGCTTGCAAAACCCAAGTCTGTACCTCCAAGGTCAAGGTCTTACTTAGAAGTCAAATTTAAAAATGGCCCAAAAGTTAAACACAGTCAATAACTTTCTTATTAATGTATGTTTTTTTTGTTTGTTTTTTTTTAATTACTTTACACCATCACGAGTCGATGTGTCATGGGCAAAATATGGATAGCCTTAATTCGATTTATTGATATCATGCATTCAGTGCGATTAATGGATATCCATAAAACGAATGGATAACTATAAATCGGGCTGAATTATTGACATCCGTATTTCGAATTATGGATATCCATAATTCATCACAAAAGCCTTTGGTTTCAATATTATTTATTGTATTTATTTGCCAAGACGAATTATGGATATCCATAAAAAGGGAATAAATAGTAACAGGGCGACCCATAATATTCGGCGTATTGTTTCGGGCATGCATAGTCCACTTTTTTCTACAGACCATGAGAAAAATGCAAATATCGCACATGCAAAGGACAATACAGTCGAACTTCGATGGCTCGAACCACTTTGGGACCATGAAAATGTGTTCGAGACAGCGGTAGTTCGAGCCACAGAGAGATACTATTAGTTCCATACCTGGTGGCATAATGGAGATAACTGTGGATATCATTTCGGTGTTCTGTATTATAAATGTACGTTGTGTGTACTCATTAGAATCGCCTCATCGAGGCGATTCTAATGAGTACACACAGCATACATTTACAAGATAAATGAAGAAAATCTTAAATTACCCCTATATCGTATTTGGAGGAACTCCTTGCGGACGTCAGAACGGGTTCGACTCATCCATGGTAAACGAGCCATCGGAGTTCGAGCCATCAAAGTTTTACTGTACTGAATAGAGTTTTTTCTGGTGGTGCCTATTTCAAGGGATTTCTTGACAGCAATATACAGCAGAAATTAAAGCCTGTCAGCGCTCAGGGAGGCACTCAAGATCAATGTTTATGGTCATTTAACATGGCATTTCATCATTGGAGCAATGTAACGAGAAAACCGGTGTTTGCGATCAGGTCCCGAGGTTTTAAAACATTTTTCATGCTCAGATGTATAGGAACTTTGTCCTGCTTATCAATCCCAAGTTGGCATTATGATATTTATTAGCAAGGTAAATATACGCTTCTATCGATCCGAGCATATTTTTTTTATTATTATTTGGTTTTGGTTTTGCGGCCATTTCAGGATTATTTCACTCATATCTAGCCGATCGTCAATCAGACGTAGGCGAAAACCGGAGTTTTCGGAGAAAAACCACCTGACCTTGCAGAACTTAGAGACCTAATGATTAAGAGTCAGCGCTCTTATCCACTAGGCCACGGAGGCCCGTTAAGCAGAAAAATATTTATTTGTATTTTAATATCTATAAACATTCAAACTTTCATACTAAAGTGAGTTGAGTGAGTGAGTGAGTGAGTTTTAGTTTTACGTCCCACCAACAGCTAAGGTCATACGGAGACGGGACCTCGGTTTAAAGACTCAACCGAAAGTCTGGAGAAGCCCGGGATTGATCCTGCGATCCCTGGTTTACAAGGCGAGTAGCGTAACCACTGTGTTGTGTGCGTGTGTGCGTGCGTGCTGTTGTTGTGCGTGCGTGCGTGCGTGCGCGCGCGCGCACGTGTGTGTGTGTGTGTGTGTGTGCTATAATTGTATATTGTAGAAATTATCCTAACAAGTTTCATTTTCTTTATGACACAGTAGACTGACTGGAAAAGGGTTTAGGCTTCCGTTCTGATCCTTACGGAACCCGGAAAGGGACATTCAATTTTATTTTTAATTTGTTGTGCGAACAAGATATTATCTTGTGCGAACAAGATAACATTTTTTGCGCATTATCTTGTGCGGACAACATAATTTATCTTGTGCAGACAAGATATTATCTTGTGCGAACAACATAGTTCTTTGGAAAATGTGAAAACAAGATATTATGTGGTCCGCACAAGATATCAAGTTGTGCGAACAAGATAATATCTTGTGCGCACAAGATATTATGTTGTCTGCACAAGATCTATGTTTTGCAAACAAGATTTATGTTGTGCGAACAAGATAATACGTTGTGCGAACAAGATAATAACTTGTGCGCACAAGATAGTATCTTGTGCGCACAAGATATTATGTCGTGCGAACAAAATAATAAATTGTGATAGTGATATGTTGTGCGCACAAGATCTTGTGTGCTCAAGATATTTAGTTGTGCGCATAAGATAGAGAACAACGAAGACTGGTCAGAGATGCGCAGGCTGTTTTTTGCTGTGCGCACATGACACATTGTGGTTTGCCAGGGCTCATTCGTAAACTATAGTGGTTTCTCAAGAGGAATGGGAACAACTTCAGGGGAGGGAACTTCTGCAAAGGTATTTTAGTTTCTCATGTCAAAAGGGGTCAACTCTTAAAGGAAAGAATCCTTTAAGAGTAGACCCATTTTTCAGTGGGACAGGGCTTATAGAAAAACGAACAGGAAGTCCCGAAAAATGGCGAGAAAATCTGCCATGTGTTTACATTTCCCCTAAATTCAGATGCTTGCAATTTGTATAGAAACAATCTGAAACATGCTACATCAGTACGATTTAATTACAGAAATAACTAGACGCAATCGCCATCGATGATAGTGGCCGATGTTTCATGTGTTCTTACCATAGAAAGATCCTCAGTCACATTCAAAGTGACTTGTATGTGTAGGTAATAATTAGAATAAGTTTTGACACGAAATAAGATTTTTTTTTTCTGATGAAAAGAATTTATGCTTGAAACATACACTGGATGCTCGCGAGACCCGTCTCACTGCAACGCCTTAGTTATGTTTTTGAGTGAATACAATTATATTTACATTTCCAGTGTAAAACCTAATGTTAACCTATAGAAAACAATATAGTTCATACTTCCATGAACGCATCGAGTCACATGGTGTTCTGTGACGTCAAGTGACGTCAGTCTAAGCCATTGTTCTCTACGGGCGTTAGTGATGTGGACGCTGTTCCGCTCTTTGTTGAAAAACAGACTGTAAATTTTTTTCAGCTTTAAAAGTTTGCCCTATAAGCATTTTTTCGCCAAGTACTGAGGAACAAAGAATGTACATATAAAAATAAACTTAATTTTTCTGCTTTTCATGGAAGTATGAACAACAGTGGGTCGCGTGCAAAGTTTACCTGAACCCCTTTGGGTCCATATACTTTGCACGTGACCTACTGCGTTCATACGAGATTTTCTCTATATAAAGTGGGGGTTACAAGATGCTATTGGCACGAACCTGTTAACATGATGACAATACTATATAGAGGATCTTACATGAGTGTTCATGTATTATTGAATTTATTAAACGAGTTAGGAAAAGGATAAAATGCGAGGCTCTGCCAAGCATTTTATCCATTGAGGCTCTGCCAAGCATTTTATCCCTTTTCCTCAACGAGTTTATTAAATTCAATAATACCTGAGCACGAACGCAAGATTCTATTTATCATATGAAATTATTTAAAACGCATTCTATTCACGATTGTTTACAAAAATGTCAATATTCTACCATTAGTAAACGCGACGTCGTTAAGGACGTCGTACATGTAACATTACGGGACGTATCTAGCAAATTTGCATATTTAATCCACAAGTGGATTATCGAAAATATTACATGGCGTTATTACACTCTCAGACGCGACGTCATATGATAAAAAGATTTTCATACCTTTATTTTCAGCTTGTCTGGAAGGATGCTATTGGCCGTGGAGTTGTGATGAAGTGTCAGGACTATGCACAAGTACGTTGGACGCATTCCGATAGTTTTCACTGATAGTATGCCTATTTAATTTAATGCTTTTTATCGTGGATCAAGGAAATACATTTCTTGCACACCAGATAAGGAAAGCCACAGTTTTAGCTTGGGATAGAAATTCTGTTCTTACCCTGGTGTTCTTACCCAAAATCTAATATTCTCGCGTGTTTAATGATTGTGCTGGTTGAATATGACCTCAAATGCGCCGTCGTTAAGGTTGACGTCACAGCACGTTACGTCACTAAACATTCCTGTAGTGCCATCACATAATGGCAGACGTCATTAGACGAAGTGACTCTAGCATAAAAAATCGCGCGCTAAGAAATGGAAGGTGTGTAAGAAATAGAATCGTATATGGGTGTGAGGGGTGGATAGAAAAATCCGTCCCTCAGGATCCCTCGTGATGCCGGACAGTGACCCTCGGGACGGATTTTTCCACCTACCCCTCACACCCATATACGATTCTTATGTTATGTGAATAGTGTTGGTTGGTTGGTTGATTTGAGGTTTAACGTCCCCGTTAACACTGTAAAGGTCATTTTGGAGACGTTGCTTCCAATTTCGTGGGACTTTTACCCGACATTGAGATGAAATAACATCTCAAGCCCTGTTGCCCAATGAAACCAATAGGGTTTATTAGCATAGACGGTCCGCCTCGCACCGCGGTTCCTGGGCAGGCTTAGATCCTCTAAGTGGTTTACCAGTATATGTGAATAGTGTGACACTGCTTCTGATATAAGGGTACTTCTCTAGGTGAGCATTAAAGACTCAGGCGATCCTGCACAAAAGGGCACAGCCTCAATATAAGCACATACTCACCAGCACCTTTGTCAATCGCAGACATAATGAAGAGACATATAAGTATCTTAAGGGGAATGGGAACACGGTCAGAGAAGGCAACTCCTGCATAAGTGTTTTGGTCGCCCGTGTCAATAGGGGTCAAATCTTGAAGGAATGAATTTGCTCCTAATGAGCAAATTAATTTCCTTCAAGGGACGACCTCTTTTCCAGCGGGACTGAGTCTATAGAAAAGCGAACAGGAAGTCCAAAAGTTGTGTACCTTTGAAATCATGGCGGAAAATGTGCTAGGTTTTCCCATTCCACTTAATGCAAGAAGCCATGCGTGCAGCCCTGTAAGTTGGCTACAAAATAGAAGCGAAGGCAATGATCGGGAATCGACCAGAGACACCATAGGGAAGGAAACACGAATATTAAAGAACTAAACTCTTAAGAGGAAAAACAAAAGGAGAGTTAATTTCCCACAAAATGGCCAAATGGCTATCCAAGATAAAAAAGATATAGGCAACACAAACGTGCAAAGACAAAAACTGCGACAGAAGAAAGAACCGCCTTGGAACGGTCAGTAAAAAGTATTTTCCTGGACGTTGGTTGGGTGGCTGGGGGCTTAAATACATTTTACATGGCCATTATCCTCGCCCTAGGATCTTTCTTGATTTAGACAAATAACTTGTTCAGTCGGCAGAAGGCATTCTAGCTTATCAGTGCTATATCTCCGAGAACGTCGAAATAAAACGACTACAGAGATGAAACAACAATGATGACTCGGCAGCATGAAATAACTGAAATGTTGGAGCTAAAGAAATCCGCGACCAGCGACTGAGAATCAAGTACCAACCAACGTTACCTAAACGGTTTTAGCACGCCTCTACGCTGGAGCGGTCATAGAATCTGAGGCACGAGGCGCATTTGAAGTACATAAATCATAGAAACATAGAAATCAAACGACTACAGAGATGAAACGACGATGAAGACTCGACAGCATGAAATAACTGAAATGCTAAACCAAAGAAATCCTACAGTTAGACTGACCAGAGCGCGACCAGCGACTGAGAATCAAGTACCGTTTCTAAAAAGTTTAAGTACGCCTTTACACTGGAGCCGTCAAAGAATCTGATGCCCGAGGCGCCTTTGACGGCCGTAAGAAGTCTCCCTACCCTACATCATAGTGTAGTTTATATTTTCTTGTCCTTTGGGATCATGGATTCCATTGTGGAATGTTGAAAATATTTGAGGGTTACTGATGAGGCCTAATTGGCCGAAACTAGCTAGTCTGGCCCAGAAAACATGTACACTCCATATTTTCTAGTTCTGTGGTGTATTGTTTGCTTCCAAGGGATAACCCTTTTATAGAACATATTTGGAGTACATAATTCAGAGAATGCTAAGGGGTCTTTTGTCATGTGTCAGCTTATTTATGAAAGAAGGTAAAATTTTGCATTCTGAACATGTGAGTGAGTGAGTGAGTGAGTGTTTCAGTTTTACGTCCCACCAACACCTAAGGTCATACGGAGACGGAACCTCGGTTTAAAGACTCATCCGAAAGTCTGGAGAAGCCCGGTTCTGAACATGTAAGTTTGGCATTAACGTGACTCTTGAAATCTCGAAATAATCTGAAAGATGTGGTTTCTTTGAACGCAGAGAGGGCACCCAAAGGTGAGGTGTGTACATTCTGTTTATTATTGTTATACTGTATCAATATATAAGGAGGTTGAATATTCATAAGCTTCGGCGTTGAAGCTCAAGGCGGTCGCTCGTTTGCAGTACTGAGGACCCGCGTTATAACGACAGTGTTTGTTTCCTATTATTATGACGTTATAATGAATTTGCCGTTATAAAGAATCCCAGGTAGGATTATGATAGCTTATAAAAGGTTTTTTTCCACATCATTACTCCAAGAAACAAATGTTATAGACATTTGTTAGAATCGCCTCGATGAGGCGATTCTAACAAATATCTATAACATTTGTTTCTTGGAGTATTAAATTACAAGAATATATTATGACTATGGATTCGATTTGGGTATTTCCAACCCAAGAGAAGCGGCCCCAGCCGCTAGGAATCGAGGCTAAACCTTGAGCTAAGAATTCATTCCATTTTAATTGTCGTTTTAACGAGTTTTGCCGTTATAACGAATGCCGTTATAACGCGGGTCCTCTGTATCTGATATCTTCATTGACTTTGTGCTGTTAAGTTGGTTGGTTGAGTTGAGGTTTAACCTTTAACCTGCTGAATATTCAATTAAGCCACACTCATTTCTGACTTTGAACCAATCAGATTACTTGATGCAGCTTATTTCTACATATTCATAAACTGAATGTCAAACTGTGTAGATCCTGATCAGATGGCTTCTTCAGAAGCCATCTGATCTGGATCTACACTGTTTGCAAAGATAGGACTTGTCGCCTACAGCAGGGTAAAGGTTAACGTCCCCGTCAGCACTGTATCAGTGTATAGGTCATTTTGGAGCCGTTCTTCCAGTTTTGTTGAACTTTTACCCGACATTCAGATGAAATGGAATCTCAAGCCCTGCCGCCCAATGGAACCAATAGGGTTTAAGTGCATGGGCGGTCCGACTCGCACAACTTTTCCTGGGCAAGCTTCGAACCTCTGGGCGGTTTACCAGTACTTATATGCCTGCGGTTTCAACTCTGTGTGCAAGCATCATGCAGCCAAATCTATTCATCAAGCCCCGATGGATGGAGGCGGCTGTGTTGTATGGTGCATGTGTTGGTTAACCCATATATGACAGTGGAACCTTCCAACTAGTTCGTTTGGAGTGGTCCGTTTCTAATTATAGGTTTGGTCAGTTTGGTTTTGTTGTGGCAAATTTTATAAAACTGAATGCTCTTTAAGCAAACAGTTCTTACCCAGACCATTTACATAATATTGTATATTATGCGCGAAAAATAAAACGTTAACTGAAGTAAATTGAAAATTTTCGGTGGTTTTGTGAAAGAAAACTAATCTAAAATGTTTTTTTTTATACGGGCGTTTCCAACCCTGGGGATTCGTGCTGAGCGGGTTGGAAATGCGTCCCGCTCAGCACGGCCATGCCGAGGGTTTCTTGGAAACCCTATCTACAACAGAACCCCAAATCAGATTCTTACTGTAATATCGCCAAACATTTGTTTTCTTCGGCGGCTTTAGATAACCACGTCCTTCGTTATTGGCTTTTCAGGATTACCTTTTACATTCTTTGTGATGAAGAAAAACATCTTGCAGGTTTTGAAAATCTTTGATGGTCACTGATGAGGCCTAGTTGGCCGAAATTAGCTAGTCTGACCCAGAAAACATGTACACTCCATACTTTTCAGTTAGAATGTGTATTATTTGCTTCCAATGGATAACCTTTTCATACGTTTTGGTTTGATTTGAGGTTTAACGTCCCCGTCAACACTGTAAAGGTCATTTTGGAGACGTTGCTGCCAATTGTGTGGGACTTGTACCCGACATTGATACGGAATGACATCTCACGCCCTGTCGCTCAATGAAACCAACAAAGTTTATAAGCATGGACGGTCCGACTTGCACCGCTTTGCCTGGTCAGGCTAAGATCCTCTAAGCGATTTACCAGTACTCGTGTGCGGTCGGTTTCAGTTCTTCTGAAAGCATCATGTAGCCCGTCTATTTCTTCCAGATCCGATTGGCGGGGGCAGTCAATCATGTTTGTTAGTTAACTGGCGGCTTGGACGAGATGGCCAACAATGCTCATTCTAACCATCTTTTCCTTTAGAAGCCGTTTCAAGAGGATCTGCATTCTGTGTATTGGTACATGTATATAGTCAATGGAAGCATTAAAGCATAAATGAAACTTAATTTTCATAATTTTGGACAGTTCCAATTGCAATAATAGATCTAGTAGGATTGTTTTACATTTAATGTTAAGTTTTAAAGAAACTCCTGCATTTTATGCAAAGTGTTTGGGTCCTGATCAAATGCCAAACATCTGCGCCTTTTTATTTAATGCCAATGTGACACATCAATGCTTCCGACACCATTTTCGTAAGCATGAAAATTCAAATCCATGTAAATTTTCAAATACAGTTCCTTACCTGATACGAGCCGCTCAATATAAAATGTTTACCTATGCTTACGACTGTTGCATATATCCCAACAGGCACAGGTCGCTAGGGCAACGTCAAATCAACGTCAATGCAACGTCACCTCACTACGTTGCACCGACGTAGATGTGAGGTTGCACCCATGTCATGACGTTATACCGAGGTCGATGTGACGTCACAATTACGTCATGTGCCTGCTGAAATATAACTAAACTTTTCAGTATCTTTTCTTCCAGGGTTTAATCCTTTAGGTAAGAATCTTTACTAACATTTCATTGCTAGAATTCAGCGATATAACGGTGACATTCAAGTGTGGTTTACATAGAGGATATTTGATTGTTTCAGTGTAAGATCGAATTTTATTCCATCGAATGAACACAAAAACTGTTATTTTCACGAGTTGCGTAGCCACGAGTGAAAATAGCAGTTTTGGTGTTCATGAGTGAAATAAAATTTGATCTTGCACTGAAAAAAATCAAATTTTCTGTTTCTTACATGCTTCAAAAGGCAATATTTATCGTCTTTAATGGTGTCGCTCACATTCGGAGAAAATTATCTTTGTTCCTGTTCGTTTCGCGTCAATTTAGTGGTGTCCATCGTGTTTAGTGGGTATACTATTGGGTGTAAACTGAGAGTTTGCACCTGAGAAATGGCCTGGGATGGTATTATTATGAATGATTAATGAAATAATTGAGAGAGTAGTTTTCCAAAGAAGTTGCTGGCAAGTCTAACGTCGCGCGACAAAAGACGTCAGCGTCATAAATGACGTCAGTAACGTCCCCGTCACACATGAACAGGCTATGCGTCAATTAGAACACATTTCAGTATTGTTCAGTTATCTGACAAAGATAAAATTGAAATTAGAGTTAGATTTGAAGAAAAAAGTAGTCCAAAACAGTGAAAAATAAAAAATCGTATTTTCACTGTTTGAAAGAGTGAAAATATCGATTTATATTTCACTGATATATCTCTATCATTCATTGAAAAGCATGTAAGAAAAATTGTTCTTAATTCTCCTCAAATAATAGATTGTTGGTGTTCATTAGATCATCCCCATCAATTCATGGGGGTTCAAGAGTCTTGCAAACGGGACGACAGTCCTGTGAGCTGAACGAATTCTTTCAGTACCATCATCCTGGTTTGGTTAGCGTTTTAAGTGGCATCTTTTGGTGAAAACGTAAACACCACTTAGTTCGACATAGTCCTATCACAAATGTAGGCTGTGACAACATTTTCTTTTTCCATTTAACCCTTGTCCTGCTGAGCCCGGATATGTCTTATCTTTCAAACAATGTAGATCCAGATCAAAGCCATCTGATCAGGATCATCATTGTTTGTCATTCAGTTTATGAATTTGTTGCAATGACTTGCATCAAGAAATCTGATTGGTTGTTAATCAGTGGTGGGTGTGGCATAGTTAAATATTCACGACAACCTTTACCTTTGCAAACAGTGGAGATTCAGATCAAATGGCTCCTGAAAAAGCCATCTGATCAGGATCTACACTCTTTGACATTCGTTTGTCAATATGCTGGAATAAGTTGCATCAAGTTATCTGATTGGTTCAAAGTCAGAAATGGGTGTGGCTAAATTAATTATTCAGCAGAATAGGGTTAATGCATGAAACATAATAATACTCATTGATTATTATTGTAATTTTTCACAGTCCCTTCATTATAGGAACTTTAACGTGATTCACGACATTTTACAAATGGAATCTTCCTCCTTATATATCACAGGAGTCCATTTCAAAATTTTGGGTGGCAGGTTGTGTTTTTCATCAATAATTATTTGAAAAAATGACTGAACTTTTAGCAAACAGTGGAGGCCCTGATCAGTCGCCGCAGAACGCGGCGTCTGATCTGGGCCTGCACTGTTTGCCAAGGTACCCCTTTAGGGGTTTCTGGCACTAAATGGGTTGATCTGCAAAAGCGAGAATGTGTCCGAAATATATTCGCACAACCAACAGAAAGATCTCCCTGTGCATGGTCACAGACTGATCAGAGTCTAGTTTGTGTGCAATATTGATGCACCTCGCCCCAAAACGTCTTTGTCATCACGTGAACAAGTCCGTGAAATGAAGACCCCTCTAAACCCCACTTTATATAGGGAAAACTTGGGTTTACGGGGGTCTTCATTATTTTTCTTATTTCTGCTCCAATACATAGGTTGTGGGTACTCGTTAGAACCGCCTCAATGAGGCGGTTCTAACGAGCACACACAACCTATGTTATGAGCATTTATAAGAAAAATCTGACAGATTTTCATCAGAAAAGTAGCCATTTTGGAGATGTGAAAAAATGCACTATGTCGTACGGGTGTGTTATCGTAATGTGCAGGCGGGAAAGTTTTTCTCCTGTTGTGGGCACTTGTTAGAATCCCCTCGATGAGGGGATATTAACAAGTACACAATAGTTAGGATCATTCGAGTGTTCCCTGGGCGAGCATCCTTGAACATGCATTATAACTTATCTCCAATCAATTCTACATGTCAGTGCGAATGCCTGCAGCAATAATTTTTTTTTTTTTTTTTTTTTTTGCATGTCTAAAATATTGTCATCTACGTATATGACACATTGAACCTCGAGCGCAACAGATTTGGACCAGTCAAATTACAATTTAAGGGGTGTTCTATAACAGTGTAATCCTTTCGAATCTTTTTATCTGATTTTTTTTATTGTAAAATAGAATCATTATAGTTACAATACGAGGGTCGTTCAATAAATTTAACTGGCCTTACCAAGTTACTAACCCGTGGCAAGTGCACGCTTATATATATATATTATATATCAATGCCTTTTGCATAGTTACTCAAAATTTTATTAGTCCCGTCTCGTATTTGCAGTCTGCGCGAGGGGAGTGAGTGTTTGAGTTTTACCTCCCACCAACAGATAAGGTCATACGGAGACGGGACCTCGGTTTAAAGACTCATCCGAAAGTCTGGAGAAGCCCGGGATCGACCCTGCGACCCCTGATTTACAAGGCGCGTAGCATAACCACTACACCACGGAAGCATCTAGTCTGTGCGAGGTTACACAACATGGCAGAAGTCAGTGTTTCCGAATTTTCTTCACAAATTGAGGGCATCACGAAAACGCGCCTATTAAATTTTGACCCCCTTGAACCCCACTTTTATATAGTAAAACTGGGGTTTCCGGGGGTATACCTTATTTTTCTTATTTCAGCTCTAAAATATAGATTGTGGGTACTCGTTAGAACCGCCTCGATGAGGCGGTCCTAACAAGTGCCCATAATCTATATTTGGAGCAGAAATAAGAAAAATATCAGAATTTTTCATCATAAAATTTTCATTTTTTTTCGGCGACAAAGTTGGCAATGTATTTGTATAGACGTGTTTGCGTAATGGTGTCCGAAAAAGAAAACGAACCAGGAAATGTATTAGGAATTGTGTAAAGCGTAGGCCTAAAAAGCCGTGTTTCCGCTAACCCCCGACTCTACTAGTTTTATCAGCAAAAGATCAAAATGAAAATTAAAAAACCGACCCTACCCTACCATTTTCAATTTCCGACCCTGTCCTGTGTCGTCTTTGCATTTTCCCATAAAAATTTCGCGTTTTAAGTACATTTTTATAGTTTTTGGCATTTAGTGTCTTCCAAATTACAGAGCTGACTTTTTGAGCATCTCAAATGAATTATGATCTACAGTCCAAGTCTCAAAGTGACAATTTTATTAACAAAAAATGTACAAAAACACATAAAAAATACAGGCTTGATCCTGTTTTTTTTTTTTTCGGACAAAAAAATAAAATAATAATAATAATAACTAAATGATCATGAGAATAAACAGAAGAGTAAACAATGGCTCACAGCGTCAAAAGAAATTCAAGACTTAGCCTTCAGTTTGCAAGGTCATGGCCACTGCATTTTGGGATAGTAAGGGGGTTCTGTTGGAGGACTATTTTCCTCATGGCTAGACTATTAATAGGGGCTATTATGCTAATATTCTGGACCAATTACGTGCAGCTATTGTATAGAAAATGCGTGTAAAAGTTACTAAAAGGGTGCTGTTGCAACTTGACAATGCTAGAGTTTATACTCGCAAAGTTTTTATGAACCCAATGAAGCGGAGCGGTTTCAAACCCTTTCTCGATCCACTCTTTTCTCCTGATCTGACACACAGTGACAAACTTGAAGAGAGAATTTCGTGGACGTCACTTCCGGTCAGATGAAGAGTTTAATGCAGCGGTTGGTCACGTGAGTACTGTTAAACCACTTAGAGGTTCTAAGTATACCCAGGAAAAGTGGTGCGAGTTGGACCGTCCATGCATATAAACCGTATTGGTTTCATTTGGCGGCAGTGCATTAGATGTCATTTCATCTCAATGTCGGGTAAAAGTCCCACAAATTTGGAAGTAGTGTCTCTAAAATGACCTGTACAGTGTGGATGGATCTAACATATAATGCAGCGGTTGGAGGGTGAATTGACTCTAAAGACCCCGTATTCTACAAAATTGGACTTGCCGCCTGGGGACATCGAATGGGTTCATGTGCTTATTGCTGCGGGATGACCATGTAAAAAAAAGAAGCAGTCAAGCGTGAATCTACGTAGGCAATGCCATATACTTATTGAAAGACTCCGTAGCATTACACCGTCCGAAGGGAATACGCCCGGACAAGAAAACTGTGCAACCAGATCAGACGTATTTCTCGTTTTCCAATGTGTGTAATGGGTTAAGCTGAACCGGCAACAGAATTTTTGTTACAGTCGTTTGTTATCTTTGGAGCGGTAAGTGCTTACAAAGTATATAATTGAGTCATCACATATGAAACGGTTTTTACAATAAACTCGAACAGCGACTGTTCAGTCGAGCGTGTTGCTAAGATAATAGATTTGGATAGGTTGATATCCAAAGGTTATTTCATTTATTGTTTGTTCAGCAAAACTACTTTTTTTGCAACATCGGACACCGTGTATTGCAGCATCTGATCTTGGTCTACACCATTTGCCAGTGTGACCAAAATCGGGAGCAAGGCATATATGAGTCTGTCTTAAGATAAGGCAGCAACAAACCTATCCCGTGCTGGTTGTTTTCTCTAAAAGTTCTGTTTTTATTTCAGTCTTCGGGTATATTTGGGCCGGTAAGTACTTTATAAAATATACAATGGAGATAACACATATGTAAGCAGTCCTTACTACATAAGCGAACAGCGAATGTTCAGAGGAGCATGGGACTAGGACTGTTTAGAGGAGCATGTGAGTGTGTTTGAGGTTTACGTTCCACCGACAGCTTAGGTCATACGGAGAGGGGACCTCGGTTTAAAGACTCGTCCGAAAGTCTCAGAGTAGCATGTTGTTATTATAAAGAAACAGAGCTTGCCGAGTGATTCTATACGCATTCTCGAAGCCGAGCCTGATAAACCAGATATCAAATGATACGAATCTGGTATTCTATTTATCAGATAATCCCCTTGAACACTCTTACAGTTTTGCCATTTCTTCCAGTAGTTTAACGTAGTTACATAGGCGTGTGGTCTTACTGGCCCAAATAGTGTTGACGTATTGTAAAAGATGCACTTTTGTTGCACAGGCATGTTACATGAATGGTTGAAACCACGTTGATGAGTATTGGGAACTTTATATGACCAATATGCTGTTGAATGGGTGATGTATTTTGGATTATAATGATGGGGCTATGAAACATTATAAGCTTTTACAGATAGAAAATTGAAACGTTTTTACCTTGCATATATTTTAATCCAGTCTTTCGATAGTATCCTAGTATGCACTATACATTGAGATGTTTACTTTTGAATATGATCAAATCTACTGATATTGAATTTGACATTTCAATTATGTATTACGCAAGTAATATCTGCTGTTATTCAAATACTTTGGCGGGAGAAAAAGCAAGTGCAGTTTACATTATAATCTGAAATGTATCTACAAAACGTCAATCGCAGGGGTGCATATTTCCGTTTACGCCAATCAAGTGGCCATTGTATGAGTGTATAGTACCCAGCAGGTTTGTGCTTACGTGGTAAGCAGGTGTTGAGATAATTTTAACATTTTGGTTAATGATGGACGTTTGGTATAAACAGAAACTGTGTTAACGTGAGAACAAAAGCTTCTGGAATGCTCTGAAACGTATAAAACCTCCAGTTTGATCATTTCAAAACAGTCAGGTTTTCAATTATGTAAGAGACATGCTCAGTATATCGGGCTAGATCTAGTCCTGGACACTACCTGTCTCAGAAGCTTTCGATTTTCGACATGTTATAATATGTAACATTGGAATTTTAAAAGAGACCATTTTACTTGGTCAGAAAATAAAACAGAAAAAGAAAAAACAGGAACTTTCTGACTTTAATTGTTTGCGAAGTACTAACACTTTATTAATGTAAAACTATACGATCATAGTTAAACCCTGCTTTATGGCGTGTGTTACGTCACAGTAGCTAAGTTCATAGGAGTGCTATATCATGTTGACCTGATAAAGCTCACTTGTACCGAGATAACATATCTTTATCAGGCCAGTATGTTACAGTGCAATTAATAAAGGGGGTAACTGATAAGTCGTAATGTGGCTAAATCATTGATACTCAGTTACTGGAACAATCTTTGTCTTGAACACACTGTCATGGTTCAAAGGCGTTTGTGCCATTGAAATTTAGCAGTACAAAGAAAGATTCTAATGCACTTGCGTATGTAACGCGACGTCTGATTGGATAACGTAAAAAATTTGCGACAGTATATTCTGCGATATACTGTCGGAAACCCGACGTCATCACGTAACTTCGCTTTTCATTGGCTGGCATTTGGTTTTACGCAGCTCACTGCGCTTGTCGCCTTGTGCAAAATAGTACATTTTTTAGCTTATCAACCGAAAAAGTGCATTAGAATGGGGATAACTATATTGAAAATTGTCATTTGGGGAGGTAAATCGTCGGTTTTACGGTCGCAAATTACCTTTTACGGCTCCGCTAACGCGTCGCCGTTAAACGAAATTTCCGACCGTAAAACCTCCGATTTACCTCCCCAAATGACAATTTTCAGTTAAACCCTGTCGGTTTTAAACCCTGTCGGTTTTACGGTCGCAAATTACGTTTTACGGCTCCGCTAACGCGTCGCCGTAAAACGAAATTTCCGACCGTAAAACCTCCGATTTACCTCCCCAAATGACAATTTTCAGTACAGTTATCCCCTAAATTACTGGGGGAAAACACGAACACAAAACACGCAATCCGAAACTACAGAAAGAAGAGATATAATTGGTGACATGAAAACACACACAAAACCACAGCAACAATCAAAGAAATGTCCGCCTTGTGGCAGTTCAAAACCTAACTACGGGTGGTTTATTTGCTTTGCTTCCACTTGTCATATTGCTTTCTTTTCTCTTTTTTCAGATGACAGATAAGAAGCCTTTGAAGTTGGCAGATGAAATATAATCATCAAACTAATGTCAGATGATGTGAATAAACATCAATATTAAAGTTATTTTATCTTTTGTTTCCCATTCAGTAATTTAATGAAGCAAACTTTATTTTTACTTAGCAGTGAAATCAATTCATATCAGAAACGAATGCCGGCCTCAGTGGCTCAGTCGGATGCGCGTCTGACTGGTAATCAGGAGGACGCGGGTTCGACTCCCGCCGGGGTCGGCAACATAATTTCGTGGAGATTGATCATGAAATCTTTTCTACGGTCATTCTCTCCCTTCCGCTGATTCAAAAAGGGCAGTTGTCAGTTTCTGGCGAAAGAATGTACACTGTACTGGTTAACCGCTTACGTATAAGCCTGCCCAGGAAAGTGTTGATAGGTAAACTGACCGGCTCAAAAATGACCTAAATAGTGTTGACTGGGCCGTAAAACTCCAAAACAAACAAAACAAAATCAGAAACGAATAAAAATGATTTTTTTAGATGTTAAAAATATGATATTTTCACAGTGCGAAAAAATAACATAATCCTGTTTTTTTGACTGTAGCAGCCCAGATCACATTTTTTTTGTTTTTTTTTTTTTATAAATTCCAAAAATATTTCATCATGTGTGTTGAAAACACCAGAAGTGTCACCCGTGCTTCGCAGAGATAAAAACTCTGATGTTTTCAACAACTGATGAAATATTTTTGGTATTTAGCCTGCCTCAAAAGTTAAAATATCCTCTATTTATAACCATGTAATCCAATTTCTTGCACACCAGATAAGGAAATCCGTAGTTTTAGCTTGAGATACAAATTCTGTTCTAATATGTTCTAGAAAGGGTTATACTTTTGAAGCAACAATACACTATAGAACTGGAAAATATGGAGTGTACATCTTTTCTGGGCCAGACTAGCTAGTTTCGATCATTGAGGCCTCATCAGTGACCCTAAAATATTTTCAAAATTCCACAATGGATTCAATGATCCCTGTGTGTCCAACCCTGTGTTCTTACCCAGAATCGAGTATTCTCGCGTGATTGAAAAATGCTCTGATTGATTACGGCCTCATATGCGCCGTCGTTAAGATTGACGTCACTGCACGTTACATGGCGTCACTAAACATTCCTGTAGTGTCATCACAATATGGCGGTAACCGAAGTGACTGCAGCATTAAAAATCCTCGCTTAGAAATGGAAGGTATGCAAGAAAAAAGAATCATATATGGGTGTGAGGGATGGACACAAAAAAATCCGCCCCTTGGGATCACTGTCCGGCATCACTCGGCAAGCCTCATGATGCCGGACAGTCACCCTCGGGACGGAATTTTTTCACCCCCACTTCACACCCATATAAGATTCTTATAAGATATGAGGTGGTAGATGACTGCATTGGGTCCTATGTATTAAGTACTCTAGTTACTCGGAATATGCCGGAATCAAATAACACAACCATCACAAGCCCCCGATTTAAGAATCTATGACGGCTGCGATCTAAATTTTTCAAAAGAGGGTAAGTGCCTGATGTAATGTTTATGGCCAGTGGCTCTCTTGTCCTGTGTTCTATAAAAGGGTACCCCCTTGGAAGCATGGGCTACAACTTGGGATTGAACACTGGAGGCTTTGTGCTACATCATGAAAACACAGCTATAAAATATTGACCCCTTGAATCCCACTTTACATAGTAAAACTTGGGTTAACAGGGGTAAACCTTGTTTTGCTTATTTCTGCTCTAAAATATAAGCAGTTGGTTCTCAAAAGAACCGCCTAGATTTTTCGGCGGTAAACGCTCTAATGTATTTCTGTAAGCGTGATTTTGTAATGTAGGCCAGTAGATAGTTTCCAAACAGTCAATTAGGCCTCATCCGAGACCAACTATATTTTTAAACATCCACAGCGAAACACACACACACACACACACACACACACACACACACACACACACACACACACACACACACACACACACACACACACACACACACACACACACACACACACACACACACACTGTTACGAGATGGAATAGGAAACCTCTCTGGTGCTTATGCACATCTAAATTATTTTAGTAGATATATGGTAGGGCGGTGTGAGTGAAATATTTTGGGTGAAATATGGTACGCAAACTATGCGGCTCCATGAACAAGTCATGCACATATCATACGATGTATGCATGAGTGGTTTATAGAGAGCTGTTTTTACAATACAGGGGGCCGCTAAAAGGCTGAGTTCTATAGAATTTGCCTAAAAATCGCCAACCGCCAAATTGTGCCATATATGATTTTTATTCCCGTCACGTGTTGTGTGGGTGTTCGTTTTGACAGGAGTCATGTCATTGATTATAGGGTCGTTTCATCAATTTTTCCTATGGGAAATATACTATTTGAAGGCAAAACCATTATCTACTCGATTTTGCTATCTGGCTTTGTTTGTGGCCGGTATCTCCACTTCCCCACGAACAAAGCAAGGTAATACGAGTAGGCATGATTTTCCGGTAGTATTCATAGATATATAAACCCTGAAAAAAGCGGACACCTTAGCAGCAGGTCAAGTTGTAAAGAGTAAACACAACATTGTGACGGGGAAATGGAAAGTATATTGAAAGGTATGTTTAATCTATGTTTAGTATTATTTTTGTATGAACATGCTTGTAGGTTTTGGAGGGGTTTACTTCTAGTATACCCCAACTTTCTGAAGCCTATTCTGAATTCACTATTGAGGCCTGTAGTGATTAGGCTACTAGCTTTGCCAGCTAGACGTCGCAGAATTGATCCCAGGCTTCTCCAGTAGTAGAATGAGTCTTTCTAAGTGAGGTCCTGTCTCATGCTGACCCTAGATGTTGGTGAGACGTAAAGTTTGGACACCCGCTCATTCTAGATTCATTTAGGCTTTTAGACCCCTTTTGTAGAATGTAATTAATAAACGCCGGGTCACTTGTTTGATCCATGACTTGTGACTGGCTGTGGTTAGAAAACCGTGGTTCCGTCCCAATATGATATTAGGTGTAGAGGGGACGTAAACTTAAGACGGGTTTAACCACATCTTCATCATCAGGGCAAACTCATACAAGAGCCTGTTGGGTTATCCGTGATGATGAACCGTAATGAATTTTATTTTACAAGCATGTTCACGTTGATTAGAAATAATTTTGTTCAAGAAGAATTACGAGTTCATTTTGTAATGATGCCGTTTTTGTCTGATAACTCAGTTTGTGCATGTATGTACATATAAAGAACGTGATGATGATAAGTGGGAGTATTTGGTCGCCACACGTCATAACGGCCTGAGCGGCGGGGATGACGTCAGCTGCGTCATCGGCGTCGCGAGGACGGTTGTGACGGGGTGCCTACCAAATAGAGAGAATTTACGGCAAACAGTGTTGGCCCATATGAGACACTAACAAATGTGTAGATTATAGATGAAAATCTTCTGTTGTAGTTTCTATCTGTTATTAATGTATTGAATTTGTGAATAGCTATATTTGTGAGCCGTGTCGCGGAGAAGGATATGAAATAGAGATTGTTATGTTTCCTGTAATTGGCGGCTGACCAGGTAGCGCAAAGGCGTGGTCTGTTCAATTGCCTCTTACTTGTGATAATGTAGTGAGCACAAATTTGATGAGTATTATGCTCAGTAGTAGTGAGCATTAATTGATTTCTGTAGTGCTCAGTAAGGAACCATGAACTTTGAGTATTATTGTGTCAAGCGCTGGGTGCTGATAATTTGATGCACAGTCAAGTTGAGTTCTGCTGTACGGTTATTTGTCGCATGCACTAATCAGCCTGTATGTCTGGTCGGCGCATGCGCAATAACGGTATATGCATGAACATATTTTTACTTCTCCGGGAGGGGGATCATGATATAGCATGTATGTTTTGTGACTCGTTTCTAGTCCCGTTATCGTAATTTGCAGGCATAACAATGTGTGACCTGCTGCTCCCTGCTTCATAGCAGCAGGTACTGGTACGACGCTAGGCGTTAGGGTCCAGCAAGGGCGGACAGACCGCCGTAATCAGCGCCTACCAGGATAGAAGCAGATTCTTCTAAATCATTGTTCGTTGTAAACAAATGTGATCATGGAAGAGGTCAACTTACCTTATTTGGACGATCACTAAACGTTTGATCAGCAAACGTGATCGCTAATCCTAGGATAATCAATTATGTTGATAGACTAGTTTTACTAGTTCGCGAGAAGAAGTGTCACGCGAGTGGGGAATTCACCCAAAGTTATAAACTGGCCAGTCGCGTTTTGTGTTGTTTCTTTTTTTGTTTTTCTTGTTGTTTTTGTTGTTTGCTTCTGTAGGTATTCACGTCACCCGTTCCGAGCACAGAACAGTGTTTTGCCTTCGGAGCGGACGTCGTGAGTTGGCTACAGAAGCAACAATTTGTGATGTTTTGTGTTAGTAAGTGTTGTATGTAGATACTGTAAATAATTCATGTCATTCATTTAGCATCTTTCTTGTGCCTTACCCCACAGCTGCCCGTACACCTGTCAGAGATCACGCTCGGTTGTCTTGTCAGCATGGGGGTTTGCGGGACGCCGTAAACCCACATGTAACATTTGGTGTCAGAAAAGTGAGGATTTGATCTCTGGCTGGTGTTCCCGGCTGTGGAACAGCACATTGATACTCTGAATCATCAATTTAAAAAAAAAAAAATGTATTGACAGCCACATTTAGAAATTAACTTGAATCTTCCTTCCTGCGTTGATGAAGTGCGAAACCCATGTATTCAACTGAATGGATACTGACAAGTCGATAATTTCTGAGCAGGAAGGCAAGGCAAACCCCACTTTTTCTTGGTAACGAAAAATTTAAGTAGACCCCACTTAATTGTGTTACCTGACATTCTACTAAGTTAAATTGGAGCTACTAATTGATCTTACCCACACATGGTTCTGACGTAGTGACGTTAACAATTTACTGACGTTGACATAACGTTAGCGTTAATATTTACGCTGTGGCTTGAGGTTAGGTATGACGTAATAGAAACATTAATGGTGACTTGTTATGATCGGAGTTTTGTAATGTGATGAAACTTCGGATTGTAGCATTTTACTGTAAACGTCGTCAGTTTATGACGTCATATTAGACTACCAGTACGCAACGTCATACTGTGCTGAAAGCATTTGACATTTCAAATCGCGTGTGCTTTAAATAACTAACGTTTTAGTTAGATTAACGCGTATAACACATATCTTAACGTTTTAGTTAAGCCCATTCAATCATCACTGATCATAACTGATCAGTTTATAGTGGTTTTGATAGTAACGTGAGATTTACGTTATCAATAATGGAGCGTTTAATGCAAATGGGAAAGGACTTAGGTTATGAGGGGAAGGAGTTACAAGGTTTTGTTAAAGAGCAGCAGGATATTGAGCGGGCAGAAAGGCAAGAGCAAAGGGATTTAGAAAGGTTAAGGTCTGAAGAAAAGGAAAAGGAAAGGGTACATGAACTAGCTAAGTTAGAGGAAAAGGAAAAGGAAAGGGTACATGAACTAGCTAAGTTAGAGGAAAAGGAAAAGGAAAGGGCACATGAACTAGCTATGTTGAATGTTAATAAGGAACTTGAAATAGCACGCATCAAGACTGAAAGGGAGGCAAAAGAGATTAGTGAGGCCCATTTAGAAAAAATAAAACATGGGTTTGAGCTACAGCACCAAGAATTAAGGAATCAGTTAGAAATGCAGAGAGCGAAGCTCGAGCTAGAATTTGAAAAGCAAAAAGCTGAGAAGGTGGCGCATGCCCGGGATCCTAAGTTACCTTATTTTGAAGAGGGTAAAGATAAAATGGATAGTTATTTATCTAGGTTTGAGAAATATGCTACGGCTAATAAATGGGATAAGAGTGTTTGGGCCGCGTATTTAAGCGCATTGCTCAAAGGGCGCGCACTTGATGTATATGACCGGTTGTCAAATGAGGATGCGGCGGATTATGAAAAGTTAAAGGACGCTTTATTAAAGAATTTTGACATGACAGAGCGCGGATTTAGGAAACAGTTTCGTTATAGTAGGCCCGAGAAATCAGAAACGTTCATACAGTTCAGTAGTAGACTGAGAAGTTATTTAGAAAAATGGCTTAATATGGCAAAGATAGAAAAATCTTTTCCGGCTGTCTGTGATTTCATGGCAAGGGATCAGTTCCTGGAGTCATGTAATAGAGAACTGTATGTGCATCTGAAGCCAAAACAGTTTGGTAATTTAGATGAAATGGCTAGGGAGGCAGATTTGTTTGCAGAAGCGCGCGGGGGCGTATATAGTTGCATTAATAAGGGGCAACGCGATAATAGAGGCGCAGCGCAGGGTAAACAGGACAAAGTTGACTCGAACAAACCGAGTGGTAGACCGGATATCAAGTGTAGCATATGTGGTAAGGGGCATTTAACAATTAAATGTTTTAAGAACCCCGACAGGAAACAATTGTATAGCGCAGAGGTAGGAGCAACTGGAGTTGGGGATAGCGGTGTTAAAGAAAATTTTAACACGCGCGTAGAGACTCAAGGTTCTCAGGTTAAGAATGAGAATACGCAGAATGTAGGTCGTGGTTATACACGTGGTCGTGGTAATTTTAGAGGGTCTTTTCGCGGACGCGGTAAAAATAATAGCACACCACGTGGCGCAGCACACCAAGTTAGTTTTTGTCAAACGGAAGTAACTAGGAAAGGTGATGAGATTGGAAGTATTTTTGAAAATAAGGTTGGTGATCCTTTGATTTCGGATAGGGAGGAGTGTAGTAAGGAAACTAGGGAAGGTGTCTGTTACTTCTTAAAGGCAAGGTTACCGACGGCACAAGGATTGGTTAATAATAAAAAGGTGGTTGTATTAAGAGATACTGGGTGTACAGGCTGTGTCGTTCGGAGAAGTTTGGTTTCGGATAGTCAGTTAATAGGGAAGGAATCAAATGTTACGTTGATTGATGAATCCACACAAAGGTATCCTTTGGCAATGATTGACATTGATTGTCCTTTTTTTACTGGGAAAACTGAAGCTTTGTGTATGGATGATACGTTGTACGATTTGGTTATCGGTAACATTGATGGATCAAAACTTCCTGATATGTCTCATTTCTCAGCTGCGGCTGTAACTAGGTCTCAAACTAGGCAGGATGAGAAGCCTTACAGAAAACTTAAGGTTCCCGATCAGATCATTAACGATGACAAGGAGGCTTTCAAGCAAGCTCAGGTTGATGATCCAACTTTGGAAAACATCAGGAAAAGGGTTGTATCTGGGAACAAGACTGTGAGTCGTGGTTTAAACCGAGGTGAAACTAGGTTTATTGAGAAAAAAGGGTTGGCATATAGGGAGTTCACCAAGGGTAACAAAGTCTCTTTCCAACTTGTGGTCCCTCAAAGTTTCCGAGGAAAGGTGTTGAAACTGGCTCATGAAACGCTTATGTCTGGACATATGGGTATTAGGAAGACATTGGATAGAGTTGTAACTGAGTTTTACTGGCCCGGTATTTGCGGTGATGTCGCTAGATTTTGTAAATCTTGTGATATTTGTCAGAGAACTATTCAGAAAGGTCGGGTCACTAAAGTACCTCTAGGAAAAATGCCATTGATTGATACGCCATTTAAGAGGGTGGCAGTGGACATAGTTGGTCCAATTGAGCCTCGATCTGATAGGAAATCTCGGTATATTTTAACCATGATAGATTATGCGACAAGGTATCCAGAGGCGATAGCTTTACCGAGTATTGAGACGGAACGTGTCGCGGAAGCGCTTATTGAAATGTTTAGTAGGGTTGGCATTCCTGATGAAATGTTGACTGATTGTGGATCACAGTTTACTGCTGAGGTAATGAAGGAAGTCAGCAGACTTCTTTCTCTTCAACAGTTAACGTGTAGTCCGAGACACCCAATTTGCAACGGACTGATAGAGCGTTTCCACGCTACGTTAAAGCAGATGTTACGTCGCATGTGTGCTGAACGTCCAAAAGATTGGGATAAATATCTTCCAGCCTTATTATTTGCGGTAAGGGAAGTCCCACAAGAGTCTTTAGGATACTCCCCTTTTGAGTTGTTATATGGACGTAACGTCAGAGGTCCAATGGCAATATTAAGAGAATTATGGGCTGAAGAGGTACGCGATGAGCAAGTTCTTTCGACGTATCAATACGTTATTGAGCTTAGGGAACGGTTAGAGCAGACATGCAAATTAGCGCGTGATAATTTAAAGAAGGTTCAGATTAAGCAGAAAGCTTATTATGATAAAGGCGCGAGGTCGCGTAAATTTGACGTCGGCGACAAAGTACTGTTGTTACTACCGACAGACAGTAATAAATTATTGCTTCAATGGAAAGGTCCTTATGAAGTGGTTGAGGTAGTGAACAGAATGGATTATAAGATTGACGTCAATGGAAATGTTAACACATATCACGCTAACATACTGAAGCAATATGTGGAACGTCAAAATGTGACGTCACATTGCTTGCTATCTGTAGAGTCCACTCAGTCAACTGAAAATGATGACGTTGACGAATTCTCATTGGAAGATTGCGCTTTTCCTACTGCAAAGCAACCAGAGACGTTTAAGGACGTCAATATTTCAGAAATGTTAACGCAGGATCAGCGTAAAGAAATAGAGACGTTGATAAAAGAATACCCGGACGTACTGTCCAGTGTACCAGGACGAACTGACCAAATAGAACACGACATAAAGTTGCTGACGACGGAACCAGTGAGGTCAAAAGGTTATGCCATACCATATAAAGTACGGGATGTAATGGAAAAGGAAATTCAAGATATGTTAGATTTAGGAGTTATTGAGCCATCAATATCTCCATATTCATCCCCTGTAGTACTTGTCCCTAAAAAAGATGGTTCGGTGCGGTTCTGCATTGACTTCCGTAAACTTAATAAAGTGACGGAGTTCGATGCAGAACCAATGCCAAATATGGAGGAGGTTATAAATAGAATGTCGGGGCACAAATACTTTAGCAAATTAGATTTGTCAAAAGGTTATTGGCAGGTAAAAATGACGTCTAAGGCAAAACCCCTAACTGCGTTCGAAACCCCCAAAGGCTTGTTTCAATTCAAAACTATGCCCTTCGGTTTGGTAAACTCAGGAGCAACATTTTGCAGGTTGATGAGAAAGATTCTGTCCGAACTTTCTAACGTTGATAGCTTCGTCGATGATATGTGGATCTTTACCGAAACTTGGAAAGACCACTTGACGTCATTACGTGAAGTTTTAGATAGACTCAGGACAGCCAAGTTGACGGCAAAACCTTCCAAGTGTATGATTGGGTATAGCAGTATCGAATGTCTTGGTCACAGTGTAGCTGCTCAGTCAGTAAGACCGCAAGAAGACAAGATACAAGCTATAAAGGATGCTCCTCGACCTTCTACTAAGAGACAAATAAAGTCATTTCTTGGGTTGGCTGGTTTCTACCGCCGTTTCATTCCAAATTTCTCATCTATCGCTTCCCCTTTGACAGATTTAACTAAGAAAAGTAGACCAAACAAGATCACAGACTGGCAGGACCATCATGAAAAGGCTTTTCAGACCCTGAAGAATAGACTCACGTCTAGTCCTATTCTTCGTCTTCCTATCTTTCATGATGGGAATCCGTTCATACTCCGGACGGACGCTTCTGATGTTGGTATAGGAGCCGTTTTGCTCCAAGAATTTGAAGGGGAAGGACGACTTCCCATTGCTTATGCCAGCAAGAAACTTTTGCCTCGTGAGAAAAACTATTCTGTAATAGAGAAGGAATGTTTGGCTATTATCTGGGGTGTTGAGAAATTTCGCAAGTATCTTTACGGAGTAGAATTCCTGCTTGAGACAGACCACAAGCCCTTGTCGTATATGCAAACAGCAAAAGTTCTCAATCCTCGAATTATGCGTTGGGCAATGAAACTACAGCCGTATAGATTTCGGATTGTTGCAATTCGGGGCCAAGAAAATTTGGGGGCAGACTACCTTAGTAGGTAATTATTCGCACGGTTGTTGTGTAAATAGCTGTCTTGTTTAGATAGGTTCATCCTATTCCATCTCTATACACAAAGAAAAAACATTTCTGATTGTTTTTTCTCCAAAAGGGGAAACCTTTGTTACGAGATGGAATAGGAAACCTCTCTGGTGCTTATGCACATCTAAATTATTTTAGTAGATATATGGTAGGGCGGTGTGAGTGAAATATTTTGGGTGAAATATGGTACGCAAACTATGCGGCTCCATGAACAAGTCATGCACATATCATACGATGTATGCATGAGTGGTTTATAGAGAGCTGTTTTTACAATACAGGGGGCCGCTAAAAGGCTGAGTTCTATAGAATTTGCCTAAAAATCGCCAACCGCCAAATTGTGCCATATATGATTTTTATTCCCGTCACGTGTTGTGTGGGTGTTCGTTTTGACAGGAGTCATGTCATTGATTATAGGGTCGTTTCATCAATTTTTCCTATGGGAAATATACTATTTGAAGGCAAATCCATTATCTACTCGATTTTGCTATCTGGCTTTGTTTGTGGCCGGTATCTCCACTTCCCCACGAACAAAGCAAGGTAATACGAGTAGGCATGATTTTCCGGTAGTATTCATAGATATATAAACCCTGAAAAAAGCGGACACCTTAGCAGCAGGTCAAGTTGTAAAGAGTAAACACAACATTGTGACGGGGAAATGGAAAGTATATTGAAAGGTATGTTTAATCTATGTTTAGTATTATTTTTGTATGAACATGCTTGTAGGTTTTGGAGGGGTTTACTTCTAGTATACCCCAACTTTCTGAAGCCTATTCTGAATTCACTATTGAGGCCTGTAGTGATTAGGCTACTAGCTTTGCCAGCTAGACGTCGCAGAATTGATCCCAGGCTTCTCCAGTAGTAGAATGAGTCTTTCTAAGTGAGGTCCTGTCTCATGCTGACCCTAGATGTTGGTGAGACGTAAAGTTTGGACACCCGCTCATTCTAGATTCATTTAGGCTTTTAGACCCCTTTTGTAGAATGTAATTAATAAACGCCGGGTCACTTGTTTGATCCATGACTTGTGACTGGCTGTGGTTAGAAAACCGTGGTTCCGTCCCAATATGATATTAGGTGTAGAGGGGACGTAAACTTAAGACGGGTTTAACCACATCTTCATCATCAGGGCAAACTCATACAAGAGCCTGTTGGGTTATCCGTGATGATGAACCGTAATGAATTTTATTTTACAAGCATGTTCACGTTGATTAGAAATAATTTTGTTCAAGAAGAATTACGAGTTCATTTTGTAATGATGCCGTTTTTGTCTGATAACTCAGTTTGTGCATGTATGTACATATAAAGAACGTGATGATGATAAGTGGGAGTATTTGGTCGCCACACGTCATAACGGCCTGAGCGGCGGGGATGACGTCAGCTGCGTCATCGGCGTCGCGAGGACGGTTGTGACGGGGTGCCTACCAAATAGAGAGAATTTACGGCAAACAGTGTTGGCCCATATGAGACACTAACAAATGTGTAGATTATAGATGAAAATCTTCTGTTGTAGTTTCTATCTGTTATTAATGTATTGAATTTGTGAATAGCTATATTTGTGAGCCGTGTCGCGGAGAAGGATATGAAATAGAGATTGTTATGTTTCCTGTAATTGGCGGCTGACCAGGTAGCGCAAAGGCGTGGTCTGTTCAATTGCCTCTTACTTGTGATAATGTAGTGAGCACAAATTTGATGAGTATTATGCTCAGTAGTAGTGAGCATTAATTGATTTCTGTAGTGCTCAGTAAGGAACCATGAACTTTGAGTATTATTGTGTCAAGCGCTGGGTGCTGATAATTTGATGCACAGTCAAGTTGAGTTCTGCTGTACGGTTATTTGTCGCATGCACTAATCAGCCTGTATGTCTGGTCGGCGCATGCGCAATAACGGTATATGCATGAACATATTTTTACTTCTCCGGGAGGGGGATCATGATATAGCATGTATGTTTTGTGACTCGTTTCTAGTCCCGTTATCGTAATTTGCAGGCATAACAATGTGTGACCTGCTGCTCCCTGCTTCATAGCAGCAGGTACTGGTACGACGCTAGGCGTTAGGGTCCAGCAAGGGCGGACAGACCGCCGTAATCAGCGCCTACCAGGATAGAAGCAGATTCTTCTAAATCATTGTTCGTTGTAAACAAATGTGATCATGGAAGAGGTCAACTTACCTTATTTGGACGATCACTAAACGTTTGATCAGCAAACGTGATCGCTAATCCTAGGATAATCAATTATGTTGATAGACTAGTTTTACTAGTTCGCGAGAAGAAGTGTCACGCGAGTGGGGAATTCACCCAAAGTTATAAACTGGCCAGTCGCGTTTTGTGTTGTTTCTTTTTTTGTTTTTCTTGTTGTTTTTGTTGTTTGCTTCTGTAGGTATTCACGTCACCCGTTCCGAGCACAGAACAGTGTTTTGCCTTCGGAGCGGACGTCGTGAGTTGGCTACAGAAGCAACAATTTGTGATGTTTTGTGTTAGTAAGTGTTGTATGTAGATACTGTAAATAATTCATGTCATTCATTTAGCATCTTTCTTGTGCCTTACCCCACAGCTGCCCGTACACCTGTCAGAGATCACGCTCGGTTGTCTTGTCAGCATGGGGGTTTGCGGGACGCCGTAAACCCACATGTAACACACACACACACACACACACTAAAACACTAAAACGAAAACAACAGAAACAAGAAACGACATGACACAAAGTGTCATATCAAGTGGCTCGATTGTGATTGCAGTGTAATACTTTGGAAAGAAACAGACAATTATATCTCGTTATTAAAAATAGAAGTGAAGGCAATGATCAGGAATCGATACAATTAACCCAAAGCTCCCATCAGAGACAGCACGGGTAAGAAACATAAATATGAAACAACTAGACCCTAATGGGAACATCACTAGCGGAAAGCCAAAAGGACAGTTACTTTCTCACAAAATGTCCAATTGGCTATCCAAAGCAAAATAATATAAGCGATACACACACTCAAACACAAGCCATAACAAAAATAAATCACGACAGAAGAACCCCCTTGGAACGGTCAGTGAAACGAATTCAATTGGGGTGCTTAAATCGATTTTACGTGGCCAAAGTCATCGCCCTTACTTCCGTTGCGATTTAGACAATTTGTTCAGTCCGTATGAAGGCCTCCTAACTTATCAGTGCAGCATCTCCATGAACATAAAAATAAAAAAACATTTTTGGAGATGTTGCCTCCAATTTTGTCGGACTTTTACCCAACATTGAGATGAAATGACTTCACAAGCCCTGCCGACAAAAAAAAAACAATACATAAATAGCAGCGTTTATATGCATGGGTGGTGACATACTCTTAGTACTACACTTATTACTAGCCTGCTCAGGAAAAGACCACTGGACTTTTCCTGAGCAGGCTAGTAGTAAGTGTAGTACACTGGTCTTTTCCTGAGCAGGCTAGTAGTAAGTGAAGTACACCGGTCTTTTCCTGAGCAGGCTAGTAGTAAGTGTAGTACACTGGTCTTTTCCTGAGCAGGCTAGTGGTAAGTGTAGTACACTGGTCTTCTCCTGAGCAGGCTAGTAGTAAGTGTAGTACTAAGAGTATAATTATTAGTAGTAAGAGTGTAATTATTATTAGTAGTAGTAAGAGTATGATTATTAGCAGAAAGGGTATAATAATTAGTAGTAAGAGTATAATTATTAGGAATAAGAGTATAATTACTAGTAGTAAGGGTATAATTATTAGTAGTAAGAGTATAATTATTAGTAGTAAGAGAATAATTATTAGCAGTAAGAGTATGATTATTAGCAGTAAAAGTATAATTATTAGTAGTAAGAGTATAATTATTAGTAATAAGAGTATGATCATTAGCAGTAAGGAAATAATTATTAGCAGTTAGAGTATAATTATTAGTAATAAGAGTATAATTATTAGTAGTAAGAGAATAATTATTAGCAGTAAGAGTATGATTATTAGCAGTAAAAGTATAATTATTAGTAGTAAGAGTATAATTATTAGTAATAAGAGTATGATCATTAGCAGTAAGGAAATAATTATTAGCAGTTAGAGTATAATTATTAGTAATAAGAGTATAATTATTAGTAGTAAGGGTATAATTATAAGAAGTAAGAGTATAATTATTAGTAGTAAGGGTATAATTATTAGTAGTAAGAGTATAATTATTTGTAGTAAGAGTATAATTATTAGCAGTAAGGGTATAATTATAAGCAGTAAGAGTATAATTATTAGTAATAAGAGTATAATTATTAGTAGTAAGGGTATAATTATAAGTAGTAAGAGTATAATTATTAGTAGTAAGAGTATAATTATTAGTAGTAAGAGTATAATTATTTGTAGTAAGAGTATAATTATTATTAGTAAGAGTATAATTATTAGTATTAAGAGTATATTTATTAGTAGTAAGAGTATAATTATTAGCAGTAAGAGTATAATCTGGGCTTGGAGAAATAGCTTCTTAGCGGTTTCCCATTAGGCCCTACTCATGTTTTGCCAGTTACAGCCACGCTGAACCTGACCACACATGAGTTCTGGTAAACCGCTTAGAAGGACTAAGCCGGTCCAGGCAAAGCGCCTCGAGTCGAACTGTCCAATGCATGTAAACCGTTTGGTTTCATTGGGCTTCAAGGCTTGAGATGTCATTTCATCTCAAAGCCGGGAAAAAAGTCCGACAAAATTGGAAGCAAAATATTCCGCCATTGGTAAACGCAACGTTGTTAAGGAGGTCCTACGTGTAACGTTACGGGGTTTGCAAATTTAATCCACTAGTGGATTATCGAATTTATCGTATGACGTCGTTGATAAGCAGGGGAAATCGTCGTGTTATAAAAATCATATGACCACACGTGTAATAAACACTTTGGCGAGATTAAGTAACGTCATGACGACGTCCATGTCAACAATGCATTTTTTTTAAATTTCGTCAAAATTTAAAGGCGATGAAATCCAATTTAAAGTGGCCATATGATAACTCGTCGTCATTTCATCTGAGATTTTTGAAACTCGCCGAAGGATCGTTTCATTAATTCCATATGAATTGACCACTCGTGTAAGATTCTCTTTTTATTACATGACGATATAAACACTTTCAGACGTGACGTCATATGATAAAATAAGTTTAATTAAATTAAAGATATGACTTAAGTCAGGCACATAATTGTGTACAAGGTATTCATTTGTGTTCTTTGGTCAGTAATGATTCTAACAGAGCGGGTAACGTTATCGGGCCAAAAAGGTACGTGTTTATTTTTTCAATTATTCTTAATTCGGCGAAGCCGAGAGTTAATTATTATTACAATTTTCCATTTTATTTTATTTTTTTTATTTATTTTTTTTTATTTTTTTATTTTTTTTTTTGTTTGTTTGATTTGAAGTTTAACGTCCCCGTCAACACTGTATAGTCATCTTGGAGACGTTACTTCAAATTTTGTGAGACTTTTACCCGACAATGGGACGAAATTACATATCTCAAGCCCTGTCGCCCAATGAAACAAATAGGGTTTATAATAACGGGCGGTCCGACTCACACCGCTTTGCCTGGGTAGGCTTAGAGCCTCTAAGCAGTTTACCAGTACTCGTGTCTCAATGTCTGACATAAGCAACACAATATTGTAAGCAAAGTCTAAAATGGCATATACAGTGTTGGCGGGGACGTTTAACCTCAACACAAACAAACGAAATTGTTTTGTGGACGCCGTGACGTCAGCCTAGCGTTGATTTAACGTTGTTATAATGGTCCTTTTACAAGCACGTTTGTCAGTTAATGCGGGTGTGGGATGGGGTGGGGGCTCTTCCATGAGTACACGTCTATTGTTGAGTTTATAATATTATTTAAGGAAAAGGGAATACATGCGAGACTTCGCTGAGCATTTTATTACCTTTTCTCGCTCAAATGAATATATTCATGGAAGGTTCAATTTATCCATTGAACAGTTTATGCACGATTTTAACAGAAAACGTCATACATTACGTTGTTTAATGAGGTTGTCCAATATAACGTTACGTGACGTAGCCTCTGTAAGTGTTCGTATTTAAAGTACATGTATGTCAATTTTCAGCTCCGGTTTGTTGTTGGAAATGGTCTATTCATTGAGTGTTCATCTGACCAGCGGATTTCGCTTTCAATGAAAAAGAAGTTCATTTCAGGCACAATTTACATCCTATTGCAAATTACAAAGAACCGGACTTTAGCTACATATATGTATACACAATTTTACAAAAGCCTGCAAAATTATACACTTACACAGGCGAAATTGTTTCCCCAAACCCCCGCCATCGGAATGATGCCCGAAAGTAATCGTATATACGAGCGTACGCCTATGTACGTACGTCCTTCCGTATGGGGTGAACGTACATGAATGTGATTCTGTAACCTCATGTTAAGGCATTGTAACAGGAAGAACCTAAACTTTTAAGAGCTCATATTTTCCAGGCCATACGATGTGATAATTGTGATAATAGGTACATGTATAGGTTTAAAGGTCATATACAAAGGTATAGAAATCCATTAAATACCAAAAGACCTTGATTAAAGAATTGAAGGGCGAAAACCGTATCAAATTATCTTTATTAGTTTCCAATATAATACAATTTGAAGTGTGAAATATTTCATGGCATCAGAGCATCCTCGGACTGCCCCATTAATACTCATGAGGTATTCTATAATATCATAGATGCACATTAAAAATTTAAACTTTTTTAAATATTAAATACCTTGTGTTTTATAGTCCTTGGGAACTGTATAATCACGTATTTGAATTATTTTATACTGATCTCAACTGATATGCTAAACTATTTTTCTTATATTTTTAATTGCAAACCTTAAATTCAAATTTTAAATATTATTTTAAAATAATAATTATTTATATTCAAGTTCCTGTATTTTTAAAAGGATGATATAACATACAGAACTTATTGATCTGTTCAAAAGGCATGTAAAAACACTTCTATTAACTAGCTTGGATGAAATTTTTAATTAAATGGTAGGTTTAAACATTTAAAAAAAATACTTTAATTGTAACTTTAAGCTTGAATTTCAAAATCATATTTCTCATTTCTATCCTAAATTATGAACACGATACACAGTAATCAAAGGGAATGAAAAAACTGTATCAGGCAACTGCAAAATGGAAAATACGGTAGTTTAAAATTATTTTTAAAAAGCTTAAAGCCACTATGACATCACCGATTATTGCATTGTGGGTTAAAATCAAAGACAATTGATGGGGCCGTTACTCTTTGAGGAAAATAGGTAGGTATAAAATATAAATGGGCATAACTTTGGAACGAATGGGAATTTGTTCATGTGGTTTTCAATAAAATGACATTCCTTGTGTCTGCTTCCACCCTGTTTCATACTAAGACTTTTTTTCAAATTTCTTTGTAATTGCTCTTTTAAAGGTTTATTCAGCAATACACTGGTCCTTACCTATGACCGCTAGGTCAAGTCATGGACTTAAAAAACTTCAAATGTTAAAATTATGTTAGGGTTCATATATTTTAAAATCATATTATGGATTTAGTTTACATTTTATACTATGATAGATACACAACGTAAGTTTTATTCAACAAAGTAAGTTTTATTCAGCATACCCGCGCCAATGCCCCTGACCTCAAGGTCAATGTCACGGACTCAGAATTTTCAGCATACCCGCGCCCATGCCAGTGACCTCCGTTTAGTTTTGCACACGTCTGATTAGTGAAAAAAGGTATAATCTTGAAAAGGGCCGTAAAACCAAAACTCAAGGTCAATGTCACAGACTTGGTAATTATTATTATTGGATTTGGTTCATATTTGGTATGATACACACTTTGTCCAAGATTCAAACGACATTTCTCTTCCCTACGCCGATGTCTTCACGGACAGTTTTCCAGGCGAGCAATGCTTTCTCTATTTTTTTTTTTTTTTTTTGTCTTTTGTTTGCAATATACTTTTTTCCTTGGTAAGGGTGTTCTCTGTGCGGGGCATCTGTGGCGTATTGACAATTCCAGTTTTATCTATCTATTTGAGCTACATCCACTCTTCATTTTAATCAAAAGTCTAATCGCAGATTGTGGGTAATCGTTAGAACTACCTGAAAGCGTCGGTTCTTTTATTTGTTTGTATTGAGGATTTCGATCCCGTCAAACGTTTGTATATGCTTTAGGTCATGTTGTAGGCCCTGCTTCCCATTTTGTTGGGCTTTTACCCTACCTTGAGATGAAATGACATCTTAAACCTTACCGACCATAAAAACCGCTAGGGTTGAAGGAGCGGCCCCACTCGCACCACTTTTCTTGGGCACGTTTTTACATTTTAAGCGGTTGACCAGTAATCAAGTTTGGTCGGGTTCAGCTCTGATGGGCGAAAATGGGCGAAAGTGAGCGCATGTTCTAGGTTACACCATGAAATATAGATTGTGGGTATTCGTAAGCACAACTACAACGATGCGCTTCTCACGAGTGCCCTCAATCTCTATTTTAAAAATTTATACCCCCACCCACCACCCCAAACCAAAACTAAAGATCATAACAAAGAGGTCAGCTTCGAGAGGTTTTCGTTGCATGGGCTTGTATTAGTAATGGGCGTGATCTGCGAAGGTAAGCGAAATGACATGTTACGTATCGTACTTTTAACAACATTACTCAAGTGATAAGTTTCTTTAAATTATGCCGCGCGTTATCTTCTTCAGTTATGGCCGAGACATGCCCAAAGTATAAGACGAAAATTTCAATGTGCGATGTCTAAATATTCATCTCAGAAATACGACAAAATGTGCGAACATCGCAGATCTCGAGCCTTTGATGTAACGAGATTTTTGTCGAAAGAACTTCGTGCGATCTCTCTAAGACGAAAAGACGTCACAAATGTTTTTATGAAACTGGCCCCAGACGTGAGAAAATATCAAAATCGAGCATTTTAGATATATTACGCTCATGCTAAATATTATCATTAAAGCTCAATGGACAATGTGTCTGTTTTGATTTAATCCATTTCAATTCAGCTTTATGTCGTTTACTAATTTTAAACCAAGCTAAGCTGTAGAAGTTACATCATAGTATTTCCACCGGCTGTATAGAAATATCATTAACAGAATGGCGTGTCCGTTTGAAATGACGGTACAAAAAAAGAGTCAATTTTTAGGCTTACTAACTCTCCGATAGTGTTCGTTAAAACTTATTTTTAACATGCGATTAGTTTGCCCGGCATACTGGATGTTACAATTTGCAGTCAGGCAGGTTATCACATGTATCAGATCTGTAGACTTACTTGTCAAATCGGATATGTTAACTACAGAAAAGCGTCTACCGTTTACAAATGAAGAAACGTTAGAGGCAGTACATAAATGCGAACAGCACCTGCACCTCTTAGCATTGCATTAAGAAATACTAGGATACATGCCACTGCTTTTGAAAGGATTGGGATATTTTCTAAGAATGGGCGATTTGATAGGAGATGATCTAACTCTTAGATTATTTTTAAATAAATTGGTACATCTTGCTCCACTCAAATTAACGGAAGAGGCAGAACACAAATTTATAGGTCTGACCAATACCGACGGCAACATAGCACTAACGTTATTAATACAATGGAGAATCCGTACAGAAGAAGCAGATTGGAACCTAAGGGGAGATATACTGTACGTTTAAATTTATTTGTGATACTCATGTGTGTGTAAAGGGGCGATACCATCAAAACTATAACGATGTCCATACCGGTCCTTAAGTTAAACAGTATACAGAAGAACTGAAGGTAAATCATTCAAATAGAAGGCGGATATAACAAAATAAAAATCAAAAATGAGTTCCCTTAAGAGCAATGAAAACATTCATCAGAAAGAAGATGGGCCATACTACGTAGTTTCGACTAATAAAGCCTCATCAGTGACCCTGTAATGATCCGGCAAAGAAAGCCAGAGGAAACATACTGCAATTTTGCGAATTTCGAATAGGCAGTCGATTCAAAGACTGATATAAATCAATATGGGGTCCAAATAATTAAAATCCTGTCTAGAATATGAGTCTAAACCAATAATTTATTTCCGATTTCTCAGAACACTCACGCTGATCTCAAAGGACCAAAAGTAAAATATAAACTGCACTATGGTTGATGTACGGGGAGACGTTTTACGGCCGCCACACGGCACAACACCAGCCGCAGCGAAGGCAAATAAAAATCAAAAATGAGTTCCCTTAAGTGCAATGAAAACATTCATAAGAAAGAAGATGGGCCATACTACGTAGTTTCGACTAATAAAGCCTCATCAGTGACCCTGTAATGATCCGTCAAAGAAAGTCCACAAAACAGCTATGCCTACAGAAAATGCCATGGATATCAACCGAGTAATTGTTATAAAACGAGTCAAATGAAGACCTTCATTCCACTCGAATCATTTTTTACGAGTGGAATAAAACGCCATTGTAAATGCAATCCCTGAGTATTGGAAAAATAAGTGCATTAATTGCATATACGCGGATACCTTTTATAGCCACCACACGACATAAACAAAACAGCCCTGATATGCAAAATAGAAGTGAAGGCAATGATCAGGCAGCTCCCATTAGATCGTAAAAAAATTGAATGATCGAAATCATTCCACTGACCGTTCCAAGGCGGTTCTTCTGTGTCGGTTTATTTATGGTGTTGTTTGTTACTTACTGTGTGTATCACTTGTGTCTTTTTATTTTGGATGGCCATATGGCCATTTTGTGGGAAAGTAACTGTCCCTATGGCCTTCCTTTGTTTAGGTTTCCATTATGGTCTGGTCGCTTAATGTTTGTGTTTCTTTTCCCTTTGGTGCCTTTGATGGGTGGAGTAAGTTAATTGTATCGATTCCTGATCTTTGTTTTATTTCTACTTCAACAGGTATCTAAGGGATGTCAAATTAAGGAACAGTGAAACGCCATTGTAAATGCAGTCCCTGAGTATTGGCAAAAATAAGTGCATTAATTGCATATACGCGGATACCTTTTACAGCCACCACACGACATAAACAAAACAGCCCTGATATGCAAAATAGAAGTGAAGGCAATGATCAGGAAGCTCCCATTAGATCGTAAAATTATTGACATTTTGACTGTAATAAACGTAAATTGTCTCGCCCGCCATCTGTTTTGGTTAGACTCAATAGAAGTGAAGACAATGATCAGGAATCGATACAGCTGCCCAACACCTCCCATCAGAGGCACAAAAGATAAAGAAACACGAACATAAAATTACTAACCCCTAATGGAAAACCAAAAGGATTGTTACTTTCCCACAAATGGCCAAACGGCTATCCAAAATGCAAAGACAAGTTATATTGAAAATAAACAATGACAGAAGAGCCGCATTAGAATGACCAATAAAATATTTTACTTAGGGGGTAGGGGAGTGAGGGGAGGGGGTGGTCTTAAATCGGTTAACGTAGCCTAAATCCTCGCCCTTGGTTATGTCGCGGGTTAGACAAATTATTTGTGCAGTCCGCATGGAGTCTATATAATTCGACGATCCGTGAATTTTAGACACGCTTCTTGTAAACAGTTGCCAAAAGTTAGATGTGCCAACATTTTATTTCCTTTTCCCTTTCGAAATAGTACAGTCGTAATTCATTGATTGTCAAGTCTGTTGATGTGACACTGCCTGTCATAACTATTGTTATTAAAAAGACGTCTATAGAAAAAAAAAATAAACATTCTCACTAGGATTTCAAGGTTTCTTTTTCTGCCTGAAGGGATATATGTTTTGAGTTTTTAAAAGTAAATTGAAAGCTATTATTACAAAAATTAAACAAATACTGACCGTTCCTAGCGGTTCTTCTGTTATGGTTTATTATTGTAAAAGTTCGGGTTTGCAAGTATGTACAGCTAATATCTCTTTTTATTTTGGATAGTCGTTTTCTGGGATGGAAATTGTTCTTTTGGCTGTCAGCTTGGGATGTTCTATTAAATGTGAAGTTGTTTTATGTTTGCGTTTTGTTCTCTTTGGTGTCTTGGATGCGAGGTGTATCCTTTCCGGATGATTGTTTTCACTTATATTAAGCCACAGAGTATGTTCAGTAAATCAAGTCAATACGGCAATTTTACAGATTTAGAAAAAGCATAAATCAATGAAGATATTTTGTATGCCTGCAGCGCATTGAAAACGAGCATGTTTTTCCTCATTCAGAATTGTATGATGAGCCAGGTAATGTTTAAAGACATCTTACTGCTCAGACGAATATAGTGCAGAGGTACGAGCGAGATAAATTTGATGTTCGCATGTATACAAACAATGTAATACATGCTTATGAATGAAGTTTCTGACAAAGAAAAATATTACAGCTGCACCGGCCGGTACTTTATTTTTACATGCAGCAGCTCAGTTTCGCATATATTGCTAGAAACCCTTCCGGTCACAACAATGTGATCTACCGACATATTTCAACACGGTAAAGACTAAGGTCAGGATATGAGATGAAGCTTGTAACCTTGGGGTTTTCATCTATGTCTTGTATCATGTGATACGGCAGTGAATCCTCAAACTAGTTTGCGTTAGCACAAGTCAGGGCTTAGAGTGTTGCTGTCCACATGCTGATTGGTCGGTTTTGTTTCAGCCATATTCAACATTTTTCTATAGGTCATGGCAAAATGAAATTATGGCCAACGCAAAGGACAAAATTGTATTTTAGGTCGTGCGTAAATGGCAAGCAAGGACTGTATTGCAATTTTGACTCGAGAATACAGCAGAACTCAAAACTCTGTGAGTTGCTGAGAGAGGCCTGCAAAAGCAGCTGACCCTTTTATGTGGCATTATGTAAAACCGTCAGAGGATAGACACCATGTATGGCACAAACTAGGATGTTCAATTAAACAAACTAGAAATGGTACTGAAAGTTTAGATATTTACAATGTGGGTGTTTTACTATCCAATGAGTAAACACTAAGGTGCTGATCACACAAGCTGATGTCGGCTAATGGTCAGAATAGTTTATCACAAGACGTAGCTTGCCTTGAGTGATTGGTTATTAATAATATACAGATGTTTGTATTTTACATAGAGTTCAATTTAAATAAAGAAGTGACGTAAGTCAGGCACATAATTATGTCCAAGTTGTTATCTTTAGTGTGTTCTTTGGTTCCGTCAATTGACATCCTTTAGATACCTGTTGAAGGTCATTATTAAACCGATGTTCGTTCCTCGTTGTATAACAACTGCTTGTTTGACATCCCTGGACTTTAAGTAGACTAAGATATTTTATGGGCTTTTGTTGTACCTTCCTTCTATTCGAAGGAATTATCTTCAGTAATTTTATATGCTGTTTTATTTAATGACCGGTATGAAGATCGCTTTAGTTTTGACGGTATCATAACCTTATTTACCCACATGAGTATCACTAATACATTTAAAATATCAATATCACCCCTTAGGCTACACTCTGCTTCTTCTGTACGGATTCCCCATTCTATTCAGAACTTTAATACTATGTTGTCTACGGTATTGGTTAGACCCTTAAAATTTGTCTTCTGTAACTTCAGTTACTCTCAATGGAGCAGGCAATACCAATGTTTTTGGGAGTAGTCTTCGTATAAGACTATCTTTTCTCAAATCACCCATCATTCGAAAATATACCAATCCGTGTAAAAAAATTGAATGTATCCTAGTATTTCTAAGTGCAATGCCAAGAGCTGCAGATGTTGTTCGCATTTAAGCGCTGCGTCTACTGTTACTTCATCTGTAAATGGTAGACGCTTCTCTGTAGTTAACATGTCTGATTTGACATGACAGTCTACAGATTTAATTTATCTAATTACATGGCGTGCTTCAAACTGTAATATGCAGTACGTCGGTCAAACTAACCGCATGCTTTAAACTAGATTGAACGAGCATTATCGTAGAATGAGTAAGCCTAAGAAAACTGACACTTTCTTGTACCGTCACTTTCGACGTACAGGTCATTCTGTAAATAACATTGTTATACAACCAGTGGAAAAACTTAATTACGATTCAAATTCTACATCTACATTCAAAATTATCAAAAGACATGAGGCTGAACTGAAATGGATTAAATCTTTACAGACCTCTTTTCCACTGGGATTTAATGACAACATTTATCATGAGGGTAATATTTCCAGAATGCCGGACTTTGATATTTTCTCGCTCCTGGAATGTCGAAAACGCAGAACTAGGTCTCACGGAACCAGGAAAAATGGAAACTTTAAACGTAAATTTCGTGCGTTTATAAGAAACAATACTAGACTGAAGTGACTGTCAATTATATTATTAAATCATGGACGCCACTCTATGCTTTCATTTTTAAGTTCATTACCCGTTCTGTTTTACGTCTTCTGGACACCGAGGCGAACAAATCTACGATAGTTCTAATCAGTTATATGATGCGGCTCTCTTAACTAGAGGCTATACTCAGCATACTCTCCGTTTTTACATTGATTCTGAAATTAATCATAAACGCCATTTCTTCAAAATATCCTTCATTAATAAGGGTATGGATTTTATAGATTTGTCCAGTATCTTCCGTGAGAGCTCGGTGCTTTCTTCCATTCCTGCTTATTTTCAAAATATTGAAACACCTATAATTTGCTATAAATATAACAAACATGTTAGATCTATCATTTTTAATTTCAATAAACTTGTTTCAGATCTTGATAATGATACTAATACTCCTGATTCATGTGATTGTAAAAACTCAGTGTATTGCTATCCTGCTGCTGGTCATGTAATTACTGGCAATTTGAAAATAATTCCTGATTCTAGGATAAGGAATATAATTTCTAAAGGACCGAAATATCGGTTTCCTTCTAAAATTGATTTCAGTATATGTAGAGATGAAATCGCTCCTTCCTTGAATGAATTCGGTAATCGATGGTGTAAGCGAGAGTATGTTGAGCATAAAGCCTTTAAGGACTGGAAAATTAGCATTTTAAAACAAGTGAATAAATGCATTTCTTTCTATTTTCAAAATACTTACTAAGCCTAAGACGTCTTTACGTCATCTTTAACTAGGTATTCAAGAATTTCATAAGAAGTTTGTTTTGGCCCCTGCAGACAAGGCCGCTAACATCAGGGACATCAGGTTTAATTATTTTAGAAATTTGTTTAGAAATGCCATTTTTTGCAAATAGTGAATGCCCTAATCAGACGCAATGCGATCGGTTTGCCAGTGTTCCTTTTTGGGGGTTTGCTGTATAAGCTAGATTAATTTGAGCCATTCGTTAATTGTCTTGCTCGCAATGGTTCGACTAAATAAAAGTGAAGGCAATGATCAGGAATCGATACAATATCCCGACTCCTCCAATCAGAGAAACCAAAGGGAATAAAACACGAACATAATGTAACTAAACAGTTAACACTAATGAAAACATAACGAAAAGAAAGACTTTGCCGCAAAATGGCCAAACGGCTATCCAAAATAAACATATTATAAGCAATACATATAAGCAAAGGCAAACTATAACATAAATAAACCGCGACAGAAAACCCGCCTTGGAAAGGTTAGTAAAGATATTTCACATGGGGTGGGGTGGGCGGCGTTAAATCAGTTTTACAATCCTCGCCCTTGGTTCTGTCGCGGGTTAGATAAATAATTTGTTCAGTCCGCACGACGAAGCCCCCCCCCCCCCCCCCATTTATGTTGTTGTTTGTTACTTACTGTGTTTATCACTTGTGTCTTTTAATTTTGGATGGCCATATGGCCATTTTGTGGGAAAGTAACTGTCATTATGGCCTTCCTTTGTTTAGGTTTCCATTATGGTCTGGTCGCTTAATGTTTGTGTTTCTTTCCCTTTGGTGTATTTGATGGGTGGAGGAAGTTAATTATATCGATTCCTGATCTTTGTTTTACTTCTACTTTTCTTAAATAGAAGTGAAGGCAATGATTAAGAATCGATACAATTAACCCACACCTCCTATCAGAGACACCAAAGGGAAAGAAACACAAACACGAATTAACAAGACCCTAATGGAAGCACCAATAGCGGAAAGCCAAAAGGACAGTCACTTTCCATAAAACGGTAAATTGCTTATCCGAAACAAAAAGTACAAGCGACACACATACCCCAAGACAAATCATAACAAAAATAAATCGCTACAGAAGAACCGCCTTGGAACGGTCAGTGAAACGAATTCCACTGGGGGCTGGCGGAGGTGGTGGTGTGTGGGTGGGGGGAGGGGGTGGGGGGCTTCAATCTATTTTACGCGGCCGCAGTCCTCGCCCTTACTTCCGTCGTGATTTGGACAAATAATTTATTCAGTCTGCAAGTAGGCCTCCTAACACATCAGTGCAACATCTCCGAGAATACATAAATCAAACAACCACAGAGATTAAACTACGGTGAGGACTCGACTGCAAGATACCACCGACTTGTTGGAGCAAAGGAAAACCAACAGTTAGACTCCGATGGGCCCAACCATGGTCAGAGCATCAAACAGCAACCAACATTAGCTAAAATTTAATTCTCTCTAATTCTCACTAATCCTTTACGCTCGAACCGTCATAGAATCTGTGGCCTGACCCATCGGTCTTCAAGTAAGAGGTAAGCAAAGCTGTCAACCGTGATTGGGTTAACTACCTTGCATGCAGTCTGTCGTATAACATCTATGTTGTACTCAACCCTTTTTTATATCGAATAATGATTTTACGATACTGATAACCCTGATTAAGAAGTTTAGCAGTTAACAATTTATTGCGAGTGTTGAAGTCAGCCGCATGAGTAGACACTCTGGCAAATCGAATTAATTGTGAAATATAAACGCTAAAGGATGCCGCACGAGGAACATCACCATCCAAGAAAGGAAAAGTTACAATCTCAAAATCAAAATCATCGCGTTTATCATACATTTTTCAGCAACAAATCCATCTGCAATAGATAGATGTAAATCCAAACAAAACGGGACCTCGGTATTGAAATGAAGTTCTGGGGGTAAATTTGAGTGATCAAACCATCGAAATAGGTATTGTCAATATCTAATAAATCATCCAAAAATCTAGAAGTCGAGCTAAAGGCTTTAATGATTTCAGATTGGTTTTCAGCAGAAAGAGACATCATGAAGTCCTTTTCAGAACGGAACAAGAACATATGAGCCACAAGCGGTGCGGAATTCGTACCCATCGGAATACCCACAACTTGTCTAAATAACCAAATCTTAAATAATAATTGTCAAGTACAGAGGTGAGAGCTTCACACACTTTTTGACATGATCATGAAGTATAACAGTTATGCTCTTCAGAAGTAAAAAAAAGCATTTCTTACCTTACAAGCAAGATAGAGGGAGTCTCAATGAAATGTCAATTTAATTAAATCATAAATCATTAGTTTTGTAAGATTATGAAGAAGTGTAGTGTAAAGGGTGGAAAAATCATAAGTAGACATACTTGAAGCACGAAAACATCTGGATTTCAATTTATTAAATACTTCAGTAGAATTTTTATACAAGACTAAAACAGATTTCTCCTTGATTTTTCAAAGACTTTTTGCAATATTTAATCACATGTTTTTTTTTTTATGACAGTGAAACATTAAGTTAGTACTTTGGAAAGTTCAGTGGTGGTACAAGAGCTTGAATTTGCAATAAACCGTGCTTCGTATGGTATTTTATGAATTTCAGGTAACCAATATAACGAAGGAAGCTTGTTTTGGCCTTCTGTAACACATGCAGCAAACTTGGTGGCCGAATGACATGTGGTCATCAGTTACAGCCCTCTCTTCAGCCAAAGGCTGCAGTTCATAGGCCTTGTTCATAGATGTTGCACTGATGAGTTTGGAGGCCTTCATGCGGGCTGAACAAATTATTTGTCTAAATCGCGATGGAAATAAGGGCGAGGATTGTGGCCACGTAAAATTGTTTTAAGCCCCCCCCCCCAGTGGATTTCGTTTCCGCTGACCGTTCCAAGGCGGTTCTTCTGTCGCGATTTATTTTTGTTATTGTCTTTAGGTGTTTGTGTCGCTTGTGTTATTTTATTTTGGATAGCCTATTGGCCATTTTGTGGGAAAGTAACTGTCCTTTTAGCTTTCCGCTGTTGGTGTTTCCATTAGGTCTGTTGATGCTTGTTTGTGTTTCTTTCCCTTTAGTGTCTCTGATTGGAGCTATGGGTTGATTGTATCGATTCCTGATCATTGTCTCTACTTCTATCTTGTACCGACAAGTTCTTGCTGAAGAGCTTTAACATAGTGGAGCCGTCAAACAACGACAACATTATTAGCGGCCTTGTCTGCTGGAGCCAAAACAAACTTCTTATGAAATCCCTGAACGTAGGCTATTTAATTTGCATATCCGTGAATTTGGGCCACGCTTCTAGTAAATAGTTGCCTAAGGCAATGCTGATGCTTTTACTCCCAAATGTCTCATTTCCTTTTGTCTTAGTAGTAACTCATTGATTTTCAAGGCTCTTGATATGACACCTTCTGTCATAACTTTTATAATAAAAAAGAAGTTTATAGAAAAAGCCTTCTGAATAGATTGTGAAGGTTTTCAATCTCTGCCTTAAAAGATATCTGTTTTTTAGTTTTTAAAAGTAAATTGGAAGCAATGATTTAAATAATTACTGACCGTTCCAAGGGGATTCTTCTGTTGTGATTCGTTATTTTAATAGTTCGTGTTTGCATGTACGTACTGCTAATATCTCTTTTTAATTTGGATAGCCGTTTGGCCATTTTCTTGGAAAGTAAATGTCCATTTGACTTTCCGTTAGTGAAGTGATAATAAGGGTGAAGTTGTTTTATGTTTGCGTTTCGTTCCATTCGGTGTCTTGGATGGTAGGTGTGAGGTTATTGTGTGGATTACTTATCATTGCCTTCACTTCTTCACTTCTATTAAGCCACACAGTATGTTAAGTAAATCAAGTCAACACGGCAATTTTTCATTTTAGAAAGGCATAAATCAAGGAATATATAATTTTGTATGCCTGCAGCAAATTGAAAACGAGCTGAAATTTCCTCATTCAGAATTTTATGATGTGCCAGATAATGTTTAAAGACATCTTGTCACTCAAACGAATATAGCGCGGCGGTACGAGCGAGACAATTTTGCTGTTCGCATGTATACGTAGTATATGATTATAAATGAAAGTTTTGGACAAACAAAGTTCTGACAGCTGCACAGGCAGGTACCTGTTTTACATGCAACAGCTCAGTTTCGCACATATTGCTAGAAACCCGGCACGCCACAGCAATGTGATCTACCTACATATTTCAACAGCAAAGACTAAGATCAGGATAAGCGCTCAAGCTATTTTATCGTCCTTGGTTTGGTCGGCCACCGCCCATCGGGGCTTGAAGAAAAAGATGGGCTGCTTGATGCTTCCACGCAGAGCTGAAACCGATCGCACAAGAGTTTTGGTAAACCGCTTAGAGGAACTAAGCCTGCCCATGCAAAGCGGTGCGAGTCGGGCGGTCCATGCTTATAAACCCTGTTGCTTTCATTGGGCGACAGGGCTTGAAATGTCATTTCATGTCAGTTTCGGGTAAAAATCCCACAAAATTCGAAGCAAAATGACCTAAACAGTGTTGACGGGGACGTTAAACCTAAAATTAACCAACCAACCAACCAACCTTGGTTTGGCCTTGGGGTTTTCATCTCTATCTCATCACGAAAACACACTTATATAAATTTGACCCCCTTGAACCCCACTTTTATATAGTAAAACTGGGGTTTCCGGGGGTACTGCTTAATTTTCTTATTTCTGACCTACATATAGATTGTGGATACTCGTTAGAACCGACTCGATGAGGCGGTTCTAACGAGTACCTTCAATCGATGAGGCGGTTCTAACGAGTGTCCACAATCTACGAGTATACTTTGAGAAGAAATAGAAAAATATCACAATTTTTCATCATAAAATGTTCATTTTTTTCGGAGATAAAGGTGGCAATGTAATTGTATAGGCATGTTTTCGTAACGCTTGTATCTTGTGATAGGGCCAGTAAATCATCAAACTGGTTTGCGTAAGCACCAGTCAGGGCTTAGTTTACTGCCATCCACATGCTGATTTGTTCGGTTCGTTTCAGCCAGGTTAAACATTTTTCTATAGTTCATGACAAAATGAAATTATTGCCAAAGCAAAGGAAATAATGTCTTTAATGTCACGCGTAAATTACAAGCAAGAAATATGAAGCAGAAATCAAAGTCGTGAGTTGATGAGGGAGGCCTCCAAAGTGAACACTTATCAGATTATGCAGGTGCGCAGGCTGACGACGATTAATGGTCACAACAGTTTCTCACAGGCCGTAGCTTTCTTTGCGTGATTGATTATTAATAATATTCAGATGTTTGTATTTTAAGGGAAAGTTAAATTAAATAAAATAAGTAACTAAAGTCAGGCACATAATAATGTCCAAGTTGTTCATTTGTGTCCTTTTGTCAGTAATGGTTCTAAGCGAGGGGTGGAGTCGTTCCTGGTTTACGTTATCGGACGAAAAAGGTATTTACTTTTTTCAGTGATTCCAAAATTCGGTGAAGTTTGGTGTACACCATTAATTTTAATCGATAATCATTTCCTCAAGGTGAACATTCTTACTATCACCCACTCAGAAATGTTACATTTATATATTATACCTTTATTTTCAGCTTGTCCAGAAGCATGCTATTGGCCATGGAGTTGTGAAGAAATTTCAGGACAATGCTCAAGTATGTTAGCAGATGATATGTTTGCGATAACGATCACTTTTTTGTTGATATATAGAGTATAACTTTTACTCTTTCAAAATCCGATAAAGAAACAAGTGCCAAGTACAAGCTACAGGATAGTTTACCTACCGAAGTTTTTACGAACATAAGTAGATGCCGAAGGCATCCGAGGGCTCGGCGGCCCATGTCCACCTTTAAATTAACACATATAGTAGTCGCAGATAAGATTGACTAGGCGGAGCTATCGTTTTCCCCTGCCTTTAGACTGTTCTTTTTACAAACAGGTAAACCAAGTCACCCGACTGTGTGAATTCAACTGTGATACAAACACAAAGCTGTGGGGTATATGGCTATTTGGTCCGCTTGCAGAAAGCATGCGAAAGGCACTCTACCGAACTCAGCAAATTTGACATATATTGACAACACCCGAATATCGCCGCCTAGTCAATCTTATATGATACTACTATGCAGGCGTAGTAGTCATAACAATCTAATTTGCCTAAGGCATTTGTTTTCATGGGCCAATTACGTTAAATCTCAGCCGTCTTGGTTAACGTTTTCTTCCTCAAAATAAAATGTCTGTCTCTGTCCGGGTAGTCCACCAGTCCAAAACTTCATTGATATTTGACGTTCTTGTTTTGTTTATCAAATGCTCATATCTATATTCCCTGTCCTGACTTCAAGTATTTCTAAGTTTTGAACAACACATAAAAGCACGAAACTGGTTTACTCGTAAACCGCATCCACTGACCTTAAAAATAACTCCCTGTTAAATAGAAGTGGAGGCAATAAACCCATTATCTCGCATTGACCAAAGATGCCGACACGTCTCGGTAGGGCGGAAAGCGTTTATCTATCAGCAGCTTCAACAGCAACAGCTAGTTTTAAGTAGATAGCAATGCTCATGTCGCATTTAAGCTCCGCCTCAGATCATACTAAATCCCATATTTAACCCTTATCTTACTGCTCACGACAACCCCTATCTGAAGAAGCCATCTGATCAGGATCTTTACTGTTTGGCATCCAATTAATGAATTTGTAGCAATAAATTACACCAAGTAATTTGGTTGGTTGATATACTGAAATGGGTGTGGCTTAAATGAATATTCAGCAAGATAAGGGATATAATAGGTGCATGCACTAGAATATTTTTTGATCTTGGATTTGCCAATTCATCTCGGTTCAATCAGCGTAGTTATACATAAGCTGACTGGGGGATAAACAGTAGTAGTAGTAGTAGTAGTACAGTTCTGGTGTTTTACGTCTCCATGGTCCCACGGATTTGCTCCATAGTGGCACAGCAAGACGGAGAGAAAAACTGGATGAGCGCCATTCTGTATAAAAATAAAGGAAACACAAAGTACAACTAAAATATGAGGTCACAGAAAGGAAAACATGTTTCTTATTTAAGGGTTTTACCAATGTTTTCTTTGTTTCAATAGATACCATCTTAGACGCCATCAGGATCAAATTGTTACTTAGTGACACGTCAGCTGGCATTCATGCGAGGGTCCGTCGAAAAGTTTTGTCACTGGGGTGTTGTTTCCTAAACGTTCCAATTAATATTCTTTCCCTATTTCTGGCCCTCAAAGTAACCGCCGAAACGAATTTTTCTAACCTTCGGATCCAACTTCTCAAAGCTGCTTTGAAGTGGTCTTTGGGTACCTGTTGGAGGCACTGATAAATCGCGCTTTTTAACTTACATTTCTTCCCAGAAAGCATTTTCTTGAGCCTTGGAAACAAGAAAATGTCGCATGGGCTCATGTCAGGACAATATGGAGGATGATTTACAACCTCAACCTTTTCAGCAGCCAAATACGACCTCACAACCTCAGAATTGTGAGAGGAGCCATTGTCATGGATCAGGCGCCCTCTTGACCAACCTCTGCTTTGTAGAACGCGTTGACTTTCTTTAGTACAGGGTTCTTATGGAATAGCCCAGTTACTATGACTAGAAGGACAAGCCACTTGAACCACTGGCCCACCAGAATAGATAAAGATTGCATACAACATCTTCTTTGAGGTGACGGTTCTCTTGACAATACAGTGGCGCTTTTGATGTATGCGCTTCCACTTTCTGTAACCAGCTCTGATCTGCGGCTCGAACATGTGCACCAAGGTTTCGTCACCTGTTAGAAAGTTAGATATAACTCGGGTGTCAGTTTTTGTATTTTTAAGAGCTGTTGGACGCATTTAAGGCGTCCTCAGTGAGCAAACGGGGCACCCACCTAGCGCAAACCTTTCTCACACCCAAGTTCTTTGTCAGAATGGTATGCACGTTGCTTTCTGATATGGCAGTGCATTTAGCTATCTATTTAACTGACAGTCACTCATCTTCTTCGACCGCTGCCTTTACAGCAGAGATGGTTGCCTTGGTGATGGACGCATTTGGCCTAGCAACACGGGTTCCATCTTTGACCAATTATTTACTAGCTTTAAATGCTTTGATCCACCGCTAAACTGTGCACTTTGAAATGGCAAAAGATTCATATATGCCACACAATTCATCAAGTATCTGACTTGAACCTATGTCAAGCCTAACACGGCATTTAATGTAGCTATGAATTTCAGCCTTTCCGTCCATTATTTCAATGTAACTCGTAAATTTGCCAGTGTATATGACTGCATGTATTTCAATTTGACATATCTCGGTCATTATAAAAGCAACTTGCACGAAATAAACTGTTATCGGTAGCTATTTGAAAGGTTACCAAAGTGCAATGAAGCGAAATCAGAAATACATTCGATAAAACAAAGTAAACCTATTAGTGACACAACTTTTGAGTGAGTGAGTGAGTTTTACATCCCTCCAACAGCTAAGGTCATACGGAGATGGGACCTCGGTTTAAAGACTCATCCGAAAGTCTGGAGAAGCCCGGGATCGATCCTGCGACCCCTGGTTTACAAGGCGAGTAGCGTAAGCACTACATCACGGAGGCTTCTACAAAACTTTTTGAAGGACCCTCATACACCAGGAATGGCATTCATATACCTTTGAGGCGACATCATGAAGATCGTTGACGTGATTGAAACTTTCCCGCGTTGAAATATAGTGATTTCACTGCAAAAGCATTATCTTGTACAAAAAGTAATTCGCACCAAAGACATTTATTTCTCCGGCTAAGAGGAAATATTTGTTTGTAGCCAAAAAACAATACCAAGTTAATTATAATAGGAGGCATTGTATTTCTCTTTTATGCATGTAATATAATGCTATATACCATTGCTCGAAGCAAACATTTACTAAAAGCTTGAAAGCTCCCCAGAAGTTGATTTATATAAAACAAAAATTAGGGGATAACTGTACTGAAAATTGTCAGGTTTATAAACATGGACGGTCCGACACTCACACCGCTTTGCCTGGGCAGGCTAAGATCCTCCAAGCGGTTAACCAGTACTCGTGTGCGGGTCGGTTTCAGCTCTGTGTGAAAGCAGCGTGCAGCCCATCTATTTCCTCAAGCCCTGATGGGCGGGGGCCTTTAGTCGCCTTGTAGGTTATATGAAACGTGTCCAGAGAAAACATGTCTCGGACATGCTTGTCAATCGAAGACGAAGATCATCCAGACTTCGCTATGCTTTATAGAGGATCCTACATGAGTGTTCATGTATTATTGAATTTATTAAACGGGTTGAGGAAAAGGGATGAAATGCGAGGCTGTGCCGAGTATTTTATCCCTTTTCTTCAACGATTGTGATAAATTCAATAGTACATGAAAACGAGTGCAAGATTCTATTTATCATATGACATTTAAAACTCATTTTATTCTCGATTTTTTAACAAAAATGTCAATATTCCGCCATTAGTAAACGCGAAGTCATTAAGGATGTCTACCATGTAACGTTACGGGACGTATCTAACTAATTTGCATATTTAATCCACAAGTGGACAATCGAAAATATTACATGACGTTATTACATTCTCAGATACGGCGTCATATGATAAATATGCTTAAGGTTTGTTGTTGTTGTTTGTTTTTTTTGTTTTTTTTTTTGTTTTGTTTTTTGCAAACGGAGAAATCTCTATCATTACGACAACACATCCGCCTGACACAATTCATTTATTTCACATGTCAAGAATGGCTTTTAATGCGCCCACTCCCCCAACCCCCCCCCCCCCATTAACCCCGAGAATTTTGATTCGGGGGGCATACAGTATTTGCCCTGTCTGTCTGTTTGTTTGTTTGTCTGTCGGTACGTCACAAAATCTATGATTTTAACTTTAAAAGTATTTGACCTAGCCTCATGAAACTTCACACACTAATTCACCATCACAAGGGCTACAATCTGACCAAGAGCCATAACTCTTGTCATTTTTGGCTGAATGATCTCCCCTTGAAATATGCAAAAACAGAAATTAGTTCTCACGGGGTGGGGATGGGGGCATTGGTCACCTATAGTGAAAGCTCTTGTTTTCTGATGCTTACTTATCTACACTCCAAAGTAGGCTGCTGGCGCTCGTTAGAACCGCCTCGTTTAGGCGGTTCTTACGAGTACCCACAACCAATGTCTTGTAGCCAATAATTGAAGAATATTTTATATCAATGCAATGAATATGGATCTGTGTTCAATGCCAAGGCTACATTGCTACTATACTCGATGACAGGACCAGAGTCCTCCCGCTCCACCTCTGCTTTATGTTTCCCAACCATGCATCAAGTTTTCCAAAGAAAAACAAATAATAGTTTGGATCCACCCCCACCCATATTCTCCAGTACAAGCCCAACGATTAATCCATCCGCCGCCGCCCATCAAACAACACTCAAAGATAGAGGACTTAGAAAAAATTAAATCCGGTTTGTACCATATTTGTACCATAAAAATACGTAAAAAAGAGAGAAGGAAGTAACGAACAAGCCGTGCGATTCTAGAGCTTGGCACGACTGAGCCGACTCAGGTCGGATCTAGCTCAAACCACTCGTCTATCTGAAATATGGGCCAAATGATGTGTTGAAAAGCTGGCGATCCCTGGGCTTTTCTCAATAATCAGGATCCCTTCTTCCAGCAAACGAGACGCCACTCACGGCAAACGAGTGGCTCCTGTAAAACAGAATTTCATCCCCATTCACTACATAAGTAAAGTGACCTGTATATTTTATTCCCTACAGACAAGGGAGACCGAAAACGTTTGCTTAAATAAAAGCTTGGCTTTGGAAATAGGAGGTCCTTTGCTAAATATGAGATCCACGATTATGATAAGAAATGATTGAGCTGAAAAGTTTCCGAAAGAACAAAGGATTTTATAAACTAATACAGAAATAAGCTGTGTTAGATGATAACGTACACTTCAGAACTTAGTGATAGGTATCCGATTCTGTTAACTTTAGAGTAACATGAAATAACTTTTGATTAACATGAAATGACAAGTTACTTATCTAATAACGTATACACAATGCATCTTACATTGATGTGCAGAGTGATAGGGCATGAAAAAGTGACATATACACAGTACAGACGCGTAAAATTATGTTAGACACAGATGATGTTATCTTCCGTCCAGTGTACGGCCCACCAGCACAGATGATACACGTATAAATGCAGCATGGTAGTAACATAAGATAGGAAAGTTTAAACGGATAGATCTCGCGTAATGAAGTTTGTAAAAATTTAAAAAAAAAAAAAAAAATAAGATGCATTTGAACAAAATTATTCTAAATAATACCAGTTAAACGGACGACTGTTCTGTATGTTGGAGGCTTTTACCCAACTGCCACAGAAGCTGAAGGCAGCCACCTATTTCGAGGCACCAGGTGACTCGGCAGGGGTACTGTTTTTCGGTGGTGTCTTCACACTCTGCCACAGTCCCGAAGGCGGACGACATAACACCCCCCCCCCCCCGGTCTGGCAAGGGGCCATGAAGATTGATCATTATATCATTTCAAGTGTGACACTCTTGCTTCTGCTTATCCAAGAAGGGCAGTTATCAGTTTTATAACGAAAGAATCTGCACTGGACTAGTTAACAGTATAGGTGGCTAAGCCTGTCCAGGAAAACGTGATTAAGTAATTGACTCGCTAGGTATGACCGTAATGGTGTTGACAGACCTTTTAAACTTTAAGTAAAACATCAGTGGAATAGAGTGCATACTTTCATATCTCCAAACAATCATTTTTATTGGTTATAATATATGATTTGTTCTTATTATACAAAATTTCTAAAGCCGTATCGCGCGGATCCTGATGTTACTAGTTTGGCAATTACCTAACCTCGGGTGACCAGCCCGATGAACCATTTTGACTAAATTTCTTAAGCAGAAACCTGCTGAATAAATTGTTTTAGTCACATACATTTCTGACTACCAAACAATCAGTTACTGAGTGTAATTTATTCATTTTGACGGGCCTCCGTGGCCTAGTGTTAAGAGCGCTGACTCATAATCATTAAGTCTCTCACCGCTGTGGTTCGAGCCTCGCTCGGGTCACATGTTAGACGCCAAGTTCTGCATCGAAAGGTCATGTGTTTTTTCTCCGGGTACTCCGGTTTTCGCCCACCTCTGATTAACGCTCGACTCGATATGAGTGAAATAATCTTGAAAGGGCCGTAAAACCAAAATAAAATAAAAAAAAATGTATTCATTTGAATCACAAACAACAAGGCAAACAGTTAGTACAAGCAGTGTAGATCCCGGGCCATCTATGAAATTTGAATAAAAATACAATAAAATCGTTATTATTTCACATTAGTCGCCCAAACTTGGCCATATCTGTTTACATAGCATTTAAACATGTATATATGTTAAATGTACAATACTCATGGTATAATTGGTGATATAATTTGTTTTCGGTTATGACCATTTGTTTTCAGTTATTTCCGGAAAAAGTTTGTTTTCGGTTTTCCCAAATACCGAATGCAAAACCCAGTTTGCTCCGTATAGAGTGGGGTCTAGAGGAGTATTCATTGCACGGACTTGTGTACCTGATGTTCATACAGGCATACAATGGCATATCCATATGAAGGAGTTAAATACGTAGCTCGTACCCTCGTATCTTTATATACTTAGTCAAAAAAGTAACTATACCAACTTCCGGGTGAAACTCACTAGATATCTGGCAGCTATTGAGCTAAATTTGGCTGTAGACATGTAAATCGAACGTTTAGCTAGAGTATGCCTAAACTTGCATTTGCTCATACCTTTCTGCTCCAGAGTTGTCTTGCAATACGTGTCTAGAAAGATTTTGGTAGAAAATGGACATTGCGCATGCGCAGAAATCTCTTTTTTTCTAAGATGAAAGAAAATGGCGTCTGAACATCGAATAACACCTTACTTTTGCATTATCTCATGATCTCGCATTATAAGCGAGGTTTTAATTTGTGAAATTCTCAAATTATCTCCCTTGCAATTAAAAGTATAGCAATTTTCGAACTGCTGTAATTTTTATTCCTGTCAATCAATTTTTGCCATTTTTCAAACAAACGCTTTGTTTCATTATTGCTGTTCATCATAATGGTAAAAAAAATACAGAAAAAGTATGTAGCATGTAGCACTATCGATTGCGATTTTCTATGGAGTTCCCAGTGAAAGCAGCATTTGCACACAACTTCAAGAATTGGAGGTCAATATGTGATAGCTTGTTTCTCGTTGCTGATGCAAATATTTTGTGAAAAGACGCAAATGGTATCTAATGACATGTAACTTGTATCAAATTTTAGAAATGTAGGGTACAGGGAAATTTTATGATGTTAAATCATAGCAGGTTTTAATCATCTTCTCTGTGGAAATGACACAGTGACCCCTTGGGTGTTTAAAGCAATAGTCTACAGTGATGTGTTAACGAAAACAAAAACGAATGGGGCTTTTACACGGAAAATTGCGTCTTCTTACCAAAACATAACAAACTTAATGTAGTTTTTTCTGTAGAAGATATAGTAAAAGAAGCAATTTTACGTATAGGAACTTTTTTGACTGAGTATATTTGCATTAGCGACGGTAAACCATGTACAAATGTGAACATATACTGGGGGTGTTGCGTGGAAATAAACATTTCATTTTTGTTTACTTTTCAGGATTCAATCCCTTAGGTAAGACTCTTTATCAACATTCAATACAACAAACCATCCAAGCGATATCTTCATGTCTTGCTATCATATGCATCCAGAACTCGTATACACTCCAACCTGGCGAATCCGGCCAGCTCTCACATATACATAATTATAGAATCTTCAACGTTAATAACAGCTTAGAGCAGGTGCATAACATGTTTAAGGAATGTCTGGTTAAAGTCATTAATTGTAAGTTTCACAAAACTATTTGCAATTTAAGAATTGTGCAGCGTCTGATCTCGACTGCCTGTTTTCAATTTTTAGGGGAACGCCAAGAAAACTATGGGTTACATTTGTGACATTTTTGTTATCTTATTTCTTTTCAAAGGGCTCGTTTGAACCGTGTCATCGACTATAATTTAATCATTCATGTAGGTAGGGGTTTCAACGGTATTCATTATATGGGCCCCGCCAAGCGATTTTGGTACTTATCGCCTATGCGAGCAGCGAAGGTTCAGGCGAGCCTGCGCATCCGCGCAGTCTCGCCAGAACCTTCGCTGCTCGCTCATACAAGCAGTGAATCAAGAGGAACCTTCAGGCAGAAAGCCATATCCCTGGCCCCTCTGAATGGCTGGGCATGCGCAGTTAAAATTTGTCATGACGGAATGCTCGAAGACCCAAATTCGCTTGGCGGGGCTCATATGGCTATGAAAACACACTGCAAGTCCTACGAGTTGATCGAACCTCTAGAATACCACCAGGATGACACAAATAGAACTTCTGGCACTTCCTCCAACTTTGATTACCTGCTCGATACCAAGATGGTTACATCATTAACACATGCTAAATCTACAGGAATGTGCAAACTAAATGTGCAATGTCGTTGATTTTGGCACAGATTGGAAACATAGATGTTCACATGCTCCCAGTCAAACAGCTAATCTTTAATGTGGCTTCTCTGCAGCTGGTGTTTTGTCGTGTGGCGGCCGATTTTCCACACGATTCTAAAAGAACTGAATGATCCCAAAGGACCAATACATGTAATCTACACTATGATGATGTACGGGGAGATGTTTTACGACCGCCACACGGCACAACAGCTGCACTGAAGATGAATAAGTTCTGATTGGAAGCAAAGAATACTCAAAATAAACGAAAACAGCAGACTCGGGTTTTATCGAGTCTGTTCGTGACCAGTACTGAGATGTGCAACACCGACCATGCCCTCAAGCACAGGCTTAAGCAGCAATTTATTTTATTTGGTGTATTCTTTGCTTCCAAAAGATATTATGTAGAACTTAATAAATACATGCAAGTCGAACAATAAAATTCAAGATGTCTACACGGTTTGCTAGCGTCCCAAAAGGGATGTCCCAAAATGGGACGCTATGCATATGCGAGTAAAAATAGCAGCCAGCCCATCCAAAGTCAATGTTGCAGCGATTTCTCCGAACTTTCTATTTTTATTACAGTGTTTGGGTTTCTTTGGAGCGGTAAGTGCTTAACAAAATGCCAAACTGAGTCAACATATACGAAACGGTCCTAATCACATAAATGAACAACAACTGCTCATAGAGCATGTGGCTAACATAAAATATCTTTGACGCACAAACAGTTTTATTACATTTATTTTTCGCATTAGTTCTCCACCATCTCCGACGTTTCGGCTTTTGACAGCCTTTATCACGGAATTGTTCTTTCAGCTATCACATATTTTTTCAATTTCTCCTTTCCAATATGTTGGAAAGAAGGTCCCAACGTTTGGCATAACAAATACATTCAATATGTTGGAAAGTAGAAATTGAAAAATATGTGATAGCTAAAAGAACAATACCGTGATAAAGGCTGTCAAAAGCCGAAACGTCGGAGATGGTGGAGAGTTAATGCGAAAAATAACATAACATTGATTTCAAATGTATAAAAAAGTGTCCGATTGTTTCAATTTATAATGTTCCCAATCTAACTGTACCGAACGTTGAAAACCAAGATCAGAAACTTCTTTTCTTGTACATCAGATAAGGAAATACATAGTTTTTGCTTGGGATAGAAACTGTTCTAACCCTGGTGTTCGTACCCAAAATCGAATATTCTCGCATTTATCAATTGATAAATGCACTGGTTGAATACGATCTCATATGCGCCGTCGTTAAAGTTGATGTCACTGCACGTTACGTGACGTCACTAAACATTCATGTAGTTCCATCACGATATGGCGGGCGTCGGTAACTGAAATGTCTGCAGCATTAAAAATCCGCGCTTAGAGATGGAAGGTTGGCAAGAAAGGAAACCTATATGGGTGTGAGGGGCGGTTAGAAAAATCCGTCGCTCGGGATCAGTGACCGACATCACCCGGCAAGCCTCGTGATGCCGGTCAGTAACCCTTGGGACGGATTTTTTCATCCACCCCTCACACTCGTATAAGATTCTTTATAATCCTCCAGATCTTGATCTTGATCTACACGGTTTGCCAGTGTCTCAAAATGGGACGTAATGCATATATAATTCGATAAAGCAAACACATACCCAATCAATTTTGCAGTGATCTCTCTTAACTTTGTTTTTCTTACAGTTTTGGGGTTTATTTGGAACGGTAAGTATACTTCCAAACACACAAAAAAATGAGTCCACACATGTTCCTTACCACAGGCGACCAGCTTTAACCTATGGCTTAGGGAACAAGCAAAGTTTTCACCCTGATATAGGCTAAAGTACACGAACCTCGTTATAATACGGTTGTTTGGGTCAAAAGCGGCGAACAAGCGTGTTAGATACAACTAAATGCATGCAGTAAAATTCCTATATTAAGACAACCTTTTGGACTGTTCAAAAGTCTCGTGACGAGAGCAAACAAAAAAAAGAATGACGGCAACCTAGTAAATTAGCATTTAAAGGCAGAACTAGTTTTAATTTATGTGGCCTTAATAGAGGAATGTCTGTTTTTTTATATGAAAAAATAATTCATGATCGTTTTTCCATTAAATTTATGTATTTTTGGGATCCATCTGCATATCTTAACCGCGTTTTATCTAAACCGCGTTATATCTAAACCGCGATATATATAAACCGCGTAATATCTAAACCGCGTTTAATCTAATCCGCGTTATATCTAAACCGGGTTACAAAGAGGTTTTTGTGTATTAGGACCATTTCGGTATGAGTTGGCTCATTTGTTGTGTAGTTTTAGTCATTACTCTTCATCACGAGAACAAGCTTAGTATATAATTCTAACTCTCTTGAACACCACTTTTACATAGTAAAATTGGGGTTCACATGGGTAAACCTTATTGTTCTGATCTCTACTCAAAATATAGATTGTGGCTACACGTTAGAGCAGAAATAAGGACGAGGCGGTTCTAACGAGTAACCACAATCTGCAACTTAGAGCAGAAATAAGGACGAGGCGGTTCTAAGTTGTAGATTGTGGTTACTCGTTAGAACCGCCTCAATTGGGCGGTTCTAATGTGCACCAACAATCTATATTTTGAGCAGAAGAAAAATATTTTGAGCAGAAATAAGAAATATATCACAATTTTTATCTAAAATTTTCGTGCGTTTTTCCTTTTCGGTGGTAAAATGTACCATGCATTTGCATAGCATGTTTGCGTAATGCTGAGTCGCGTGAATATTCAGCAACAAACAATATGAGCAAGCGCAAGACAAAACTTACAATAAGACATGTGCGCCCAGCGGAAAATCAGATCAGCCTGCGCAACTGCGCAGTCTGATCAGAGTCTTCGCTGATCGCATGTACCTACTATAGGCTAATATCTATGCAAAGAGACCGACAAAAGAACTCTTCATAGTTGATGCGTGCGCAGGTTGATTTGAGTCTTATTGTAGGTTTTGTCATGCTCCGGCTCAAATTATTATTTTGGTAAACTCTTTCCAGTCTTGTTTTATTTCAGTGAATGCCTTCGTATGGTCAGGTAAGATATTTTATGTATGAGACTCTCTGGCATAAGTTGGACAGATGTGTTTCAATGTTAGAGAAGTCTCATCCAAAAGAGAACATATTTGGAAAATTGAATATTATTAATTTTTTGTTTCGCTTTTTAATAGTACCATGTGTTTGAAACGGACTATATCGCCAAGACAAAGACAAAACCAAACAAACAGACAAAAAAGACAAAAACAAAAAACAATGAAAAAAATATTCTTGCCGCGCCTGCTTTAAGGATGGCGCACTATTAGTAGTCCTGTTTTCCATCCGTTCATCAAGCTATCAACATGTGCGACCATCGTCACTTTCACCCGACGAAAGGGTCTATTTCTTAAGAACTATAAGCGCTTCATTAATGATAGGGGTACAAACTTGCATCTAGGAATGGCAACTTTAATGCCGCCATCTATATTTGACCTTGACCTACATTTCATGTTTCACTGACTGGTAATGGTTGCCACCCTATTTTACATCCTAATGTAAGAGTCCATTTCTTAAGAACGTTTAGAGATTAATAAATGATACTTGGTACAAACTTGCAGCTAGGAATGACACCTTTAAAGAATGTATCTGATCTTGTCTTTTGTTTCATTGGTCTTGTGAATTATTGGGACTACCCTTACTTTCACTTTAATGAAAGTCCATTTCTCAAGAACTATAAGAGCTTCATTAATGGTACTGGGTACAAACTTGTATCTAGGAATGACAACTTAAATGCAACCATATATATAACTTTGACACATTTCATGGTTCACTGACTGTTAATTGTTGCGACCACGCCGACTTCTACCCTAATGTAAGAGTCTATATCTCAAGAACTGCAAGAGATTAATTAATGATATAGTTTGAACAAATTGACCCGAGACTGGTGAACTTTATTAACATAATTTCACACCCGACTGAATGCATGTATTTTTCTTAGTCGTTTTCTGAAGATGGCGATATTGTTATACAATACATAGGGGTCGGTAAATGGGTCGTTCACGGGATGCCAAAATTCACGAGAAGTTTACGAAAGTCGATGTATTAGACTATCACATCGACTAATTTATTCCTTGCATAAAGGTTAGTCTCGGGTCAATTTGTTCGCACTATACTAAGTATACACTTGCATCTAGGAATTGCAACTTTGATGAAAACAGCCTTATCCGACCTTGACCTTTGTTTTATTGGTCTTTGTAAATTATTGCGATCGCCCTAACTTTCTCCCTATTGTAAGAATCTTATTTCTTGTGAACTGTAAGTACTTCGTTAATTATATTTGGCACAAACTTGCATCTGGGATTGGCAAGTATCCATATTTCACCTGATCTATGTATAATGGTTCACTGACTGAACTATTGCCTCATTGTAATGGTCAAGTTAGTGTTTAAAGAACTACAAGAGCTTCATTGATAACTGGTACAAACTTGCATCTAGGAATGATAACTACAATGCAAGCATCCATATTTCACCTTCAAATAGTTTTCATGACTTGTTGAACTATTGCGCCAACTGGTGTTTAAGTATATTTCTCAAGAACTATAATGATACTTGGTAAATCTAGCAATGACAACGTTCATGCCAGCATTTATGTTTGACCTTGACCTTCATTTCATGCACCCCACAGAAACGACAGTCTTCGGCGAAATTCTTGTTTAATCTTTTGGTCATCCGGGTGTGTCGACTGATTGTTCTTGTTATCACGAAAACACGCGCCTTTACTATGTTATTAATCAAATAATTTCGTATTGGCCCAGTAACAGGTCAGAGGTCTGCTGTATTGGCACGAGGCCGAAGGCCGAGGCCAATACAGCTGATCGAGGACCTGTAACTGGGTCATTACGAAATTACTTGATTAATGACAATTTTATTAATTGACGCAATGATTAAAAACATGATTATTTTTTATATTGGTTGACCTAGTGTAATATAGGGTAATCAATTAATAAAAATACATTGTAAACTTTACCGCGGAAAAAACGAAAAATTTAAGATGAAAAAATTGTGATATTTCTTATTTCTGCTCAAAATATAGATTGCGGTACTCATTAGAACCGCCACGGTGAGGCGGTTCTTTATTAGAACCGCATCATCCGCATCATCGTGGCGGTTCTAACGGGTACCCACAATCTATAGTTTAGAACGGAAATAAGATGGA